>JAANDH010000079.1:477762-524582 GCA_011799765.1 Nymphaea thermarum | reverse complement strand
AGCGACTGAACAGACATAACAATTATCTTGCTGCCTGCTTGTTGGTTTCGTCAATTTATTATGCTTTGAGGTTACTGACTGTTAAAACTTTCTTCATTTGCAGGGTTCAATGCTGCAGTTGCAGGTTGCTTCTTTTCTATTCAGACTGTTTTACTTGGAGAGATGGAGATGCCACTGAAGAAAATGAACTTTTGGACTTCTGTGTATAATTTGTATCAGAGCTTGTCTAAAATTTTAATAGTTGTGAAACATTTTTTAAGCATTTAACAAGATTTAGTTGTGTGTAATTGAGGATATATCGTTGATTCCTCTTGTGTGCGGCTATTTAATCCTTGTGAATGTGTTGTTTATGAAACAGACATAGATGGTGTTCGGTCTATAATCAGCCACTACCAGTTTGGAATCTGAGGTCTTATTGTCTTGCTCTTGTGAATGATTGAATTGGTTTTTTTAGATTCAGCTTTTGAAGATCTGCTATAAAAGGTTGAAGGAAATCATGTTATTTCTGTTTTGATTATGTTATGTTATTTCT
Organism: Nymphaea thermarum; assembly: GCA_011799765.1. Classification (NCBI taxonomy): domain Eukaryota; kingdom Viridiplantae; phylum Streptophyta; class Magnoliopsida; order Nymphaeales; family Nymphaeaceae; genus Nymphaea; species Nymphaea thermarum. Next base: position 524,050 of record JAANDH010000079.1, on the reverse strand, counting down.
GTTTTGATTATGTTTTGATCTGCTATAAAAGTTTGGAATTTAGATCTGCTATGAGCTATCTTAGTATCTTATCTGTTAATTTGGTCATAAAGCCCAGCCCGGCCCGGCCCGGCCCGGCCCGTCATGGGCCGGGCCGGGCCAGATTTATGGTGGACCTGCCCGGGCCCGGCCCGGCAATATAAATGGGCCGGGCCCGGGCCCGGGCTTCAGGCCCGACGGGCCGGCCCGGCCCGGCCCGATACCCACCCCTACACCTAGGGGCTTATGACCTTCTAAATTAAGCTTATTATTTGAAGTCATTAAGCAGTTTAGCTTATGCTAGTTTTAATTAAAGATTTTAAGAAATTATGAAGCCTCCCAGCAGGCACTAATGTAGGCAAAAATAGTTGATGAGAAAACAATATATTTAGGACAACATTAAAGTTAAAAGTCGTATAATGACAAGGTATTAATCCTCAAGGCTAGTTAACCTCAACTCTCTCCCTCCCTCTCTAGGGGCTTTGCTTGTAATCTCTCTGTGTGTGTGTGTGTGTGTGTGTGTGTGTGTGTGTGTGTGTGTGTGTGTGTGTGTGTGTGTGCATGTGGAGTTGAATAGCCTACAACAACAGTCAAAGCTATAACCTCAAGGGGAATAGCATAGTTAGTCGAGCTAGGAGCCTATTAATAGCAGGTCTCTAATTTGATTCTCATCATCACTACTATGCTCCTCCGTTGGCTGGGTGTGACATCTGTGACATCCAAGTTGACTGATGTATGCTATCATCACTGACGTTGATGCAGCCCATGACTCTAGAACCAGAGTGAATGGAGGGGTCTGCAAGCTTCTTTTGGGCGATAGGGATGAACCAGCCGCTCATCCAAACAACAACCAAACCCATCATCAAAGGCATTTGAAACCATTGCTACAAATGAAAGCAGTTCAAAATGCCCTTGTGCCTAAAAACTTACCATGTGTGGTTTTAATCTTTAGCAATAGTTTTTTCTGTTGTATATATATGTGTGTGTGTGCGCGCGTGTGAAGAGAGAGAGAACTCATTCACCAAAAGATAATTGTTATTAATGCATAATATATGAATTTACATTACAAATTTCTTAATTAACTGAAATTCGTAGGTAAAGCTGTACTACATTATATAAACACTGCTATATTTGCCTCCCGCCACTACTAATAGAAAGCGAAGGTAATTAAACTGGCCGCAAATTGCAGCTTTCCTACCTTTACACCAACAATTCTCTTAGTTTCAGATTTGAAAACATATAAAACAAGTGCAAGATTCCTTATCTGAGAAAATTCATGTAGCATTCGGAACTAAACGAAATAGCACTAGTGATCGAATACATTGCGAACTGGAAATCGTGAATAAGTTGCATTCTTAGCTGTACGGAGGATATTCATAAACTCCTTGCAGACGTGCATGTCAGACGCGCATGTCCTCGTGGTTGTGCCCACAAAGCAAAGCAACCCTGTTCCCCCGCACGATGACGTTTTGAGAGGACGGAGAGGGGATGACCATCAAGTTGCGTTGGCCCTCGGCCGGCAGAAAACGGGGGAGGATTTTGTAAAATGGAGGCCATCTGATAAAAAATAAAAAAAGATAAACGACGTTGATTAGATGTTCCAAGTTGCCATTTAAACTTAAAATAGTCACTTTATATTTAGTTTAGATGACATTGGGACAACTTAAAATAGTCACTTTATATTTAATTTAGATGACATTGGGGCAACGAATGAGGGTCATCCATGTTTTTTATTATGTTTGGCATTTATTTTATATTTTATATTTTTTATTTTTTATTTTTGTGTGATAATGTCTCTCACTTGGGCATTCGTGGGGAAGGAGGAGAGGAAAGGGATCATCCCTCCAGCCATCCGATGGTGATGCCCAGCCCGTTGGACAGTGCTACCTGACGAGGTCGTCGCTGTCAGGCAGCGAAGGGAGAGCCTGCCCTCTCCTCCCGAAGATAAAATAGGGAGGATGGGAAAGGGGGGTTTCCTCCCCCACGGCCAGGGTGGGGTGGTGAGGATTCTTTTAGTCGGTGCAGCCAAACAGTCGACCGTTGGGTGGTGCTGCCCGCCGGCCTAGGCAGGATGGGAAAGGGGGGTTTCCTCCCCCACGGCCAGGGTGGGGTGGTGAGGATTCTTTTAGTCGGTGCAGCCAAACAGTCGACCGTTGGGTGGTGCTGCCCGCCGGCCTAGGCACCGCCTCCGAGTAATAATAAATTACAAAAAATGGTTAAATAAGTCTCATCCAATCAAAAACATGATGATCTTTTGATGTCTCAAAATGTCATCTAAACACAGAGTTACGATTCAGCCAATATATATATATATATTGGCAGACTGTTATTGGACAGATAAAAAAAAAAAAAAACATTGTTAAATAATTATAAATCTTTAATAGGAGCACTAAAAACGGCCACCACATTTAAAAACATCACTAAAGCCTATAATGACATTTTTAACAACAAATTTTCAAGTTCTAGCCAACATCGGGCACTCATCAGGATATAGATATATATAAGATTGTAAGATTCCTCTGGCCAGTGTCTCATGGTGCACACTGGAACGTCTTCGTTATTAAAGCTCACCCTACGAAATGCATTGGACGGCTTTGAGAAAAGAGGATTCCTCTTGGCTCCACCTTCTCTCTCTCTCTCTCTCTATCTATCTATATATATATATATATATATACACACACCAAACTACTTGGGTAAAGGATAAAAAATCCTTTGAATTGATGTTAACAAGCGTTTCAAACAAACCTTGTGCTATGTTTATAAACACTAATTTAATATGAATCATGCTTAGTTCAAGTCATTTTTGTAAAAGTAATTGATCTTTTATACTATCAAAGCTTTGACGTTATAGGAGCCGTTCATTTTTTTTACTATTGAAACAACATTATTTAAGTAAGAAAACGACTAATTTAATGTGTTTCTCATCAAATCACCCTTAAAATCATATCTATAAGGTTAGATTGTGAAAAAATAAATATTTTAATAATTAATTTTAATAAATGTGGTTTTTGTCTCTTATCCAAGTGGTCTAGTGTTTACCATTTTCTTATATATATATATATATATAAGAAATCTGATGTTGAAAGCACCATAAATATAAAATGTCCCTAATACTCTTATGATGACTGTTTTTCAACAACAGATTTTTTTATTTTAAGTATCCTACATCATCTGGGATCTGGCAAATTTTAGCTCTCATATATATATCTACACTCCATTGATTCCTATCATCGCATTGGAATAACTTTGATCGCCTACCGATGCTTATGTTCCTCGAAATCTTAACGACACAGTCCAAATTAAACTTGCACTTTGATAGTCTGGAAACATAAAATATTAAATGGAACATGTCATAAATTGATATTCGTAAAGACCAGAGATGCAAATACATTAAGTTTATGAGAAAAGGAACTGACTACTGAGTGGTTTACAAGCATATTTTTGTACAAAACGAGTAGGTTGGCTAATTGAAGGTCGACATAGAATGTCCCTGTGACTGACCAGCTGGTCAGGTTTCAGGCTAAATTGTGGCCTAATGGTGAGGTATCCGTGCTCTTGGGCTACCCACAAAAAACCAATGTCCGCCAACTTAAAGCTTTGGATTTTCCTTCAAGCAAATTGAAATCCACCTCACAACCATGTATTCGTATTCGGGACGGTTCAATGTTGATGCAATTGCTTCTTCAATATAACCGAGTCAGAAAAATATAATGCAGTCAAATGGCGCAAAGGTTCAGGTGATGACAAGCTATAGATGCCAGAGGTATAGAAGCGGCAATCGATGAATAATTAATTGCGCAACATGGGCATCATTCATCTAAAACCTTTTGGAGGAGGAACTAAGACATTTATCTGCTATTATTTTAATTTTTTCACTTCGAGAGATTGAGAAATGAAAAATAATACCAGAATTAAAAAATCTTTTAAATGATTGAGTTGGGGTTCACATGCTATTAGACCAAAATGACAAATCAAGGTCACAATAGGAAGAAATCCACAAAATTTTCTGTTAATTTGGTTGAGAGCTAAACTAAAGACACCAGTCTGAATATAGAAAAACAGAAAGATCACTACTTCCCTTTTATGGAGCTTCTGCCTATTATGTAATTAGGTGAAAAACTCAGTAAAGAATTAGTCTGCAGCAATTTGACTTAGTATGAATACATTGAATAATGATAATTCCAAGTTAGTAAAAACATAAGGTACAACGTAGCAACCACAAACATGTGCTCCATTCCCCAATCAAACTTCTTGCAGAAGATATCCAGTAAGCAGATAAAATGGGTCCTGCAACAATTTGGGAACCATATTGTTCATTTGGAAGACATCACTGCTGCAGAGTTTATACTCCCTACAGTTTCTGATCATTCTGACAGTCTGAGCTCCTTGTTCAAACTGGCTTTTGAAACTTTCCATGAATCCAAACTCTGGACATGGACTTGCCATTTTTCCTATTTAGCAATTTGACACAACAGAATTCGAGCTCCAGCTGTGTGTGAAGAACAAATAAATGCATAAAATAAAAATTTGAAGAGAAAAAGAAACAGCATAATTGAGATGAGCACAAAGAAAATAAGGGATGAAAATTGAAAAGGCTTAGTGAGCTTGCACAAACGATAAAACCCATATTAGGAAACCTTATGTCCAAGAAAAGAGAAGAAACAAAAGAGAGGAAATGTCAAGTAAACCGTAGAGAAAGTTACCACAATGAAGCCAGCATTGCAGAAAAGTTCTTTCGCTTGCTCAAGAGAAAAAAAATATGAAAGAGTACCATCAGCCCTCATGTATGCACGATGTCCTACTCTTTGACTTGGTAGAAATCTCAGCATGGTCATATCATAAAGGCCTGAAAACAAAAATGCACTTCAAGTTGCTGCCTTGAAAGGAAAATTAAAAGGGAAATACAAGTTGATTAGCAGGTGACGCTTGATGTCAAAAAAATTTATTGTAGTTTGTACAAATCCCCTAATAATAGAGCCAATAATCTCATAGTTCAGTTCATAGTGTAGGCCAACTCACCGTAGTCCCTGAAGCAGAGGAGTCCCCCAGGTTGTAAGGCTGAATAGCATTCCTTAATGACAAACGGCATTTGTTGGAATGGGATAGATGATAAAGTGAATATCTAACAATGACAAATAAAAGATGAATATGTATTTACTCGGCACATATAAAAAAACTGGATAAATTTATTAGATTAAATAAGCTGATTATGATGTTGAAACCAAGGCCAAACCTGGCGGGTTAATCAGAAATGTTTTCTGTAAACCCAAAAGTCGTAATGACTTCGGACTCGAGGACAGAGGTAGCCATCTCCCCATCGAAATCAAGAGGTAGGCTCTCGTATCTTCTACTTAGCTCACTCAAAGGTCTAAATCCTATCATTGTGAAGCAGAATTCACCAAGTGTTGGAGCACTTGGACCTTGAGCACGACTTCAATGGAAGAGCAAAACCCAGAGGAAATATGAGGGCTCCATTTTTTTTCTTCACCAGGGATAGCGTTTATCATAACATATACTACTGTTACATACAAATAACAATTGGACCAACAGAGTTTCTTATGTAGAATTGAATTGAAATTTTTCTGTCATCAGTGGTGTCAACAACATCAAGTGATTGTCCACAGGTTTGACGAACCATCGTAACAAATATTGTTCTCAAATTTTTATAAGCGACGTTCTTTTCTCAATTAATTAATGAGGAAGACTTTTTCTCTAGAAAATCTGGTGAAATTTTTGAACAAAAAAAGTAAAACTTATTCAAGAAATAATAGAGAAATTACGAACTATGAATTTTCTACTAATTTCCTTATAAAACTATTAACAAAATTAAAAATAGTTATTAATTAAGGCTTATATTTTTGAAAAAACTTGCTAAAATATTGTGATACTTTCACTCAGCGATACCTTTCACAAATCAGGATAAATTCCTCCTTTTCACTTGCCTTTGGGTATTTTTGTCACTAATATTTGCAAAAATGCAAAGAATTGGAAGTTAAAGACCATAATAATTGAGGTATAATTAAAGTCAACATTTGCAAAGAATGCTTCTTGCATAAAGAAATATTGCAGCTTCAATAAACAAATCTAATTCATCAGGAAGCCCTTCCTATTCTGCAAGATGGCTGTTGGATAAGAAAGGTAGAAGAGGTCCATGATATTGCTACAGTTTTTTTCTTTATTCTCAATATTATGCAGTTCAGTACCATTCCATATTTTCCCTGCAATATTTTGTCATTTAAAATTTCTTTTTCATCTTGCTAGGTGTTGTCACATGGAAGTTGATGTAGGAATTGAATCCAATGCCATACAACATGCATGGCTATATAAACACATATAATGTTAAAAGCCCTCACAAGTGTAACAAAGTCAACCCCATCAAGGCAACTATGTGATTCATCTGAGCATGCACATTTAATTGTCCTAGTCATATCAAGCACTTCAGTGTCTTGGAATCTGCTCAAGAATGATCCAGAGCTGCCCATGTTTCCTGTGAAGACCAAATCCAAGTTATTTGATGTACGATATCGGAGTCACATTAAATCAAAATGTATAAACTGGGGGTCCTATGAAGAGAACAGAATGCTTCACACAACAGTCCTCTAGGCACGACCCCGTCAATCAACTAACCAGGTAAACCGCTCAGAGAGATGTCACACAAAAATGGATGGAACTGGTTGTCAGCTGAAATATCTTCTGAAGACTCTACCATGTCTCTTACTCTTTGTAGCGCTAACATGCTACAGTCACAAGCATACACTATGATCTTTTTGCTTGCACTGCACATGGAGTTGTTTAGACAATGAGCACAGTAACTAGAAAGCAATACCAAATAATTCAAGAGAAGATCTTCAAAAAAGAGAAAGTGGGTAACAATTGCTAAAGCTTTTCAGAGTAATGTATATGGGCCTCTATATAAACTAAACTAGTTCCACTTTAACAAACAGAAATGGCCATAAAACCCTCAAACGTGTGGAATTTTTTAAAAATAAATTGTTACTTTAAATGAAAGGTCAGTATTATTTGTAAAAGTCAATTCTTTGTATGACAACATTAACTAGCAGCGTTGTCATCTGGTTTCTCCCAAAACTGAAAGCATGCACATCCCATAATTTGGCTGTTTTTTGAAGTAACAAAACCAAGGGTGTTTCAGTTGAATGAATGCAATATTCTGCAAGCAACACCACCTCAAGAACTACATCTTGTGAAGTAAAGCACTGCTTCCAGAGGGGTGATTGGATACCTCATCATCTGGAAATGTCAAATAAAAGGTTTGAGATCACCTGCATGATTTTGCAACTCATCAACATTATAACTATGAGGCTCCGAATATATATATATATATATATATATATATATATATATATATATCATGCTCAAACACTCTTGGACAGGCACCGTACCCACGTTGACACAGCTGGAAACAAGTGTGGGTACAGGACCCAGGGGGGCACTTATTTTATCTATTCTGGTAGTTTTTGTTTAATAACCTATAAATAGTCATGTCCCTATACCCAAGCTTTTTGAAAATGTTTCATACCAATGTCTGAGATTCTGAACCCGCACCTATGTCTGCACCTATATCCACATCCATGTGACAGCCGATATCCATTTTTACTATTTCCTTGCTCATAGAGTTGGTTCTTGGAATCCTCAATCCCATTCACGCATGGACAAGGCAACACATATTCCTCTCATACATCTTACCACCCATTTTCTTCTTCCCCATGCCAAGAGGTGTTGGGCATCACCTTGAAGAAATCATTTGCCCATTTTTCAAACAGCTCTTTAGCTTACCTGGGCAACCTCACTTGACCCTGCAGCAGAGGATGCCCTCTTCACCTAATTTAATCCATGCAGATGAGAGCTTCAGTCACATGCAATGGAATTCTCCTTGCCATTTTTCACATGCTGAATTTGGGTTCAACTACATTAACCCCACCACCATCTTAGCCAATTTTTCTCCCCTTTGTCATTCACTGCTATGCTTCTCACTGCTTGTAGTATGACATGTCCACGCACTTGATCACCTTCAATGCACTTATCTCGTCCTAGCGAATCTTTGCACCCTTTGCCTCAAAGTTAAGAAAGTGTGCTTTATTTGTTTAGATTGTTTTTTTTTTTTCACCAACATTCTAATATCTGCATAGTCAATGCTAGGACTGCACAACGAGTCGAGCCAACTCGGACTCGACTCGAACTCGCTCGACAAAACTTGGCTCAAACTCGATTAAATAAACGAGTCGAGTTCGAGTTGCACGAACTCGGCTCGTGTAAACTCGGCTCGACTCGGTATTAACTGGTTCCGGGTCGGGTCTCGGTATTAACTGGTTTCGAGTCGGGTCTCAGATCCGAGATCCAAAAAATTCAGCGCGAAACCCAACCCGACCGAAGTCTCCCAGACTCCCACCCATCCCACCTGTGCAACAGCTATAGTGAACAAAGTCAATATATTTTGAAGATTTTGTTTAAAAACTTTTGATACAGGACTAAACTTTTGAAGTTTCTGGACAGAAACTTCAAAAGTTTAGTCCTGTATCAAAAGTTTTTAAACAAAATCTTCAAAATATATTGACTTTGTTCACTATAGTTGTCGGATCTGAGACCCGACCCGAAACCAGTTAATACCGAGACCCGACCCGGAACCAGTTTACAACGGGTTAATCGAGTCAAGCTCGAGCTCGACTACTGATAGTCGAGTCGAGCTCGAGCCTTCTGTAAGAAGCTCGACTCGAGCTCGAGTCGAGTTCGAGCTCAAATAATTTTAGTTGAGTTCGAGCCGAGCTTGGCCAAGCTCGGCTCGAACTCGCTCATGAACAGCCCTAGTCAATGCATAGCTACTGGGATTTTATTTCCAACTTCAGCCACCTTGTCTTGTGCTTCACTGGCAGGCCTTAAGAAACACTTCATTTGAATCACTGGCAGGCCTTAAGAAACACTTCATTTGAAAATCTTGGATCAATTCAGCACAGAGGGATCGATGGAAGGACATGAAATAATCATGTACCTTCACCTTGATATATTTTCGGTGATGTGCTGTACGTAGTTTAATCACTTAAGGTACCAAAACATGTCAGTTCCACTGGCTTGAGTCAGGAACTTGGTTTAGGTTTTTACCAAGATACTGCAAACTTGACATCTCATAGCCCTTCTCTTTCCAATATGCGCCCTTCTCTTCTCTATTTCACATTTTTGTTTCCACCCTTTTGAGCACTAATAGTGTTCGCTAACTGAATCAATGTAGTTCAGATGGCACAGAATTTTCCAATAACTTAATGCCAAGTTCCCAGTAACAAAGGGTAGCAATCCTAAACTTTCTTGTCTCCCTGATTTATATGTCAGAGCACTTAAATGAAGATATGCTGCTTTGCGAAGAAAATTAAAAAGGTGGTCTAAGTTCCACATCCGTAACCAAAAAAAAAAAAAAAGAAAGAAAAAGAAGGTTCCTTCTGAAATTTAGTGCCTCCAAAAGTAAGTAGATCTCCAGTTACTCAACCCCCCCACACACACAAAAACAACCCTCTTTCCCCTGCTCCACCCAAACTAAAAAGAAAAAAAGAAAATGACAAAGTCGACACTAAAGTAGGGTTACTTAAAAGATGGCATCACCATGTTCTGGAATATTTCAAGGAGAAGCCGTTACCGCAGTATGGGAAGAACAGTACTCCCATTCCCACATCCAACTTCTAAAACTTTGGAATAGTCATGCGCACTCAGCAACTCAGGGAATTCCTTTAACAAATACCTCCTCTCCTGCATGTAAGTAAAGTTCTTGAATCAGAAACAGAAAGCACTCTTTCTTGTGATTTTGAAAAGTAAAACCAAATTAATAACAGGAATAAACAATTGTATCGTGATGTTAACTCCTGGACTTTGTAGAAGTCAACATCCATTAAGCATAGAATTGTAAAATTGGAATATCTGTGAGATTGTAGAATGAGTACATGAAGAAGAGCCTTAGAAATTTACCATATTAAGGACTCTAAGAAGGTTCCGTTGGATGAAAATGCTTCAGTGCAATGCCATAGGACGTTTGATATTCTAAACCCTCATGCCTTGCTTTCCTTATGAATCTGATTTTCAGTGTGCAAACCATGCTGGAGAGGCAAGAATCACTACTTATTTTTGGAACTTCTAACCATAGGCATAAATACCATTCCAGGTTCTCATTGACGACGTTCTTCTCCGGTATTAATTTGGAAGTCTGTTTTCAAAGGAAAATTTCTGAATTCAAAAACATTGAGAATATATAAAAAGAAGTTGAGAAATTTATGAAATTAAAAATTTCCTATTAATTTTCTTAGAAAGGCATTCACAAGCAACTCAAAATAGTTATTAAAATGTTAAAAGAAACCCAACAAGCCAGAAAGTATTTATAAAATGATCTTTTGAAAAATCTCCTAAAAAAAAGAGTGTGATATTTTTGTATTGTTTCCATTTCGGCAATGTTTCCAAGCTAACATTATAAATAAATGTTTTTTCAATTTCCTTGTTTTTTGTTTATTGTGATATTTTGAAAATATTATTGATATTTGTAACTGTGCTTCTAATAATGTTCCAGCTTAGTTATCAAAAGCCCAACCAGTCGATCAACCATCCAACTAGTTGGTTTAGTGGGTTATTGACTGACCTATGTCTCAAGTAAGCAACTAGTTGGTCGGAGAGTCTGCTCATTGGTTAACTAATTCCTAACCTCTAAATATGTGCATACATTCTGTGTGTCTATGTGTGTATATATGTGTTTCTGTATTTATTTCCACTTAAATATATTATATACGAATTTAATTATTTATAGTCAATCAACTAAGACGACTAGTCTCAACAAGTCTTTTTAGCATCTTGGATACCTATGTCTGACTTTGATTTTGACAACTTAGTTTTCCAAAGTGGCGAAAGTCAGAAGTTACTTCTTAAAGCTTTCTAATCATTTTTGTCAGACCTTTCTCGAAATTGTTTATTCCAATGTGTGGGGGACAGCCCCAATTTTGATTCATGGAGGTCTCAATTTGATGGGTAACCAAGTCACATAGCTGCAGATATGAAAGCAAGTGCAATTAGAGGTTCAGAGAGTTAAGCATAGCACTTTTGGAAAGCACTGATAAGGCTAGACCTACAAACATGATATATACAGAGAGAGGGACAGAGAGAAAGAGCGATTAACAGGTATCTTTCAGACAAATATTTGCAGATATGAATTGGATAATATGGGCCGTCTTATCTGAAAATTGGATGGCCCAGATGAATGGCACCCTTTTCCATTTTCTTGTCCCCATTTTGCCCATGCTTAAAAATTAGAAGAGACATTCAAAAGGTCAATGCTCTCTTCCACCCCCAGCCCATCGGTGCAAGGAACCACTGCCATCTAGATATGTCCAAGTACAACCTCTCTCTCTCTCTCTCTCTCTCTCTCTCTCTCGCTCTCTCTCACGATGGTGTTGTATCGGCCACGGCCAGCAGCCCCATTTCTTCTTTTTTCTCTCTCTCAAAATCTCTCTATGACCCTCTTCCGCTCTCTCATTTCCTTTTTGTTGCCATTTTCAAGGTAAGACAAAGCACAAGGGTGCCAAAAATCAATATTTAGCTGATCTAGAAATCATAGAGTTATTCATTTTCCTTCCTCAATGAAGTCTGTGCTCAAAGAGTTGTCTAACTTTTATTATAAAGATTGCTCACTGTAATTGTCATAAATTCTTTTCTTTTTTTTTTAAGTTTCCTACTATGAGGAGTAACACATACATTGTGCGTTTTAAGGTGTCCAAGTTTGAAGGTAAAAAATGGATTGAAAAAAGCCACTGATAACAAGAAATGAATAGAGTTCAGCCATTTCATGACCGGCAACCTTGCAAGTTTGAATTTGTCATGTGAAAAAAGAAAAAGAGATGGGAGGAAGAAAAGAGGAAAAAGGGAAAAAAGGAAAGCGGGAGAGAGACAAAAAATAAAGGAAAGAAAGAGGGAGAGATAAGAGAGAAAGAAAGAGGATGCCACGTGAAAAGAGGGGCAGCTGTGGTCAGAAGTACCTGGCTCAGTCAAGCCGAGTCGGTGCCATGTCAGTGCTGCACCTGCATTTCTACCTGTACCAACTTCGACACAACACGAGCGCAGATGCAAAAATGGCATGTCCATGCGACTTAGTTCCTAGTCCTACAATCTAACTCACATGGGTACTTCAGTAAGGTCCACATACCTGTGGTACCCCTATATCCTCATTTTTTAAAGTTGTTGTATCTGTACCCGTACCCATACTCATGTGACCTAGCCTACAATTTGTCATAGTAGATGCCAACACATAGAAAATGACCTGTATATTATAAGAGAAAAATTAGCCAGTATTTGGTATGTTCTATAAAAACCAGATTATGGACATCTTTACGAAAGCCTTACTAGCAAGCATCTTTTCTTTCTTCCCTAGCAAGTGTAGGATAAGCTAAATCGAGCTTGAGGGGCCATATTTGTAAATCTCAGTGCAGTACAGTAATGACAACGACAGCACATCTACCATGCAAGCAATGTTAAATCTGAAGAATTGGCAATTTATCTCATGTACAAGGCAAGTCCGATAAGGCAGGTCAACTAAAGGATGAGCAAGGTAAGATTATGGCGAATCCTACAAAGCAGATTACTCTTATCCAAGGAATCTGCTTGTTCTTAACAAACAAATGAAGGATTTCAGGAAACAGGAGTTGACACAAAACTCAATTCGGAAAAATCTTTTGCAATGTAATCTTGCCCATTGTCTAGAAGGAATTAAATACAACAATAAGAAAGAAGGCCAGCCATCAATTGTGGTGGAAGCCCATGAATGAAGGTCTAAAAATGTCTTGCAATGCAATCTTGCCCAGTGACTGGAAAGTTTACTGGATTATACCAGAGCTTATAACTGCTCCCCTACTCCTCATGATTCAAAGAACAGTTTCCAGTGAACAACCTACTGATTCCTTCAAAACCAACTCAAATCCGAGTTGCTAGATAGGAACCAGCTTCTTTTGTTAATCAAGAACGGAATGAACTATTTAATGTGATGCTTTCAAATCCTTGAATTTCTGTTGAGCTAAAACGAAAGGAAACCACCTACACATTGAGGATGAGGCGAAATTGAACGAAATGTGCAACCTCATCATCTCCACGTTTTAGACCATTTATTCCTCCAATGTGTACAGACGCACTCAAGGACTACATAGAAGTCAAAATCTCTTTGCATAGCAGAAAACCCAACAAGCATTAGATTAAGCATTCTGAAATGTAGCTAAAAAGAGAAAAGAAGGGGAAAAGGAAAAGAGACAGCAACTAGGGAACTAACATGAAAGAGAGGAAGGACGGAATCAAATGATATGAACTAAGTACCTTGAAAAATCTTCCCATCGAGTGACGATTATGAAATCTTTTCCATGCTTCTGAAGTGTCATCCATGGAAGGCGGGTATGATGATGATGCAGAAGAAGAGGAACATGGGCATTGTTCGGATTCTTGGAAAGGCAGAAGATGATAGTGGAGGGAGACGTCCTTCTCGACTTCATCCCTGTGGTCGTTCCAATCGAAGTCATGGCAAAAGTATTGCGCCTCTTCTCCGTCCATCTCAGCGTTCTCACTTGGCCCGCCCGGGGTTTTGTATCAAAACCTCATGATTCCCATTTTTTGCATGCCCGATTCGGGTCGGATATCGGCAAGGTTCGCTCCACGTTTGCTTTCAATTTATAACGTACTCAAAACTCAAGTTTTGCACCTAACAACAGATATGTCTTCAGAACTGGGGAGTTTGAGTTTCTTTATGACTTAGACAGTAAACTACTGAAGTCCTCACCTAACTTTTCATTTTTTCAAGGTATAAGGTCTGTTTTTAATGTTTCAACTTGTATGTCTGTAGTTCTTTTTTTACAACACATAGAGTTGGTTGGTTCTGTTGCACCAACTCCTTTGAGGACTATAACAGATCTACTCTCAAATTTTGAAGGCCAAGAAAGAGGCCCTTAACTTGTGCTCATTACTCACAAATCACCACCTCCACTTACAACGATGGATGGAGAATGTTTGTGTTTTTCATTACAAAATTACCTTGTGAGAGGGCCCAATGAATAGGACGGCATTCGCCTCAAAGGACATAATACAGCTGGTTGGAGTGAAGTATGCATTGACAGTACATCCTTACTTTGATTCATATAGGTATTACTCGTCCACATTGCAAAAGGTGAGACTTGGGAGTGTTTCGTTGAACTAAAGGAAGCCTGCTGCCCACCCAAGCCTCAATGCAGCCCAAAACCCTACAGCAGAGGTTATGGATAAGCCTTCGAGCTTCATTGGTCAAATGATAGGTTGTTAACTTTCTATCCACCAGACGGTCACCCTCCTCTCTTTCTCTCCCCCTCTTACCGCCCGCCCCTCCCCTTTGCCCACAAACTCTTTATCCCCACATCCCTTCCCCACACCACCCCTTTGTCGCCCTCTTGTCTTCTACGCTTCCCCACTCCCGACCTAGTCAATTCATGCAACACTTGGCTACTACTTACCAAGTCAACCTTCAATATCTATTTGATTAATGGTTTCATTAGTACCTAACAATTGTCATTATCATAAAAACATGGTTTCATTCTGAAGTATCTTTTGTAACAAAATGATAGGGAGCCCTACTCTTAGTGCATTCGAATTGCTAAGAGCAATAGAAAAAAGTTTACTAGTAAATGCATAGTATTGTTTACATGCTGCCCATTGCATGCAGCAACAACTAATACAGTTCCAAACAGTTTGTGCGAAAGAATCTATCTGAACATGGCCCATAGTGTTAGCCTCCTTTCCTTGCTTTATATCAACAGGCTTTAATTTTCATAAGCATATCTTTTACATGTAATTTAGATCTCCAGTTCTTGAACATATGATAATTAATATACAATACAACGTTCCCTGACGGTATAATGCTGAGCAAAACTTCTTAACGAAACACCAATACAATATTACATCTTACCATGACTGTGCAGTTGTATTTGAGAAATTATAGCTATTATACATTTTTTTTTTGCGAAAAAGTCATATTTATAATGGCAAATTCTGGAAAAATCAGACAGTGTGTCAGAGTCCCAACCAACAAAATCACATCTAGGAAGATTTGCGACAAAAATAATCACATTTACAATGTGAACTCTAAAAAAAAAAAAATCCATTTACTCTTTCGCTCCAAAAACTCTTACATTTATTGTTGTTTTCCTCTTAAGAAATGCAAAAAAAAGAAAAAAAACCTGCTCTTAAATACTATCTCCACATTTCTTACTCACAAAGTTATGGCTGCCATGAGATCCAACTTCTGACCTACTTGTTGACTGGCTTGTTTTACCACCCCTTGATATAGGTAACCTTTTATGTCGTGTCATTCTATCCAAGATTTTAGTGACTATTGTTAAAAAAAAGAAGGAAAAAAGAAAACCTTGTATGATCAGTACAACCCTGCTAAAGCAAATGAATGCATGGCCTACTGTCTCTAGTTACTAATTCAATACCATTGTGTAAAATGATGCTTAATTGACCTAAAATAAGCTGTTGATGTTGAGCCACTACCTGCAACAAGTGCAGGATTTGCGACTCCTGTAGTTCAACAAAAATTACTATTAGTACATGACTAGACTTCAGGTCAATGATGAATTATTTTCAGTGGCTGACTTGGGTGCGTTAGACATGGTGTGCTACTTGAAAGGAGAGACATGCATTAGTAGGAAACGCCCTTTTCAGATACACACACACACACACACACACACACACATATATATATATATATATATATATATATATATATATATATATATATATATATATATATATATATATATATCTAAAAATAAAGAAAAATACTCTTGATTTTTATAGCACTAGGATCCTTCATGTCAAAATACTCTTGATTTTTATAGCACTAAGATCCTTCATGTCAAATTCAAATTGTAACATAATTTTCGAGGAATTTATTTGAAGAAAACTATTCGTACTTTTCCCCATGGCATTAACATAAAGTGGTAACACAATTATAGAACCATTAACAAACTTGTAGTAAATGGAAGAATTATATTTCCTATGCAAATAATAATGGTAAATCACGTAAATATCAAAACTTTTGTACTGCTGTATTGGAGATAGCTTAAGTCCATATAGTGACTTTTTTGACCTTCATACATAACTTTCATGATTTTTTTTCTTCATCACCTTATCATTTTATATAAATATCTTATTCCAAGTCACCATGAGGAAAATCATTATCAATCAGTGTTATTAGACACATCATGTATGATGCATGTGCATCACTATGCCTCACCCCTGAAAACACATTAGAGAGTTGAGGTGAATCATATTTGAGATGATGCACATGGATAAGATCGATGCTGATGTGCATGCATCCGATGAAAACATTTTTTGTTTTTAATTTTTTTTAGTTCATTGTTGTTAGTTTCATTGTTCACCGTGTTTTTCAATTTATTTGTGTGACATTTCGACTGCCCTTTCTGAATTCAACTCCCGTAAGCCATTCCCTTTTCTCCCTTTCTCTTAGTTTTCACTCTTCAGCAATACAGGGCAATCAAGTTTCACGACATCAACTTCTACTATGGACCGGTTAATCATATTCCCACTTTCATGGTAACTTGCCTCAGGTAACTGAAGTGGGTTATATATGCCCCCATGGTGCACGAAAATTTTGTGCATAGGCCTGTGCTGTTGCCACATGGTGACAGAAGGTTTTGGGATTTGACAATAGAATCGAGATGGGAAGCCAATGAATTTACCTAGTCATGAATACCTCGATGGCGAAGGCGAGAATGATTGTGTCAGTTCCTATATGCAGTTCGTTAAGACCAATATACCAGTAGCAAATAATTGCCTTCATTTTTTGGTCCTGCCCCTTTACTCTGATAACGACATTTTTCCTCAGTTTACTTGTCCCCATACCTCCCAACAAATGGAGTAGCTGAACGTAAATATCGCCAACTTTTAAATGTGGCCCGTTCCCTAATGCTTCATACTAATTTACCTGCATATTTTTTGGGAGATGTCATCCTCATTGCATGTTATTTAACCAACCGTTTACCCTTATCCTCCATTGACAACAAGGTTCCCATTAAACTTGTACACCCACAACGACCCTTGTTTCCAGTGGCTCCCCATTGGACCCACACGAGATAAATTGGGTGCCCAAGCCATTAAGTGTATCTTTATAATCTATTCCAGAAACCATAAAGGGTACAAATGCTTTGACCCCTTGACTCAAAAGGAGTATATCAGTCCAGATGTCACATTCTTTGAGTCACAACCTTATTATAGCTCCTCATCCATCCTCGCTGAGATGCCACCGTCACCAGACCCACTACCTACTCCTCATATTCTTTTGGAGTCATTCTCTTTTGAATCTCCAGCTGTAGTGTCCAAGTTTCATGATCCTCCGCAAGTCTACACACGTCGACAGGACCATTCTCAAGATCCTTTGCCAACCGCTTCTTAGGAGGTAAGTTCATCTGAAGTGAGTAGCCTTAGTCCATCTGATCCCTGTCAAGACTTACCTATTGCTCTTCGCAAAGGCAGACGACAATGTACTTTGCATCTTATATCTCATTTTGTGTCTACTGACGGTGTTGGTAAAAATATGCAACAGTTTATTCAAGCTCTGGCTGCTCATACAGTTCCTACGTGTCACCAGCAGGCTATGCAAGATGAGATGGATGCCTTAGTTCAGAGAGGCACCTGGGAACTTGTTAATCCTCATTCTCATTGTGACATTGTTGACTCTAAGTGGGTATTCACAGTGAAATATAATTTTGATGGTTCTATGGAACGATACAAAGCTTGGTTGGTTGCTAAGGGCTACACCCAGACCTATGGTGTGGATTTCTTTGAGACCTTCTCTCTGGTTGCTCGGTAAGGAACCATTCACCTTATTATTTCTTTGGATATACACCATGACTGGAATATGTATCAGCTTGATATCAAAAACACATTTTTGTTTGGTGATCTCGATGAGACTGTCTATATGCAACAACCACTAGGGTTTGAATGACAGGGAGAGTGTGGAAAAGTGTGCAAACTGAAGAAAGCTATTTATGAACTCAAGCAGAGTCCTCGTGTGTGGTTTCACAAGTTTTCCGAGGTAATGTTAAAGTGTGGTTTTGCGAGATCTCCTCTTGATCATTCTCTGTTCATCAAGAAGGCTTCCAGGGGTATAACCATTCTAGTGGTTTATGTTGATGATATTATCCTGACTGGTGATTCCGATCAAGAAATTTCTGATGCAAAGCTGTTTATTCAAAAACACTTTGTGACAAAAGATCTTGGTCTACTACGATATTTCTTGGGAATAGAGGTTCCTCGCACTAAGGATTAGTGTTCTTCTCTTTCAACGAAAGTATGTTCTTGATTTATCGTAGGACATGGATGCTAGGAGCTGAACTGGCTAATTTACCTATGAATCCACGTATACACCTTCATGATTACCAAACAGAATTAGTGGATTCTTGATCTTATAGGTCTCTTATTAGAAAACTACTCTATGTTACTGTGAAAAGACCAGACATTAGCTGTGTAGTGGAAAAGCTAAGTCAATTTATTGAAAAACCCACCAAAGTTCATTGGGATGCTGCTTTGATGGTGGTTAAATATCTCAGATCATCTCCTGACAAAGGCATTTTGTTCACAAAAGGCAAGACCCTGGAAGTGGAAGCCTATAGTGATGCTGACTATGCTGGCTTAGTCGAAGACAAGAAATCTACCACATGATTTTGTGTATCTGTGGGAGGCAACCTCATATCGTGGAGAAGCAAAAAACAAGGCGTGGTGTCAAGATCTAGTGCAAAATCCGAATACAGAGCTATGGCTCAAACTACAGTAGAAATGACTTGGGCTAGATCCATGCTATCTAGCCCAAGTGTCTCGATTCCACTTCCCATGAAGATGTATTGTGACAATCGAGCAACCACTTACATTACAAACAATCCAGTTTTTTATGAGAGAACTAAATATATTGAAGTTGACTGACATTACATTAGGGATCTTGTTCAAGGAGAAACCATTGCCACTATTCATGTTCTGTCAGAAGATCAAGCTGCAAATGTCTTCACCTAAGCTCTCCCTATTGGTGATTTCTCTAAATGTTGTGGCAAGCTGAGCATGTTTAAAATGTATGATCTAGCTTGAGGGGGAGTGTTGAAATTAGTGGAGTTTATGTTTCTAGGTGGTTCTTTGAAATATTAAAGAGTTATAAGACCTCTTTAATCTTTTCTTTATTTTATATTGATGTAATCTATAAATCTCCTTTTTACCCTAATCTCTTTATAATGGAGATTAGGGTTAGTGAATGAATCACGTTTTCTCTCCCCAACTCTCACGACTTCAACTCTTCCTCTCTCTCCATGTCTCAAGGCTGCAACACACATGATGGGTATATTGTTCATTACACTATCAGATAACATCAAACATTTGTCCTTGAATAGCATACATTTGTCCTTGAATAGCATATTGGTGATAGAATCATGAGACCCACAAGCATATATGTAAATAGCCAATTGTGTACCAGTTAGTGTAATATAGTGGTTTAACCTGCAAAAAGAAAATATTAGTTATACTTTAGCTATACACATAGCTAATTGTGCCCTATATCAGATTTCACATTCACAAGTCTCAATGCATTTAATCCCTTTGCACATGATGATGTAAAATGAGTTGGACTGAGGCTTCTCATTATACTTATTTATTTATTATTTGAATATAGCCTTTCTTTGTAGCAATTCAATTTACGGGTAGTAATAATAAGCATAAGTAAAGTGATAAACAATCTTCATCTTTTACATATATTCATTAAATCAGAGCAAATGCTTTCCTAGATGTGTCCCCATTTGATTGAATCATTCATAGTTTTTAGGAAACACATTAAAGTAGCATCATTAATTCATCATTGCAGTTAAGAGTCTATAAGGGTACAAAAATATATACATGTATGGATATTAAATGCAGTATTCATGGGACCACGATGAAGGAGAAATGACCATAATTCATTTCTCATTTATGGCCTACTTTGTTTATCACTACTAACATATGTGGTATGTCTCATATACTAAGACAGATCTCTCTCACCATTGTGAGATTTGTACATGTATAGAATAACTAAATTTTTGCCACATATATCATCAAAATTCTCAACATATCCTAGAGAGTTGACTTGAGCTTTCAAAGATATCTATCTCAATCCGACTAGGACAACTTGAGCCATCGGATCCAGTTACTAGGTTTGCATGATATTGGAAGATTATATCGCCCTTATGAGTTTTTAGTGTCAGACCTTATGCTGATTCAGTCAAACTGATATTTTAATATACATAATGCAAGATGCCTTCAATACATACTGTACTTTAATATCCATATCTTGTATGGACAACATCTCACAGGTACCTACATTCAACATCAATGTGTTTGGTTCTACTATGAAACTTTGGATTCTTTGCATATGTGATCACCACTCAAGTGTCACAAAAAATAGTTATTGAAACATTTACCTTCGAGATAATCTTAATATACTTAAATAATCTTCTCAACCAAACACCTTCTTGCACTACTGTAGATCTAGCTACAAATTCAATTTTCATGGTTGATACACTGCCTTTTTTTATTGGAGTATCAACTAGACCTTTTTTATGTACGACCTCTATAAGAAAGCAAGAAGTCGTTTTGAGTTTTGAGTGATCTTTTTTAATTTCAACGTCTAAAATGAATGTTATATCACCAATGTCCTTCATTTCAAAATGAATGGAAAACCAAACTTTGGTTGATTTTAGTAATTCCATGTCATTACTAGCTAATAACATATCATCAACATATAATGAGAGATTCACAATTTCTTTTGTCGTTTCATCAATTATATCAAAATCATTCGAAAGGTTAGATGAAATTTTAGGTACCACTAGAATGATTGTTTAAGTTCACAAATGGACTGCTTGAGCCTTTGGCAACAAACCCCTTAGGTTGTTCAATGTTCAATTTCTTCATCCAATTCTCCATTAAAGAATGTTGCCTTCACATCTATATGATATAATTCCAAATTCATATACAAGACAATGGTTAGTATGATGTGAACAAAAGTCAACTTGACTATCGGAAAAAAAAAAGTTCCATCATAGTTTATGTCTTCTTTCTGTATGCATCCTTTTGCAATTAGTGAGGTTTAAATCTTTGAATAGAGCTTTGAACAGTGCTCTTTATATTCGGAACTCATTTGTTTCCAGTAGCCCTTTTTCTTAGAGGAAGATCAACATGTTCATAGACTTTTATTGGTGTCCATAAAACTTTTCTTTTCTTCCATTTTATTTTTCCACTTTTCTTTTCTAGGCTAGAGAGAACTTCTCGCCAGGATTTTTAGAATGTCAATGACATCCAGACCTACTATCATAGCTTCTCTTTTTATATCCAATATGTATCATGGAATCCACATCTTCATACTTTGACAAGGTACTGTTACTGCACTAACATCCGGTAATACACGAGGTTTATTGCTACTATCTATGACTGACATACACATCTTATGTCATGTCTCAGTTTCTTGAATAATATTATTTACTTCTTCGGGATCATATAGCTCGTATTAAATATCTTTTTCTATATCACCCTTTTTAGGAAATTCATTTTTCAAAAAATTAACACCTCAAGAATATATCTCAGTAATACTCTCATCAATTTTTTTTCCTAGGAGTATATATCCCTTGGAGTACTCACAAGTATATAATAAAGATACATTTGTTTTTCCTCTGGAACTCAATTTTCATGTAGATGAGAAGGATCGTCAACATATGCTGCTAAGCCCTAAGGTCTTTACTGGCTAAGGTCAGGCCATTTGCCTATTCAAAATTCATAAGGAGTTCATTTAATAGATTTGGTATAGACAATGTTAAGAACATGTGTTGCAATCAATAAACAATCCTTTCGAGAGAAGATAAGCAATTGTGTTTGTGCAACATAGGTATGATCATTTCCATTAAGGTTCTGTTTCTCCTTTCTGCAGCTCCATTCTATTGTGGATTGTGAGTAGTAGTCAATTGTCTATCCATTCATTATTAATGCATAGTTTCTTGAACCATATAGACAAATATTCTTTACGTCAGTTGGCCTATGAGCTTTGATTCTATGGTCAAGTTAATTGTCAACCAAATCCATAAAACATCTAAAACAACTAGTACTTTAGATTCATAAATCATGTAAATCAATGGGTTTCTTATTGTCTTTCCTACTAAGAAATGTTCTCAGACATCCATATCGGATTTCATAAGAGGCCATACTAATCTCTCTGCGAGTTTGTCTATCTTTTTTTGTCCAATTTAATTTATCCACACGTACATGCTAAGGCAGACAAATGTAGTACATCAGGCGGTAAGAAAACTTCATCCATTATATAGATCTAACTTATAGGTTCCTATTTCATGAACCTCTATACAACTATTGTTCCCCAAGAACAACCATATTCTTTCAGCTAAGATTTTTTGATGTTCAACAAATGCACTATGATCACACAGTGCAAGGTACATTGCTCTTGAGTCTACAATCCATAAAGGATTAGGTTCGAAAATAAGAGCACAACTAGAAACAAAAAAATAAGAATACTGGGTCATCGAGACACAAACCTTCTATGATTCGTGCACCATCTTAGGTTTGATGTGTTCTCTTGCAAAGTGATCAAGTTGACTAAAATTGAAACATTTTATTTTTCTCTTGTCCTTTTTCTCGCTGCACTTTTCATGGTGGCTCGGTTTTTCTTCATGCTTCTTTGTGCCATGTGCTTTATTACAAAGGCCTCGAACTTCTTTGGACCAAACCATCTTTTTGCTTGCAATTGAGAACATTCTTGGAATGCTCAGCTCCATAAGCTAATTGATGGACTTAGTAGCCTCAAGGCATTCATATTCCAGCTCCAAGTGGAGAGCAATGCCATCTATGGTCTTTATGCTCTCTCCTTGAGTCATATTATATTAATTTACGTGTTCCCAACTATTTGGCAGTGACCTTATCACTACATGAATTTGTTGTTCATTTGTGAGAATATGTCTATCAAATTGTGCTCCTAATCATCTCCTTGAGATGCTGACTCATTGTGTGTTGGTTTTGCTTCTTACATGAGACAAATTTAATTGCAAGTTTTTTAAGTTTAAGGGCTAAAGTACCTCCAAACTTGTCTTTTGGGGATATCCACATATTGTGAATAATTTCATAATATTCATATTGATGTGTTATGTCAATTTACATAGATCATAGCATTGCGACATAGACAATAATGTTCATACACTTTCATGCATTATAAGTTTCTATGTCTCTTTATGTTTGTGAACCATTTCCCTCCTGTCTAGATATAGCATGGTTCAACTACTTCCTCTAAGGCAAATTGGATCTTACAATACCAAATGTCACAATTATCTTCATTCAATTGTTCATTGTAGGTTAAGTCTAATATGGTCTTACTTGGACTAGTCATCTCCTATGTCATTAAGAAAATCAATGTTCTTAATGTGTTGTCTTTCCCAAAGCTTAATACTTTCTCATTCATGATGTCATCCATATAACATTTAAATAAAAGAAGCAATACATACACAAGCAAACATGAAAACATAAACGAACAAATGTCAACATCCATATATATGAATGTTATGAGCATTAAGTCTAAAAACAAAATAAGTCCATTGTTATTGACAAAAGTAAAGTCATAATGAAATCAAATCAGACATATTATTAACAACTAATCAACAATAACTATATCCAAGACATGATCGTATAGCTCTGCAAACAGATGAGTAGTTTCATGAAAAGTTTGTCTAAAATCAAATATTCTCTCGAACGCTAGAGTTTTTTGCAATTATGGCTTATGTAGTGGCAATTATGCCATCCTATCATTTTTCAAAGGTAGATATCACACCTTTCCATTCCGAAGAACAGAGAAATCCATATGATCATTTTGAAGTTGAGTTAATATTTTATTGATATGGCGTTCAACATCATACTCAATATTGATCAACACACTGCAGCTAGTAATTTATTTTCCATATCTCAACAAACAATTTTCTCTAAAATGGACCCAATCGTCTTGGATGAGAACACAAGATGGCTTTTCATTCCTGTTCTGGGGTCCAAAAACCCCATTCTCCATCCAATTTCGTCATCCATAATAGCAAGGTGATCAAACATAAAATATGTAACACACTTTTTATAGTTTAAACATCATAAGCATAGGCTTTTGAGGGGATTTATTTTATAATGCCATTCACTGATGTTGTTCACTAACTGTAGTGATGCTAGGGGGCTAGAGATCTCATCACTGTTATACTAGCCATCTATAGTACCTGACATGGTTACTAACACATGTATGTCATAACAAAAATATATTAGACATGGATACATGTATTTTATATTATGGAAAAATATGAATTATGCAGTATTGACATTTATTATGCATAAGTATGCTTTAAAAAATATGCAGATGCACATAGTCAAGTAAAGTGTCCAATATAATATAATGTGCAATATTTGAACATCTTATTTGGACATGTTTAGAGTTCCTAAATATAAGTCTAAAAATGTACGTCCAACAAAAGATGAACATGGATCTCATGTCTTTGCGATAAAAAGATTATGAAATGGATCCAACAATGTGGATATAAATTGAACCCTTCCATGCACAATTGAATCAAATAAAACAAATACATAGAATCATATCCAAATAAGGGTCCAATAAGACTTAGCAATGGATCCAACACTTGGAACCATCATATTAAGAATGTATAGAGATCTGAACTAATGAGAAACTTTTATACTAGTTTCCTGTTGGCATTTTCTGTTTAATGAATTTATATGGGGAACAAGGGGAAGCTTTCAACTAGCATTGTATGTTAGAATTGAAGAAATCATATCAACTTTTGACCAACTTTTAGGCATATATAGTACTTTCTTGCTTCTTAGAAAGTTTGTGCTTCTGGTTATTAAAATATGAATTAACATCCTCTTGTGGCGATTGTTTACTCTATCAAACATGAACTGAGTTTTTATCGTAATGGTTGACTCTTGTAGAAGAGTCCTTTGTAGTCCAAGCCCAAGATGATCAAGCATCACATAACAAAAACATGCACCTTCCCAATTTTCATAATTTTACTTATTGCAATGCATGTGCAGCTTTTGGTATCTAGTGTGCCTAAGGAGATTAGACTCTTTCTCAATTTTGGCGCATACGTCACATTATGGAAACTATGAAAGACGCCCATCAAACATTTTTATTTAAAAGTACCAATTTTTGCTGTCTTATGTGCAACATCATCACCCAAACAAGCCATTGCACCATTGTCCAAGAATAGGAATCAAAGATTTCATTATTGCAGGTATGAAGAACTAGAGCACACAATATACAACTTTCGTATAAAAGTCATATTTGAAGAAACAACAACAGTGAAGCCACATGTAGGGATGTTTGGACAGTTTCCCACATAGTCCCACCATTTATATTTACTTTCACATAGGAGAATAGGAATCAAGGGTTTTCTCGTTGAGTGTGAGAACTAAAGCCCAAAATTTACAAGTTTTGTATGAAAGAAATACTTGAAGAAACCACGACGATGGAGTCACATGGGGCATGTTTGGATAGTTGCCCACATAGTCCCACCACTTACATTTATTTTCGTATTAATGGTCTCTAGTAATTTGTTTGTTCATATATTGGTGCCACTCAAGTGTTTTCTTAGCTAGTGCTCCCAATCATATTATTATGTCCAAGATTTTTAATGGGTGCCCCTCAGCAAAAATTGTGCATGGAGAAACAATGAGGCTTTTTTCAACTGTGCTAGCTACTAGGTGTTACTACACTTGCTATAACAACCCGACCCACTCCTAGGATCAGGCCCGTGGTTCAACGGATCCCAACATGCCCCCTGGCAGTTTTAGCTCCAACCTGAAAAGGTTAAGAACCAGGACAATCATTTCATTAATGACCTTGAAGATCCCTCACAATCTTCAATATGTGACTAATATTATGGGGTGTTACAATCCACCCCCCTTAGGGCACACGCGTCCGCGTGTGTGGGTCCCTAGGTCTCAGTGTTTAAACTGGCTCTGATACCATTGTAACAACCCAACCCACTCCTGGGCTAGAGCCCTTGATTCAACGGATACCAACCCGCCCCCTAGTAGTTTCAGCTTCAGCCTAAAAAAGGCTAAGAACCATGACAATTAACTCATTAATGACCTCCCTTTATAAGCCCCTGAAGATCCCTCACAATATTCAATAGGGGACTAAATTTGTGGGGTGTTACGCCCACTCCAGAACTACATCATTTTCTTTCTTCACATTTTCTAAACTATGCTGCAATGCTACACTTTGCTATGATCTCTGAATATTCACTTTGATTTGATGCTCCCACGGGTAAGCCTTCACTACGCTAATCATTTAACATGGTTTAGAAAGCATTTCACTAGACAATAGTATAATTATCTCATTAAAAATTGCAATATCTTTTATATATAAAAATGTAGTCTTGGGCCTTTCATATTTAGGAGATAAAAACATTGGAAAATTTTAAAGCCTTGTCATCCAATAGCACCACTTCTA
This sequence comes from Nymphaea thermarum, assembly GCA_011799765.1. Lineage (NCBI taxonomy): Eukaryota > Viridiplantae > Streptophyta > Magnoliopsida > Nymphaeales > Nymphaeaceae > Nymphaea > Nymphaea thermarum. The sequence goes on along the minus strand of JAANDH010000079.1, from coordinate 497,457 downwards.
TATTTATGAAAGGACTCACAATCTTGTTGAAGGCATTCGGGTATCCAAACTGTTATTGCCTTCTCTCATTTGTAATTAATTCAATTACTATTTGAAAAGCATCTCTTGGATAGTTATAGGTTGGGTAACCAAGACCACTATTTGGATGACCGCCCATAATCCTCTAATGAAGGAACCTAACAAGGTTTTTGATGGAATCTCATCAATGTTTTTTCTCAAGTGTTTGAACTTTGTAATGCAGTCCTGCAAAGAACCAGCCTGTTTGAGGTTCTTCAGCTCTACCTCATAGTCTATAAAGGATGATTTCCCAAACCTAACCGTCATTTCCTTGATCATGTTATCCCAAGTTAACCATGAGTTGGGCTTGTGGTACTACCTATATTATCTCATGGTATCTCCCTCAAAACGTAGGAAGGAATGGAGATAAATTGACCTTCAAGCATGTATTGGGATTTTAAAATATTGTTCGGCTTAAAGAATGTAGCATGAAACAATTTTTTTATCAAATTTTGGAAACTTAAGCTTGACACACTGCCAAGATGACATTCTATGTCTCATGCAACGTTGATACCCGTCACCTGGATAATAATAATCATATCTATGCCATTCATTGCATTGATTCTCATCTTGATATTGTGGATGGTATCTTCCCCATGTGGAATATGGTGGACAAGGATTAGGTGGATATGCACCATATTGTGCATTACTTAGTAGAGGAGGTGTGGTGGTGCATGTAGAGGTGACGGCATAGCAATTTGAAGTTGGCGCTCACAGGGGAGGAGGTGGAGCTGCATGTACATGTCGTGGAGGTAAGGAAGATCCTCCACAGGTGTGAGGCCTAGTAGAGGTGCTTTCTGCCTCTTCACTTCTCTTATGCCTGGGCTATTCCATAGATTGCACTATGTGAGGTAAAATTGGTAGAGGCAGCAAGAGAGATACCTTTGTTGAATGAGCTGGAAGGAAGAGGCAGATATGGACCGTATTGCATTCCTTGGTGGATGAGACATAGATGGTGGTGGTGGTGGCATATGTGGAGGCAGAGTTGGTGCCCATGGTGGAGGGGCATCTATGTGCTGTGGAAGTGGAAGAGATCACGTAAGGGTGCCCACTACCTCTTCACTTATCCTAGGCATGGGCTCTTCCATAGGCTGCATAAGACGAAAGTGTGAGACTAATTTAAGGTTTAGATAAATAAAATTCATAGTTTGGATGTGAAAATGCATAAAAAGTTAAAAAGCGTGAATTTAAAGGGCTCACACATGATGAAGGCTACGGAAACATGAAAGTATGCATGCAAAGATAAACTAAGTCATGCATGAAAGAATGACAATTTTCAGCTCGCTAAGCAAGATGAGCCTCTTTACTTTAGTTCGTGATTTTATCAGCATAAACACCCCAAATTTTTTAATGTAGCCAAATGACCATTTTATCCTTTCATGGTAAAGATTTTGGATTAAGTTTTCCAAAAGTATTTCAAAAGGAAGGATCATCCATTTTGAACTTGGGTCAGACCCAACCCTTTTAAGTACAAAACACCCAGAACCTATGGCGTCTAGAGCCAGCTAGCTACTGCCACCTCGCCAAATGATATTTTACCTTGAACATTACCATTTTTCCCTTGAACTTTGAAAACCCTCCAAAAATTCTGAGAATTGCCCATGACTAGTTCAATTAGAGTAATCCTCACCTTTACAAGTCTTCAAGAACCGTTAGAGTCAACTCACCAACTTTCTTTTACCTTAAAATAGTTCACTCTAACTGAAAATAGCTCATTGAACAAGATCATTTACCATGGCCAAGCTAAAGTTAGGATCCTCTTGGTGCAACATTAATAAATCTGGGTTGCTTTCAGTTTTAGAATTCATATTTTAGTTATAAAATGAGATGTCCGATTTCATTATATTATTCTCACCCTTATTTGGTAGGATTGGAGTTCAATTTGAGCTCAACCAGAACTAGTCAACTCATACCAAACAAGGACCATATTTTTTACTGTTGAATCTAAGTACGCTTCGCTCAATGCGGGCTCATTCTTTTCTAATTAAACTCAATTGCATTTTTACAAATTCACTTAAGGGTTTTTAGTTCCAGACATGTCACTTAGTGTGCAACTCAACTTTTGAGCTCATTTTTTTCATTAAGAAATCAATTTTCTAGTTTCTTTACTAATTTGTGATCAGATATAGTGCACTAGAGTATCTCTAAGCTCAGTTTGGGTTGACCTACCCTAAATAATGTTTTCCCATATTGCCCATTATGATCACTCTTAAATGAGTCATTTTGATACCCGTGATTTTAAAAAATGCATTCTAGAAGGGCAAACAATGAAGTTTCACATGAAATTTTGGCATGCACTTAGACCTTAGCCTGACGGACAATGTGGTGTGATCAGTTTGCCTGCACAACATGCAAAACGTAGTCTTGTCTAGGGTAAAAGTTGTCATTTTTCTATACAAATATTATTTCTACATAAAACTAAGTTAGGAGCCACATGAAACTAAGTTAGGGTTATGCAAGAACCCATAGACTCGGACTCAGTAGGGCCAATATCCAGTTCAGTTTGGGTTGAGCCCACCGAACCAAGATTTAGCCTGGAAAGAGCACGCCCCAATCCTAGATCTCCAACCCCGATCTTTATATCAACTTCGAGATCTGTGGTCTGTATTTATTTAGATTCATATCCCATTTCCAGATCTTTGGTCTTGGATCTTAGATCTTAGATCCATATCAACTATCATACCCATATCTATTTTCTAGAACCATCTTTGGATCTAGATCTTGATTTAGATCTCAGAATTAGATATCTAACCTTGGAGCCTTTCATAATAATCCCAAATATATGTACATGATACGTATATTCTATTGTGCCAAAATATCTCTCTTGTTTTCTCATATTCAACTTATTAGCGGAAACTGTCTTTCATGAACTCTTTAGAGCTCCACAGAGATCAAGCTACTTCTACCATGATCGATTTTTATACATGATTAAGTCCAAAATGGGCAGAATACTGATTGATGTCTGAATTATGTAGGATATAATATAAAGTTTGGACCCAAAATTGTGCAACATGAGGAAGCATGATCATCCATGCCAAAATTTAACATACTTTGCAAATCCTAAAGAGTCTTTTTCTCTCTCTCTCCAGGCATCGCGAAGCTCATCTGGCATCCCAAGGCACAACCCAACGAGCTTCTGAACTAGCACTATAAATTTGGAGAAAATCTAAACAAGTACTTAGGTAGTTGGGCCTAACAGAAAATTTAAAATATTCAAGGGGATCCTACAATCTGCTTTAAAGCTTGAGGACGAGCCACAACAATGATTAACCAAAGACCCAAAGAGTTAGTTGGGGTCCTTGTCCAAGCTCAGGTCCAAACGGTTCAGGTAAATTTTTTTTTCCATCTTTTCTTCTTTATTTCGTATTTAGTTCTTTAGTTTTCTTAGTATCATGTCTTCAATTTTCATTTGTATCTTTAACATGCTGAGTTTAGTTTAATTTTTTCGTAAGGCAGTTTATATGTTGTGCCTAGGAATAATTTAAGTTTTCATATAGTAGATTAGTATACTTCCTACTTTACTATGTAGAATTTACACTCTGTATCTAGACCAGATATTAAAGTGCACAACATGAATTGCAAATTAGGCTTACGTTAAGACCTTGGTTCATATTAATCATGAAAGCATGAACTTACAAGGACTGTGTTTATACCCTGAATTGAACCATTCATTAGATAACAAACCTTAGACCTAGAACCGAGACTCAATAATTTTGGGCCCACAATTAGAACCTTGATTATATTGGAACTTGATTGCAAACCTTAGAATCTTTGGATACGATGTTGGATTATGAATTCAAATATTAACTAAAATGAGAACTTGATTGGATTTAGATCTCATCTTGAGTTCAAGTATTGAACTTCGATTACAAACAAGTTGAAATCATGGTTTTTGCAATCTCTAAACCCTAGATCTCTAGCCTTAAACTCAAACCTACATCTGGTTTCTAAATTTAGGTTGTGAAATTATATACTTCTGAATTGGATCACAATTTGGGATCGGATCGCCTAAATTATTGGATTGGATTCAAATAAAATCTTTGGATCATGATCATAAATTTTGATATCTTAATTTGAATTAGATCTCTAGGCTCATGCCCCATGACTTAAATCCTAGACTGGATCTTGATTATACATGTCTTAGCTGCATGTGTCATGGTAGTTTAGGATTGTTTCTCATGAACCTGTGATGAATCAGGGTATGGATTTAAAACCATATCTTTTCTCAAAACTATGATACATTTGCTTCTGCTTTATTAGGATTTGGATGTAAACAAACCTTTAAATGTTAGATCATAGAGCTTAGTCTTCGGTCTGATTGTCTTGGTAAGGGCAGCAGGAACAGTCAAACCTCATAACAATAGGACGGTACCATCTTTCAAGGATTCCTATGTGATTTACAGGTAATGTTTTCCCCTTTTATTGTGTATATGCAAAATTGAAAAAATTTACATATAAACAAAAGTAGTGACTACAATGAGGCATGTCAATGTTTAAATAATATTTATGTGGCCTGAATGTCGAAGTCCTAAACGTCGTCCAAGCCATACAGCCTTCATGGTGATCCCACATAAAACCAGGTATATATGTGTCTGCATTTGCACCAAAATTGAGGGAGAATGTTTCATGCTCACTTATAACAAGGATCCAATACGACCCATCTTAATTTAGGAGTTATTTGAGAACCATGTTTTGACTCTTTCATTTGATTTTAACACCATCTTAGGACTCATTGCATTAAAATCAACTGTTCATACATGTTCATGTTTTCTAACTTCCTGAAAGTATATAAGTCATGGTCATCATATTGCTGGATTCTGCTTATTAAGCAATAGCTTCAGCTAGGGAATGGGGGTCCAATGGCTAGACAGCATGTAGAACCTAGTAAAAGGTTTCCCTTACTAGTACTGAGATAATAGTCATGTATATTGGTAAGTAACCATATAGAACAATGAAACTCGAGCCATAGATATTCATTAGACTTTGTCCAAGTATATAAAAATAACATGTTATGAATCTATTGCTAATCTAAACCCTCAGTGACTTGATCTAGGAGTTCAAACCATTTCAAAAGTGCATGATAGATCCTTGTCTACTAGTGTGTTTTGTTAGTACATTTGTATGTGAATTTATGTTTGTATATGCCTTGCACACATGCATTCAGTAAGTCTTACTTAAAAGCTTGATGTGGGTTTCAAAATCCTTTTTTTTTCTTAACAAAACCATCCAAATACTTTAAGGGCCTTATCCAACTTTTAAAGAGTCCACCCCATAAGATATCTCCTTTGCCTAAACTATGGTAAACATGTTGTCAGTTTTCCTCCCTATTGGGTCGACAAAGTTAGAATATTTTTTTCACTTAATCTGGCCACCATTCTATTTTACTTGATTCCATTATGTGTCTATCTTAACCCCACCTGTTTGTTTCTAGTCAAAATGATTAGGATACAATCCCAGGGCCATAGTGTTAACTCTGTTCTCCTAGGAAACCCAAACATTGGGTTCATCCTTATTGATTATCTGGTGCAAACTGGCACCTGTGCAGGTTGGAGGAGTTTCATATCACTTATCATTGATACCCAGATGACTACGGATCGGAGATTGTGGCAGTCGCAACTTCACACAAGGTGAACATGAACTTGATTCAGGCCTTAGCGAAGCGATGGAACCCATCCACATCCACCTTCTGGATCCCATGGGGCAAGAAGGTGCCTTTGATGGACAAGTTTATTGATATTATTGGCCTTCTTGAGCCCTCGGAATAGCCCCAAGACATTGTAGACAGGCAGTTTTTGACTAACATGGGTATAGTCAACCACAAGGAGATGCTATACATAATACAAGTTGATAGAAAATAGGACTTGTGATCCCAAGAAGGAAGGTAACACTTAACATATCTATTTAGAGGATTTTTGTGCCCATCAAGGAGGCTCAATAGAGGAGATGTTGGCATGATCTAATTCAACACAAGACAGGACACAGTGGGCGATACTCATCTGCATTGTAACGCTCTTGATCTTCACCAATGGATAGGACACTATGGACCTTCACATTGTGCAACCCTTTATGATGTGAGGCTGCTTACAAACCAAGCAGCTATCCATAGCCATGATTGGTCTAACCTTCTTATATAGAGGGCTCACATATTTTGTCATGCTGATGTTGTCACCCCAATTTTTTTCAAAAGATGGTATTCCATTTGACTCAAATAAGATTCTTAGTTATTTCAACCATTTTTACAATGTCTTCGATCTAATTTCAGACTCTGAGCCCAAGCTCAACTCAAAACGGACTTCTAAATCCACACTCAAATTCAAATCTCGACCCTAGACCCAAGATACACTTCTATATTTATATCCAATTCTGATCCAAAATGCATCCCTAAGCCCATATCTGAGTCTAAATGCGAGAGTTAAATCCAAAATCCAACTTTAGACCAAGATTTGCTTCTACATCCAAGTCCTAAATCTAAAACACACAACTTGATCCGAAATACAAAGCCAGAGCCCGTGACTAAAACCCACAAATGCAATTAAGTACAAAATTGGAAAATGGATCCATAAAGCCGCTCTCAAATCCAAGTTAGATCCAAATCAAAAGTTTGGATCCAAATCAATAATTTCAACTCAAAATTTAAAATAACAGATTTCGATACTATCAAGTGATACACGTGCATACACAAACCTTTCCTTTGTTTTGCGAATCAATTTTGCATAAAAAATATTCTTTGAGCCTGAACTACTCATCCAATTCTTGATTCGAGCATTGGACGTCCACTAGAATGCATTGGTGACCAAGCAAACCTGATTTGATCTGAAAAGAGCTAAGAATCACTCAAAATGAGATAGGCCCATTCGTAACAAAAGACCATTTTTGCACTTAAAAATATATGTTTTAAAAAATAATTTTGTATTTTTTTTATGTGTGCGATCCCTTAGGGGCCAAGGAGGTGAGATCCACCTATGTTGGTAAAAAACGAATCAATAAGAGAGGCATTTCGCCCCCCTCATGTGTGTCTGGTGCCTAGCCAAGCAGCACACGGCCAGGCTGTGCACTCTGGCCAAGGCGCACTCCTATGCCAGGCACTGTCGCTGGCAGTGCAGGCCTGTGCAGCCAATCATGGTCATGTGTGCCAAAGTAGGGCATACACACCGCGTAGACCCACTTTTGGGTTAAAAACCACCCCTTGGGGGCTGTTTTGGCCTGACGGGTGGGCATTACCCAGCCCACACCCTCAAAGGGGTGTTTGCAGGGCTATGGGCCAATCACATTTGGTTAAAACCTATTTTTTAAAAAAAAAATTAAATTGTTAAAAAATACTTGTAGTTTACATGAAAATGTTGTTAAATTAAAAAAAAAATCAAATTTTGAGCTTTGGCTCCAAGACTCCCTATAAATACCCCCAAAATCTTCTCTTTTGAGTATGAGCTAACCCTTAGAGAACCTTTACTGCTTTCTCATTTGAAGACTTAGAATTTTTTCCCTAGGTCTCTCTCTATTTCTCTCCTATTTTCTTCTTTTTTCTTGTTCTCCAACCTTGGGAGTAAGCTTCTCCAACTTCCACTCTTCAAGGGAGCATGATGAAACCTATTGGAGAGACATTCTCAACATCTTGACGCGTCACTGGAGAAAACCTTAGGACCATCTGGAGAAGGAGTCTCATTCTCTAAAAAATCACATTTATTAGATGTATGTTGTCATTCACTCATTTTATTTCCTTTCACTTTCCTTCACCATCTCCCTATGACTATGTAAGATAGCTCTAAATATTTCATATTTAGAGTCAAGAGCTACTATTGAGTGAACTAAAAGTATGAGCAAGTTGAAATAAATCTCATATTTCCATTTATTCTCAAAATATGCTTCTTCCATTTCTTTGTTCTTTAAATGTGTGGATTGTTCATATTTGAGATAATATTCATGAATAGTAGACTGATTTCTTATTAATATATGAATGAGCAGTAAGGAAGAGTGCTTGGATTGAGTTTTCCTTATTATTATGTTGACTTTTGAGGTTAAGATTTGTCCAACCTAGAAAAACCCTTCACAAATGTGTACATGTTAAAATGCATCTTTTTGACATTCTTACGTTTAGCTTTTCTCTTAACCACTCGATTAGGGTTCTCAATGAGAGTTTTCTTACGTTGTTCTCCATTTCTTATGTGCTTGATTTTCTTCCATAACAAATGGTGGGAGAAATCATTTTTCTTGTAATAGATGAAATTATCATTGCTTTATGTCTATATGAAAATATTTGGAATCATGTTTTCAAAAAAATTTCAAAAATAAGAACTCGTTTTAATGAGACTTTGGAGACTTAGCGTAGCTCTTGCATGAGCCCAAGTTCATCTTCGGCATACAAAAAAAAAAATTGAAGTTGGATATGCTCTAAATTACCTCTTGATTTTAATTTCTCGTAAATGCAAGTGCGTATATACATGTTATATGCATGTACGTGCTTATGAATACCTCTCTTTATCTTCATCTTTCTATGATTTAACATATTTCTTTATAGATTTTCATATGCACATATGTATAAAAAAATATATATGTATATTCCATTTTCTTTCTTTAGAATCCTCTCTCTCCTCTCGAGTTAATACCTTCTTTTACAAACCTTATTTTATGTATATATATATATATATGTGTGTGTGTGTGTGTGTGTGTGTGTGTGTGTTTCTCTATCACTCTCTAAAATCTCTCTCTCTTTCTCTTTCTTTTTCTTAGATTTAAGACCTTCATTTTATAAATTTTCATATGTGTATGTTAATACAACTATATACACACACACATATTCACTCATTTCTCTCTTTAAAATTTTTTTCTTTCTTTCAATACCTTCTTTTACAAACTTTAATATTTGTACATTTATATATGTTTCTCTATCACTCTCTCACTCTCTCTCTCTCTCTCTCTCTCTCTCTCTCTCTCTCTTTCTTAGATTTAAGACCCTCATTTTATAAATTCTTATATGTGTATGTTAATAAAACTATATACACAAAAACACATACACCCCTTTTTCTCTTTAAAATTTTTTCTTTCTTCCTTCTCAAAATCTCTTTCTTTTTCTCCCTCTTCCTCTTGGCTTAAAATGTTTATTTTTCTTTCTTTCATTCTCTTGAATATTCTTTTCTCAAGATCTAAGATTTTAAATTTTCATTTATCGACTTCAGTAAGACCAAAACTCAAGTAATGGTTCAATATTGGAATCATGCTTGATGGTCTACAACCTCATTCCACTTTCAATTTTTTTTGCCTCTTCTTGACTAAATCTAAGATAAGTGTGCAAATAAAACTAGATGTATGTGATATCATGATATAAATGATATGGTAAGAATGAATAATTTTCTTTCAATCATATAGAGTCAATGTATTCATGCATTCACATTCACTTGTGGAATTCACGAATGATCACAAGCACCTTTCTAAAAGAACTTAATCAAGATGAGATGGATCTCAAACTAGACAGTAACTGAATTAGAGCAAAATCTTAAACCTCTTTAAGTTTCTCAATAGAACACTAAATAGACTTCAAAAAGTGGTATTCAAAATACCCATATTATTTTTCAAATGTTTCTAAATGATATTTGTAAAGATTTCTCAATTCAAAATATCTCAAATCAAAATGGTTCATACTCTCAAATGATTCTTCAAAGCTTTCTAGAAAATTTGAAACATCAAATTTACAACATTTTTTTCAAATACCACACTACATTTAGAATGAAAAAGATATTTAAGCAAAAAAAAAGCATCAAGAATAAGCATAGCCTTTGGATTGGTTATCCCGGTAAAGGCACCAGGAACGGTCAATCCCTGTATCGATGAGTGAGTCCCTTTCTCTCTCATTTCAAAATAAAATTATATATTTCTAAAGCATTCCAAAAATCAAAGTTAAGGGGTTGTACTTGGTTCCTATAGGAATGGTTTTATGGGCAAGTGATCCAACAAAGATAGGCTTTCAAACCTACTTGAGGCACATTCTTTTCCTGCAAGCATACAAGCAAGTGTTAGATGACATTACAAAAGACCATATATTTTGAGACTACTTTTAACATGAAGGACTTCTGTTTGAATGCTGACATTCTTCTTTTAGGGCCATTCTTCATAGTCGCTTACCACTCAAAGAGGTGCAGGGACCACTTTACTATTCAGGGCCATAGTACAATTACATGTTCAAATCTAAAATATGATCCCAAGAGGGTATACATAGTCTGACTGCAGTGGTTGCCCATTTTTGGGGAATGATCTCTATGTGTATGGGCAGCCTACAATATCTAGGGATCACAAGGAGTGGTGGGAGTCTATTCCACCAACCCATATCTTGGTTGTGTCTATCTCTTTTGTTACAAAAACTCTTGGCAAACAATGATTGCTTTTTAAAGATATTGCTTTTATTATCCATAGTTTTGAAATACACATTTTTGAAATGAATCCCTTTCCTGAAACATGTTTTGAAAAACCCGGGACATGTGTAATTGGGTCCAACCTAAGGTTAACTATAAGTTGGTCTTTTAAGATGAAACATAGACCAGTCTTAGAATCCTCAACCTGACCTTTATACCTAGAACTAGGTTCCTCGGCCGACCTACATGAACCCACTTCAGTATCTAATTAAGACCGGATATGAAAATTGCAACATGAAGTGCTAACTAGCCCTGCTCTAAAACCTTAGTTTGGACCAATCGTGAAAGGATGAACTTACATGAATGATGGATTGTACCTTGAATTGGGCCATCCATTAGATGATAAACCTCAGACCTAGAGTCTGGATCTCAATAATTTTGGATCCAGAATTTGAACGTTGATCATATTAGAACTTCATTTTAAGCCTCAGCACTTGGAATATGGTGTTGGATTGTGGATTCAAAAATTAGATTTAAAATGAGAACATGATTGGATTCTGATTTCATCTTGAATTTGAGTATTGGATTTGGATCTCAAATAAGTTCATCTAAACCATAGAACTCTAGGCATCTTGATTATACATGTTCTAGTTGCATCCATAATGGTAGTTTAAGATGTTTCTGCATGGACCTGCGATGAAATTATGTTCCAATTAGATATCGAGCTCTTTAGTTCATACACCATATCCCTGATAGTCCCCTTAGATTTTAAAATCACATTTTTTCACATAACTAGGGTATGTGTGCTTTTGCTTTATTAGAATAGGATGACTGGCAAGTCTTTAAACAATAGGTCATAAAGTTTAGTCCTTGGTCTTATTACCAAGGCCAAAGAAGTGGTCAAACCTCGTATTGACAGGATGGATCCATCACTCGTGGATTTCCACGGGATTAGAAAAAGGTGAGTACATGTAATGTTTTTCCATTTATGGTCTATATGCAAAATTGAAAAAAATTGCAAATAAATAAGCAAGTAGTAGACTCATAGTCTATGTTTTTGCACAATTTTAATGTGACAGCAAAAATAACATCAAAAATTTCACATTCGAGAGGTGGAGTTTTATACCAAAATAATAATATATACACAATCAAAAGAGTCACAATAGCTCCTTGTATTAGCTAGCAAGCTGAAAATGCCTTAAAACAGAATCAAAGGATAGTTACAGCATGAAACACAATAAACAAACCATGACATAATTAGCAATTGAAAGACTCTCCAGCTTTTTACATTACCATGGTGGCACTCAAAACTGCTAAGCAATGAGGTCTGACCACAATCGTCTGTTTCCTATTCAATTTTAGGCTTGAACATACTCGTGAGACATCCTAGAACTTGAAACATGAGAGAAACTATAGAACTAGCAGAAAATCAAAACTGTTTAGGAAGAAATCAGTGAGTATGATAGATCAATATGACCCAACCATGATCAATTTACCATTGACAGACTTAGGATAGGAAAGAATGACACCTTATTTGGACCTTGTCTAGATATCACTCTTGAACAACACACTACATTTTGATCTAATACATGATGAGATGGAAAAAGCAAGAAATAGAATAAAAAAAATGAGGAAAGAAAAGATGAGCAACAAAAAAAAAGAAGTACCATCAATGATAACGATGTGAAGTACTACAAGGGCTTCCTAGTAAATGAAGACTACAAAATAGACTAACTATATGACTCCTAAACAAAACCATGCAGAGTCCACACTCATACATCTCTTATAATAAATACAACGTGAAAACGTTTGAAAACTAACATAAGGCATGCTAGACTTGACATAACGATAAGGAGAAAAACAAACAAGCATGCTGATAACTTCTACTCCTTGACTCTATACAATCTCTAAGTAAAATAAGACAGCTACAGTCCTCAAGGAAAATATTTTCATTATAACTATCATGACAAGAAACTCTAAGATTTAGGACTAAGATACCATGATAGTGAAAAGGGTAAAAAAAGAGAAAAAGCAATGCTATCGGGTCCTCAACTACTGCCGATGCTCAACCAAAATGAAAGTAGGGAAGTGAGAAAAAAAAAATTAGAATAGAAGTTTACACGACCTCGTTTTGATCAATGTTCATGCCAGCACGTCACATGGTAAGGGCACTAAGAAGCATGTAAAAGGAAAAAAGTTAGGTTGGTTTTTTGTTGGAAAAGGATGTACTCCACCTAGTAAGGATATTGTCAGTTCCTATCCCTTCTCCTCTTTCATGCTAAAATATGATACATAATCTATAATTTCAGAAAGATAGATTACATAATATAGATGGTTTGAGCATGCCAGAACTAACCTACACCAAGTCTTATGGTTGATATGTGTGGGAAACTCTAAGGAAGCTTGTTAGTTAGACACTTCTGGCTGTCAACTTGTTTAACGTGAGCCAGCCACAGAACTTGATGTTCGACCATGGAAGAAATCACAAAGTAGATAAAAACAAATAAAAACAAGCTGAAATAGAGATGCAAAATGTATACCAAGATTGAAACATGCAACTCTTCACTCAACTTGAAACTATCCTATAAGAAGAGGTAAAGAAAGATACCTTGATGGAGAAATTTGACATCATCTAGATTGGTCTTCAGCTTACAAGTGAGATTTTTCACATGACTTGAATTGACAAGCTATGGCCTTGAAGGTTGCAACAAAGCCCATAGAAGAAGGTGATGAGGTGAAAGCAGTCCCTTAAACACCCCAAGGGAGGTAGGACAATGAGAAACTCCACATTTGGGAGGGGAGAAACAAAGCTGTCCATCAAACAGGTCATGTTTCTAGTGCAACTCTTTTCTTTAATGTTTTGGTCAAAAACATGTCAATGCTGCTTGGAGCAGGAAATGTCAAACTGAAATTCGATTGTAGTTTAGATGGGGTATTGCTCCTCATCCATGGCCAGCTTATGGGAATACTGAGCTGATTTTTCAAGTTGCATGTGCACAAGATGGGCGTTTTCAATGTTTTGCTGATGCTTTGAGACACAAGGATGGCACTCTTCTTAGCACTGGTTGTTTCCTAACACCTGGTTGTTACGTTAGAACGTTGAATAGAAGGTTACAGGTTGATGAAGCTGTCTCAGAGCCCTTATTTTTGTTAGACATTTACATAGACCGATCAAAATTGTTTTGGGGCCAAGTAAATGGTCTTCTTGTGTAAAAAAAAGCTATGGGAATGTCATGTATCAGAGGAATGGGATGTAGTTTTGTTGTGAATAGGGATTGGTCATTTCTTGTTTGAAGGAGACTGTAGGTCTGCTAGATAACTTTTGTAATGTTTTACTCAGCAGGTGTGTGGGGCTCTGGCCCAGCATGATGATGTTTATGTTTTACCCTCACTATCTTGCCTTTAGTTTCCTCGTGCAATCATTCATTTTTTGTTAATAAACTGTTACGGGAGCCCTCTCTCTCAGTAAAGGGAAGAGTAACCTTTCATTTGTCGATTCCAAGCTTACTCGTGCCTGCTCTATCATTATCTGTTGGTAGAAGGAAATAAATTAGAGATATCAATCAAAGGTTATAAAGTAATAAAAAAATATCTGAAACAAACTGTTGGAACATAATGTTAGCTCATCGTACCTGCTCTATCATTATCTAGAGAAGAGGAAGGAAATTCTTGCATGGATTTCCAAATGGTATTCTTACGCGGATTTTTATGACATGAGTTTATGATGTCTCTAAAAACAATGGACAGAACAAGTAAAACCAGCAAGCAAAGTGTTCTTGTCATCAAACAACACACACATGAACATAATAAACTGCACAGAATACAAACAATGAACAAAACATATAGAACAAAAATCAAATGTCAGATAGAATTCCTCTTATTTTCTGGAACAAACTTGCAAAAAGCAAACAGCCAAAGAAGAACATAAGAATATACCAAAAATAAAGAAATGAATTATATACTAGTTGGACAAGCACAACCTGACGGAAGTCCGATTGTCACGTTCATAAAAGATAAAGAAGGAAAATTCTAAAATAGGAAGCCCTCGACAAGATTAACCCATGGAGAACCCTCTCTATATGAAGGGGAAAAGTTAGATTTAAGTTTTCCTCGATTCAAATAACCTCATAAATTCTTGAAAATTATGCAAAACCTCAAAATATAACTAAATATGCATATAGCCTAGATTGGGCTATGTTTTGAACCATATTGCAATGATAAACAAATTTACATTAGATGGATTTAGATCATGGAGAAATAGGAGAGATCTAATATGGTCAAATATCTAACGGCAGTTCTAGATTTGATTCACTGTTGAAATTTGTTCCGAAGCACTAAAATTATCTTGTTCATTCTAATTTTCTAGATATGAAATTTGAAACAAAAGTTAACATAGAAGACAACTTAAACATAAGATCTAATCCATGAGAATGTAGATAAATGCATGCAAAATAGGCTAAAAAACTGGTTCATTTCATGCATCATCAAATTTTCCTATGATTAACATTACTCATCATTGACCAAGGAAAAAAAAAATAAAAGAACTAAAGCGAAGCAAAAGTAAACATAGTAAACAAATACAAAACCTAATATAGAATAGGCATAACTAGCTTAACTCATTTTTATATGAATTGAACAATGAAATTTTGAACCCTAGGTTTCACCCTAATGGATGAGTAAGGGCTCAAGGTGATTTCTGATGGTGTTACCCACAAACATCATTGTCATGTACTTATATATTTTTTAAAATTAGTAGGGATATAAAGAAATCAATCTCAACACGACTACTTCATATATCTATAGAAAATGACATGTTAAAAAATCCTCTACTATCATGTACAAAAACTCTAATATCCATACCTATTTACACATCATTTTCAGAAATTTAAATACATTCATGCTCTATCTCTTATTGTACATTTTTTTCTTTCATGATGTATTTTCACTTTCACTTTTTTTTTGTTCCCATTCTATCTCTTGTTCTACATTTTTTTATTTCATGAAGTGGTTTCACTTTAACTTTTTTTTTTGCTCCATTTAAGCTTTCATTTACTTTGAGACATAATATCTATTCAACTTATGTTTCCAGCTTAAAAGCTATTACCGAACTTCATTGCTTTGTTGGTTGTGTACAATTTTGTCATGTATAATGTCATAATTTCTTGGGTGAATCCCTCATCAGATTTACATTGATGACATTGACTTGGAACATGGAAGCTCTGATGCTTGAGATGATTAAGGTTCAGGGTTGATCCTCTTAGGCAAAGTGGTGAAACAATACAGGTTAGAAATGGTGTTGGAACACAATAGTATACTTCTCTACTTTTCTATATATTTCTTAAGGCATACGAGATCATAGATATCTTCAATCTAAAGAAAAAGCAGCTACTTGCAGCCTTGCATTGTGTCAGGCATGATATTTATTTTAAGATCCATGTGAATATGTCAATCCAATGGCAGTCCACTAAACTTGAGATAGATTGTGAGAGAGCCATGATAAGGGTGACACTTGGATGCAATGCATGGTCCACTTAGCCATAACCTTCCCGTGATGATAATAAGGATGACACATGAATTTTACCATCAAAAAGCTAGTATGGGTTAAATATTGGTTCTATTGATATTAGCTTGAAGGGAATGGAATTTCTAGCCTTCATGGCCAGCTCAATCACAAAAGGACAACTGAGTGTATAGTTTCTTCGAGTTCACTCCACTGTCATCGTAAAGCAAACATAAAGAATCTCTACAAAGGAAGAGCAAATGTTGGTCCTCATCAAATACTCCCATATGAGATTTTGTATATTAGTTTCAATCATCTATAAGGTTATAGGTGAAAGCTTAAAAGTTTTTGCTCAGAAGTTAAAGAACTAGGTGTTGACAAATTTTACTAAGCACAAACAATCTACATAAGAAGGAATTTTTATTTTCATCTAAAAAATTTGCCAGAGATATTGTCCATCATGGGGTGGAAATACTCCTCCTACATGTTACCTATGAAAAGAAGTAGACCAAGATATGCTATGGGATGGTCATTAGTGCTCCAATGAAGACATAATAACACAAATTGTTGAAAAATGTACCCCGAAGGGAGTAATAAAAGATTCATTAGAATTAGTCTTCATTTTGATTTTTGTTAGAATTCGCCAAGTATCTATTGCAACTGCACCATTATAGGAATGTTGGCCTTACAAAAAATAATAATGTTATTGGCAAAAGATAGATTAGGGTGAAGGTACTCCAAACCTATGGATCTCTCTAGATCTGGTTATTACTTCTAGCTTTTTCTAGCTTTAATTTTTCACTAAACATTTTAAGGATAATAAGAAATAAGTAAGGAGATAAGGGATTACTCTGTCTCAGTCATCACTAACTAGTGAATAACTTAATAACCACTACATAATATGCCATAGTAACATATCACATAATCCTATCAATCCACTGTTCATTCCAAATAAGAAACAGACTTGACCTGGAACATCCAATTTACCTATTGTAAGCTTTTGAGAAACCAAATGTTAGAAAAAGATAAGTCTTTACATGATTTGACATGCTATTGACAAGTTCATGAACTAATAAGGTCTGATCATGGATCTACATGGAAGAGAGAAAAGGTTCCTCTCATGGCTAACAAGTCTTCTAAGGAAGGCGTTAATGCAATTTACCGTTATCTTGGAGAAAAGATTATAGAGATAGTTGCTAAGTGCAATAGGCCAAAAATCTTTGAAATTGGTTGTACCTCGAAATCTACAAATAAGAACAAGTGAGTCCTATTAACTTTTTTTTTGTCAGTTTTCTAGTTTTGGAAGATTCATTTCTTGTGGTATAGACATATTATTCTTCCATGTGCTTTATAGATGCTAGATGAAAAAACATTTGATCATAAGGCCTAACCTCAATACCAAATTTTTTTATTATCATCATGGAGCAGTTTCCTAATAAAGTTTTTGTCAATATCTATGAGGTGGGTCCATATAATGTGTTATTAAACATCAATCTAATTGATGCATCAACTTTGAATAAGGTTTCAAAAAATCTAGAGCATTATTTAAAGTGGAGTTCGGAATATCTAGTTTAATATTATCAATCATCATAAAAGTGATACTTTTTTTTTTCTTAGGTTAGCTTTGAAATTAGTATTGTATTTGCCTTTTGCCACCAGAAAAGAAAATCCTCCTCAATCACACATCCAAACACCTTGCAAAAAATTACTCCAATTTAGCATCAATTGCAAGACCCTTCTAATCAACTGCTTTTTTTAGCTTCAAAGTCTGATGGAAGGGCAAATAATCATATTAGAGGTTTAACCACACACTCTTGTTTCACCACACTAAAAATATAATTGTAGGTATAGTTTCATAACTATCACTACTTCTTAAGACAATAGGTCCAGGCCCTTCCTAATCCATTGGTCTTATAAAAAAAGAAGCAATGAGCAACAAGTATAAATTTCCTTTCATACCTCATTTGCCTTGTTTTCTGCTCATTGTTTTCCCTCACTACACTACAACATCTAATGCTTGTTTCTAGTTTTTTCATTGTTTGAACACAATTTCTAAAATTTTTCATTCTTTCATGTATTTATCCAACCATATCTCATCATCTATGGATCGATAGACCCCTTATATCAATGTTGTAGAGGTATTTAAGATGTTTCTCATGTTTTGCTAGATTTTTTTCTATATTGTTTAACCATATCAGCATGTAGTTTTTTTTTATTATTATCATATAATTTCTAGAATTGGCTTCTCTGTTCGCATCCCACAGATAAGGGTAGACTAATACCATGAGATGCTAACAACTTGTAATTGTAGGAATCCAATAGGAAAAAGGTGTGAGCTTTGAATGTTGCATATATGTTGTAAGTATGATCTATTTTTCCTTGTATTAGTTCTTATCCAACTGAGAGCATATCTGCTGACATAGTAGCCATTTTCCATTAACATTTTTTGCAGATTTTTTATTTGTTTTTCACATAAAATTATTAACTCTTGATAGACTTTAGATACCATTAATGTGATTGAAACTAGAAACATAGCAGTCTCTGAGCTTTCCACTTTCAATTTTGAGAAATCATTAGTTTATCCTTAGCATTTTCTAGCACAAACCTATCATCATGTAACATTTAGGGAGAGAGTGACTATGACATCTCTATCTTGGAGATGAATAGGGTCATTCCATAATGAGTGTAACTGATATTTTTTATGGTTGTGGGACAAAACTATCCTCATTTTTAATTTTATTTTATTGTTCCAGAAAGTTGCTACTCTGGGTTTTATTGATTCTTGAATAACAAATTGCTCCAGAAAACCCTATACGCTAAGGCTTTGAGCACCAATTTGCTTCATATTGCTTCATTGTTTAATCATTTCCAAATTCATGAGACTATAAATGTATGGTTATATTGCACATGTAGCAAAAGCATATTATTTTAGGCATCATTCTAAATGGTTTGATGTTGGATCATGATACATATGTTTGTTGTTCTAGAATTGTTTTCAAGAAACTGTTTCAAATGCATGTGAGCTTTGAATCTCACTATGGCAACTAAAGAGAAACACTATTTCACACAAAAAAAATCTATAAGAAAGTCAAATGGAATGTTGAACATATAGGACCTTTTAGTGGATGAGAAACTAGCCCTTGACATTTTTTACTTATATGATATTTGTCAGTGTTGTTCATAATAATCTTTATTGTACAACTCCTAAGCAATTAATTGCCTTTGTTGTTAATGAAAGGTCTTTTAAGTCGAGAGGAACTAGTTTTTAGTATCCTAACTTCTCGCCACATGTTGTGCATGCTTTGTTTGACCACGTCTATGCCTTGTTTTTATCAGCAATGTTAAAATGACCAAATGCATATCCACACTTTTTTGTTGACTGCTCCTGGTGACCTCATTTTCAGACAAGTCCTTGTACAAATCAGATGAAAAGAATTGTGAAAGCTTAGAGCATTAATCTAAGCATTTAAAATTATGAAAATTTATGATGTTAAGTGATATAAGCATCATGTTGTTCTTGCAGATTTGGAAGCTGGTCAGTATTGAAGCATTCTCAACTTATGTTTAATAGGTACATAAATATATTACCTCAAATATATATATATATATACATACTATATATACATATATATGTATATATACTACATATATATATGTATGTATATATATATGTATACATATACATATATGTATATATATATATATATACATATATATGTATATGTATATGTATATGCATATATATATATATATATATATATTATATATATATATATATATATATATATATATATA
>JAANDH010000079.1:425601-477662 GCA_011799765.1 Nymphaea thermarum | reverse complement strand
AGAGTTTTTTTTTACCAATACAACCAATATAGTTTATTACTTAATATGTTTTTAGGTAATGTACAAATATTGCATGCACCCTTCACCTTTCGATAGTTCGTACTGATTTCCCCCAAATGGTGCCATCCTTGCACTAAGGTGAGAGGTCTTGATGGATGTTGTAGCCAATGATATGTTTGGCGACTAGCAATGGCTGCTTTCCCTTCAAGGGTGGTATTTTTTTTTTAGGTTTAATTTATAATTTTTGTTTTTTGTATGCTTCTTATCCCTATCGTTTCTTTGTCCAACATTAGTATTGTTATTGTTCTTGATGGTTTAAACTGTTCTTGTTCATGCAAACCTAGAAGTTGGTTTAGATGGAAGCATCTTTCTTGTGTTTAACAGTCATAATAGCTGCAGAGTTGCATTTTGTTTTTATGTTCAAGTTTGGTAGCTTTCTAGAATTAGATTCTTCTTTGGTAATTTTATATATTTGTGTGTCTCACATATGTAAGAAGATATGTCGTCCCCTATTCTCTCTTTAATTAGAGATTAGGGTTAGGTTATGTTAGATGGATAGTACCTTCTCTCTCTCTCTCTCTCTCTCTCTCTCTCTCTCTTCCTCCATCATATTCAACATGGTATGAGAGCAGTGAACATCTAATTTTTCTAGGGTGGTGGTGTTCTTCTCAACTCCCTTTCCCTCTACTCTCATGTTTGATTTGCTAGAGCAATCCCTTCTGCAAGCAAGTCTAAGCACTTTGGGCAGCCTTTTCAGCCCAAACTAGGGTTTCTTAAAACCATAGGTCAATGCACTCTTGAAGTTGTGTGGTGGAGCAGCATAGTTGAAGTTGTGTTGTGTAGGCAAGTTTGAAACGCTAAGTCGATGCACTCTTGAAGTCGTGTGGAGCAGCACAGTTGAAGTCGTGTCGTGTAGATGCCACACCTGCAAATAGTTTTTTTTTTTGTCATTAAAACTGTGCACAATTGTTGGTTTTCCTACTCAAGTCAGACTTGAAGAAGTACATATATACTTACAAGATGTTAGCATAATCAGACTTGAGACTATCTATATCTGACTTACTGCTGATGCGAATGTAAATGGCAAGGATTAGGAAGAAGTTCTCTGTTTTTTCTCGTGGAATGTTGTTGTGACATTGGTGATGTGTGGAATTGGTGTTGCATCTGACATAGTTGATTTCTGTTTTTGCTGATCAGCCCCTTGCATGACTGATTAATTACAAGTTAGAGATTCTTTTTTGTGTTCAACCTGCCACCAAAATTTTTTGGTGGTCTCCTTTTCTATCACACTGCTTTCTCATGTGTTTCATTATGGCTAAGAACAACAAACCAGATGGTGGCAATGAACATAAATCAACTGGCAACCCTTTCTCCTATGAATCTATGGTCAAGTTAGATGGATATAGCTATGAATTATAGTCTAGATCCATTATGATGTTAGTCACAAGACATCGAAAGAGGCATATAATTGAAAAGGATGAACCTACTGTCAAGTCAGGAAAGTACATGACTTAAGAAGAGGACGACAAATGGTTATGTCTTAGATTATAAATAGCGTCCAACTACAGATTGCTGTCACTATTGCATAGTATACCATTAGTAAGGAGATGTGAGAATTCCTTAAGCAAACATATTTAGAGGACAAAAACGTAAGTAAAATTCTTCAAGTTAAAGAGGATTTTCACAATCTTCGATAGGGAGATGTGGATCTATTAAACTTTGCATTTGTTAAAGCCACCGATAAGAAACTGGAATTCCTGCGTCCTCCATGCAAATCTTGCTATAAGTCACACTTTGAACCTACCATGGTTGCAAAGTTTCTTACTGGTTTGTCACCTGAGTATGTAGTTTCCATGGCTTAGATGCAAACTAGAGTGAAATCCATGATCTCTCTAACACATACAATAGACTTAGTCATCTTATTATTAGCTTGTCCCAACTAGATGATGTGGGTCTAGCTTCTGCTCTTCCTGTAGGAGATGGTTGTGGTCAGCGCATCGCTTACAATGCTAGAGAAATAGGTACAGGTCATGGAACTAGTGGTTGTGAGAGACTCCATTGCACCTATTGTGGGAAGATTGGACACTTGGAGGATCGTTGCTGGGATGAACATGGACGTCCATCCATTGTATCACAGGGTAAGGGTAGTGTGACCAAACAGGGCAAGAGCCTTACTCGTCCTTCTATGGGCTTTGCTCAGGTAGCCACTCCTATTGTGTATGGCTCTTCTAGCTCAGTATGAGAAACCATTACAATAAGCATTGACAGATCTAAGTATGAGCAATTTTTAACACACAAAACCTCACAGGTTTTAGCTTCCACAACTTTGATTAATCAAGCTCTCTCTAT
This sequence comes from Nymphaea thermarum, assembly GCA_011799765.1. NCBI lineage: Eukaryota > Viridiplantae > Streptophyta > Magnoliopsida > Nymphaeales > Nymphaeaceae > Nymphaea > Nymphaea thermarum. The sequence continues at coordinate 475,313 of JAANDH010000079.1, read as the reverse complement.
GGGTACATCCATGCCTGATTCAAATATCTCTTGGATTACTGACTCAAGTGCATTGAGCCATTTCTATAGTAGAGCTGGTTCTTTCACCACTTTGCATAGATTCCCTTAGCTACGTCATGTCAAAATTACAGATGGTAGAATGTCTCCTATATTGGATTATGGAGATGTGAAGCTTTCTTAGTCCATGACCATTCCACATGTCTTATATGCTTATGAGTTTCCATCCCATTTGCTATTTGTTAAATATTTGGCAAAAGATATACACAGTCGAATTATTTTTTTACCTTGGTTTGTACTCATTTCAAGACTTACAAACTAGGAAGACGATTGGTGGTGGCTATGGGAAATTGTCTGTCTACATCCTATTGGATCCTATAGGGTTTGCTAATATCCCTTATACATCAGAGTCTACATCCTTTCAGTGGCACCTCAAGCTCGGTCATTCTTTAGGATCCAAGCTCTGTTACATCCTACTTTATCTTTTAGTCATATAGTCTTTTCAAAGTGAGGCCAGTCAACTTGGCAAGTACACTCGTAGTAGTTTTCCTTCGAATCTTAGTCCATCAAGTCAAGGGTTGTTTGATCTTCTTCATGTTGATGTGTGAGGGCCTATCAAGGTTGCTAGCCAATCTAAATTTAGGAATTTTAAGATCATTGTTGATGATTACTCTCGAGTTAGTTGGTTATTTCTTTTGAAAGAAATGTCTGAAGTAGTTTGCATTCTCAAAAACCTGATTATTGAAATAAAAACTCAGTTTGGTTTTCTGGTTAAGTGTATTCACGTTGATAATGTTCTTGAATTCAAATAATCGATCTTAATGACTTTTTATACTGAAAATTATATATCTCCCAAATTTACATGCCATCATACCTCACAACAGAATGAAGTTGCCGAACAGAAACATATACAACTTTTGACTGTTGCTTGTACCCTAATGCTTCGTAATCATGTACCGGCATACTTATGGGGCGATGTCATACTCATAACTTGTTACGTGACCAATCGTTTACCATCATCCTCAATTGACAACAAAGTACACACTAAACTTGTTTACCCCAATCAACCCTTATTTCTCATTGCACCCAAAGTATTTGGCTATACTTGTTTTGTTCACATCCTTGGGCCTAAACTTGATAAACTTGTTGCTCAAACCATTAAGTGTGGGTTCATTGGCTATCCTTGAAACCAAAAAGGTTACAAGTGCTTTGATCCGTTAACTTACAAAGGGTATATTAGTGCAGATGTCACTTTCTTCGAGTCTCAGTCCTACTTGTCATACTTTTGTATCTTTTGAGGTGCCTCATCCTACCTTCCTCTACTCAAGTATGAATAGGTTCAAAGACCCTCCATTGGTCTACACACACCGATAGGATCCCTCTCATGATCAACCATTAGAGTCTTCTTAGGGTGTGAACTCTACTGAAGTATACCTAACATTGATCCATCTTAGGGCCTGCTTATAGCCCTGTGCGAAGGCAAGAGATAGTGTACCATGCATCCTATCTCACATTTTGTTTCCATTGACCACCTTGTTAACAACTTACAACAATTCCTTCATGCTATGTCAGTTCATACTGTATATACTAGTCATCAATAGGCATTACTAGACTATAAATGGCTATGCAAGATGAGATGGATGCCCTCTTATAGTGTGGTACCTAGAAGTTGGTTGACCCTCCTTCAAATTGTGATATTGTTGGCTCCAAATGAGTCTTTATATTCAAGTACCATTTAAATGGATCCGTAGAAAGATATAAGGCTCGATTAGTGGCTAAGGGATACATCCAGACATATGGAGTTGCCTTATTTGAGACTTTCTCTCCTGTGACCAGATTGGCTACTATTAGGCTAATTATCTCTATAGTGGTACACTTTGATTGGCTTATGTATTAGTTGGATGTAATGAATGTTTTTCTCTATGGTGATCTTGAGAAGACTATATATATGCAACAACCCCTAGAGTTTATGTGACAGGGGGAGTGTAGAAAAGTGTGTTGTCTAAAGAAACAATTTGTGGAATCAAACAAAGTCCCAGGGGGTGGTTCTACAAATTATTTGAGATTGATTGACTATGTGGATTTGAAAGATCTCCTTTGAACCATTTTCTATTCATCAAGAAGACTTCTAAAGGTATAGTTGTTATGGTAGTATATGTTGATGACATTATCCTAATAGGTAATTATGATCAAGAAATTTTAGTTATAAAGACTTACCTTTAGAAGCACTTTTTCACAAAAGATCTTGGTCATTTGTGACATTTTCTTGGGATTAAGGCTGCTCATAACAAAGAAGGTGTGGTTTTGTCTCATAAGAAATATGTACTTGACCCATTGCAAGATACAGGGATGTTAGGAGCCAAGGCAGCTAATCTTCCTATGAACTCATGTCTTCATCTTCATGGTAATCTATCAGAGCTAGTGGATTCACGATCTTACAATTCTCTCATTGACAAACTTTTTTACGTCACTTTTACTAGACCAGCCATTAGCTTTGTTGTTCAGTAACTAAGTCAGTTTATGAAAAGTTATAGAATAGTAGTCCATTGTGATGCTGCGTTGATGGTTCTGAAATATCAAAAATCATCCCAAGCAGAGGCCTCCTATTCAAGAAAGGTGAATCTCTAGAAGTTGTTGTTTACAGTGACACTAACTATGTATGGTGTGTTGACAATAGAAAATCTACCACAGGTTTCTGAAGCTTTGTTGGAGGCAACCTCATATCATGGAGAAGCAAAAAACAGATCGTAGTTTCTAAATCAAGTGTAGAATCTGAATATAGAGCAATGGCTCAAATGGCTACTGAGATGTCTTGGTTTAAATCTATGCTAACAAATATGAGTGTGTGTGTTAATCTTCCTATAAAAATGTATTGTGATAACAAGGTTACCACTTTCTTTGCAAATAATCAAGTATTTCATAATAGAACAAAGCACATAGAGGTGGATTGTCATTATGTTTGGGATCTTATGCAAGGAAGTGTTGTGTCTATGATTCATGTAGCTTCCGAAGATCATGCAACAGATATGTTTGCGAAAGCCCTTCCTATTGGTGATTTTTCTAGATGTTGTAACAAGCTGAGCATGGTTGATATCTATGTTTCAGCTTGAGGGGGAATGTTGAAATTAGAAAGTTTATGTCGAAGTTTGGTAGCTTTCTAAAATTAGAGTCTTCTTTAGTCATTTTATATATTTGTGTCTCTCATATGTAAGAAGATCTACCGACTTGTAATCTCTCTTTAATTAGAGATTAGGGTTAGTTAACGTTAGATGGATTGTACCTTCCTACTTTCTCTCTCTTTCTCTCTCTCTTCCCCCCCCCCCATCCTGTTCAACACATTTTTCGGGCAATGTGTGACAATATTGAAATTACTACTTTTATAAGAAGCAGATTCTACATGAAGCCAAGCTGAAATAGAAACTAATGGGAATGCTTTGGTGTGGAGAATTTTTTTTGCATGTATAAGTATGTCTAATTTGAGCTAATTATGTAAAAAATATATTAATCGGATAATGAAAATGTGCATGTTTTAATTAGTATATATATATACATATATGTATATATATATATTTATATATATCATATTTTCTTATATATATGTGTGTGTAATTTTTTACATATAGAAAAACCGTTACCAAGAGAACACAAACCACAGAAATTTTAGGCGCAGTGCTAATAGGTATGGTTTGCACCATCTTTAGCAATAGTTTTTAGTGGCTGTTAAATTGTTTTAGTGACAGTTTTTAAGCCTTTTAGCAATGGTTTGTGCCATTGCTAAAAGAGAATTTCCTTGTAATGCTAGGGTATGAATGTCATGCTTGATTTAGTCTTTGCAATGAGTTAATTATTTCCTTACATCTTCTTGGCTCCATACATGTCTAACCATTTACCAACACCTTTTAGATATTAGCATTAATAAGATTTAAAATGCTTCTACTCAACATTGTAAGCTCACGCCAAGCTGCGAAAAGGTGAAGAAGGATATGTATGTAGAGTCTTACTAGAACAATGAAAATAGTAACTACAAAACCTAGATGAGTTACCATGGCCTAATCTAGCTTACAGTTCAAATTTTCTATCCACTCATGATATTTTCACCAAGTTGTGTTTATCATCTTCAATAGCCAAAAGTTCTCGTTCCTTGATAAAGTCATTAATGGTTTGACAACTAGTTAAACTACTAATTTTTTCCCTCTTCTCCAAGGCATCCTACAAGGCATTTAACTCACATATCAAGCAAAAAAGAACTTGAGTATGCACAAGTCCATTTGGGTATAACTTTGCACCAATAGCAATAAATTGGATCCCAGTATTGTGGTGCAACTTTTTCATATTATGTACAAGACCATTTAGGTGTAACTTTACACCAAAATAAATAAATTATAGCCATGTATTTAGACACAAGTAAGATAGGTTCACCTAAGTTTATTTGGCCCTATAATCGATATCTCTAGGTTACAAAGTTTTTAGCACATGACAATTTTAGTATCATTATTATTTAGCTAGGTGTTTGAATTTCATGAAAAGTCACTATAATTCTTCTGTCAATCTATAATGTTCTCATTAGAGAGAAGCATGCTAAAGGGCATAACTAAATCCAGTTTGATGTATTGAATGATAAGCTCTAATAAAGATTTTCATGCCATAGTTACACAGTATACATAAAGCTTCTAGCATTCAAGAAAAAAAAATGGGAAGTGAGGGAGCGGAAAAGACCAAACCTCATACCATAGGGATGATAGTCCTCCTCATTGTCCAAATATCCCTTTAAGTCTCTTAAACTTTCTGCCTAAGTAGCGATGCTTGCTTCAAATTAGAGACTCACATTTTATTTAGGTAAGAAATCCTTACTAATCTCCTTCAGAGGTGGTATAGTGAAAGAGACAAAATCTGCACAACTCCTCTTGATCCCCCCCAAACTCTTCTTCTACCAACATGATGAATGCCACCTAAACAATATTTAAGGATTCTTCCGCTACTTTGCATAGAATTAGAAACCAAGATATTCATGCGGTTCAATGAGACACTTTCTAGCTGGTGGGCTCTGCTTTGTCTATTGTATGCATAAGCCATGTCTTTACAACACTTTTCAGCAAGGCCACCAGCCCACATGCTTATCTTCAAGCATTTTAATGTTTGGAATTTACTAGCAATGTATAAGTAAAATTGAACCCCACAAATCATCATCAATTATTTGTTTTTCCAATAAGATGAAACACAACAAGTAGGGGTGGGTATCGGGCTGGGCCCGGCACGCTAAGACCTGGCCCGGGTCGGCCCGTCGGGCCTGAAGCCTGACCCGATAATATTGTCGGGCCGGGCTGGGCCGGGTACCGGGCCTTGCCATCAAAAATGAGGTCCGGCGCGGCCCGTTTGGCGACGAAGGCATCCGTGTGGGCGAAGCTAGCCAGGGGCGTGGGCGCTCGAGGCGGAGGAGAGCGAGACGCTCGAGGCGGAGGAGAGCGAGGCGCTCGAGCTGATGTAGCAGGACCAGCGACGGCAGGAGGAGGTGGCGGTGGTGGTCGCAGCCGACGAGGCGGCGCTTGCCGACTTCCCTTTGCTCTCCATGGAAGCGGCCACCAAGCCCTTGCCTCTCCGAGTTCAACACCGGCAAGGCCGTCACACATGGCGCGAGGAGGTCGCGTCGGTCGGAATCTGTGGTTCTCACCCCCGACGAGCTTCTCATGCTGCCCACCGGTCCTCGCCAGCGCTCCCCGAAGGAACTCGAGCGCAGCAGGCTTGGTGATGGTGGCGATGGTGAGTCGGTGACGCTGGAGGAGACCGAGGATACGGTAACGAGGGAGCAGAGAGAGAGGGAGAGGGAGAGGGGGCCGACAGGGAGAGGAGGAGAGGGAGCAGAGAGAGATAGGGATAGGGATTAGGGAGACGGGAAGGGAGAGGGAGAGGGAGAGGGAGACGGGAAGGGGGAGGGAGAGAAGGGGAAGGAGATACCCGATGGGGGAGGGAGGNGGAGAAGGAGATACCGGATGGGGGAGGGAGGGAGACGGAAAGGGGGGAGAAGGGGGAGGGAGAGTGGGAGCAGAGAGGGAGGGAGAGGGAGAGGGGGAGAAGGGGGAGGGAGACGGGCCGACCGGGCCGCCGTCGGGCCGGCCTGTCCGGCCCGGGTCCACTGTCGGGCCGGGCTACCGGGCACCGGGCCGGACGCCCAGGCTTAACAACAAGGATTAGGTTTGGGGAGAAATGTATACTTTTCACCAGAGTAAAATTAATTATAAGGAAATCAATAGTAATAGAATCACCAATATGAAGTTCATAATATGACAAGGTGCCTCAGATAAATGTCTGTCAATCCTTAACGATGTCCACAAGGGTATTGGCTTGAACAAATAAGGTTCCCTTCATTATTTTAGTGCTTATCTATTGACCTTTCATAACACTAAAATTATTTACCTTTAAAACATCAAAATGAGGATCCCTAGTCAAAGGAACTAGGTGGTTCTTTAGTTGTCATTGGTTTTGGAAGATCTTAACCTCCATCCATCCTTCCATTGGTTCATACTTTTCACACTTAAGAAATTGAATAGGTGGAGTCCTCTACTATTTTAATGAAATATATGTTAATTTCAAAATTTTCTCATACAACACCTCTTCTAGCAGCATTTCTACATTATCTAATTGGACTGTTATCGCAAATTTGGGCACAAAACTAAAGAGAACACCAATAGAAATCCTTGGAAACATCCCTGAATGCACTATCATGTTTTGTAAAGGAGTCCAGCTCCAGCAAATTGCTACCAATAACTATGGACATAATATTGATACCATGGTATTCCAATTGATAGAAGGAAAATCAGTCAAATGTATTCATAAAGGAAGGCATATAGAATCTTACTGTACATAGTTTTTTAGTGGGCTGCACAAACTAGACACTAGCACCCATTTGTTGAGTTTCTATGCCTGCAGGCAAAGAACAATAGCCAGTTTAGCTTCAGTCTTCTATTATAACCAAGACCCTTTAATAGAAAAGGAGAAACATGATTTTTTGCATCATTTCATGAAGCCCTAAGCCCTTTCATGGTATATCTATATTGCATTCCCCTATTACAATTGCCTTTAAAAACAAGAAAAGGACCTTGTTAATCACAACAAGGGTTCTGTTTAGGCATGGAGATCCTTAAATATGCATTAACTCCTTGCATGGTCTGACAAAGAAGTGTAAGTCTCCACTCCCTCCATCTCCCAAAGGATTGGCCTTACGATAGTAGAGGGGGGCAATCAAGGCTTGCGCAGTGCCTATAGGTGAACTACAATGCAGCAATGAGCTAGGTCCTTTGTGGTAAGGCATAATTCCATCATGAAACTGATCAAATGAAGACAACATCAAGATTTGGAAGATATTGATGCACATGCCTTCTTTCTTTCATTGGAATAAGGTGACATCCCACTTTTTTTTTTTGGTCTAACCCCACAACCATTTGAATGAATACTAACCACATCTCTTAACACCATTATAAATAATAACTAAACTAAGGATCAAAACTATGTATGACTTTGAATGAGGACCTTCATGAAGAAAAAGCAACTTTTTTCATCCTTCTAAAATTTTTTGCCACTATGAGAGAGGATTAGCTCATGGCTTTCTTAATCAAATCATCTTTTATAGCTCTATGAGTCTTAATTAAGTCCAAGGGTGAGAAATTTTGAATTTAATAGGAAAAGTAAATAACACTACTAATGTTCATATGCATGATTGTGGAACAATGTACGACTTATTAATATCTTCTCATCCTTAAGTTCATTCCATTCAAAATGTGCATGAGTTGGAATGAGAATAGACCTAACTGTATCTCCAATAAAATGATAGGGTTGAGACATATCTCCTATGGCAGGTGCTTTAGTCCTCAACCAATTAACAAACTCAAGGCTTAAATGGTAAATTCTAAAAATTAGCCTATTTTGCCTAGCGACTAATAGAACATCCTTAAATCATTAGATGGCTATTTTCTAATTAAGTTGAGGTCATTGGAAAGGAAGATTACATGCGAAATTATTTAAATTGACAAGATGATTGTCAAGCAATCTTGGCCTTAGTCAAGGCAAGGGAACATTCTACAACATTTTACCTTTTAAGAATGTAAGTGGAGAAAAGTTGAATGGTTGAACATGTTATTTACTCATGTAAACTCAACTCGGCATCCTATGGTAAAAACCGGTTTAATCGCAACAAACCGGTTCACTGTTTTTAACTGGTTCACTGGTTTAGGATAAAAATTTTTTGTTCACCAGACAACACCATACTCGGAATTTGTGAGACCTTCCTTTAGATTTTCTACTCTCAGTGTCTCTTCCATCGACATATGATGGTTGACCAGCCCACCTCATGCGGCATCTCCATCTGGCCACCTGCCCACCAGCATCTGCAGCTTCTTGCCTCTGCATGCTTCCAAGTTTGTCGGACCACCTTCTGCTTAATCGCTTCCAACCTTCTAGGTCTGCCAAACCACCATTGGGCCGCTAGCTTTTTGCTTCTTCTAGGTATCTTCTAGACCACCGGCATCCTCTCTCTCTCTCTCTCTCTCTCTCTCACACACACACATTCTCTCATCTCACGAACCTCACCTCATCTATTGTCCATCCACCATTGTAGTCGCCCCTTTTAGAAGGACTCAGACAGTATGCCCAACACCCTTTGCAGCTCCGCCTTTTTCAAAAAGACCCAACCAATACCCTGCACCTAGCATCCTACAAGCTCTTGCTTCGCATTTCTTCACAGCAGCGCCACCAGCGTTCTGGCCAATGTCTGCTGCTACTGAGTACTCTTCTTCCCTTTTTTTCTTTAGTGATTGAGCTTCCTATTTCTTTCCCAATCGATTGGAATGATGTCCCATACTTCTGCCTTTTTCGCAGCATACTAACTACATCTACACGAGGATTGAGCACTTGAGATAGGTGGCGACCAACAACAAGCCGCACCTACCATCTTTGTTAAATACCATAGCCTGATTTAGGTAATTTACTTATGTTTTTTTTTCTTGTGCTCTTATGAATAATAGCAATTTAGGTTGCTTTTTATTAAATCTATATTTCAGTCCTCCTAAGCTTGATGCATTTTTCTGCTTTTAGGTTTTATGTTACATGTTACCAGCGAAGATAGTTGCATAGTTGAGTTTCTTAGGTAGATTTGTTGCTTTTTATCGTGTAGTAGTGGAATCCTTTAATTTATAGCAAGTAATTTTCTTTCCTAAATAGATTTCTATTGTTTTTTACTGCAGCAACCTAGGATTGTGGAGCCATGTTTAGCTTTTGTTCATTTATTTAGGCATTGTGAATCATGTTTTAGATATTGCAATAGAAGATCATAGGAATATTGAATGTTAAAATGTAAAAAGTACGAGGATCCAATATAAGAAACACAAAAGCGATGAGAAACAAACAATCAATTTCTAGAGTTGTACATGATGCAACAAATGCTTAAAGATGCACATGCAAGCACAGATATATTCACAAACACCTAGTTCTGATACTATACCTAGCACAAGGGTCTGTGCATGTGCATTGATTGGTCATAACATTGGATACATAAATTTGAATTTTCAACCAACTTTACATAGAACATCTATAACACCATTGAGACAACTCCATCAGATTCTGTCTATTAGTTTGTATCCCAATTGAGAACCCATGCACTCATACAACTATTTTTCATATGTGAATGCTCTCATTTTAGATGGTTTGAACTTTAAAGTTACACTGGGCTAATTGATAGCATTCTTCTAGCATATATGTGCTCAAGTGCAGTTGTTTGTGGGGTGTATGTGTGTGTGTCTGTGCAAGCTAAAAGGTTTAAAAGCCATAAGAGGATAAGTTCATATATCACCAATCATCAAGATTCCAAGCAGCAGTTTTTCCCAAACTTCTAATACTTAATTATTGTAGTATTCCTATGGTCTTCTACTAGAATACTTCAATTTTTTTTATTCAATTTTGTCTTTTGGGTTTCTTTTACATTTTTGTTGTCTTTCAATTTTTTTTTGTTATTCATTTCAATCTGATTTTCTTACATGAATGTGTGAATTCCTGAATTAGTTTGAGAACCTTTTGTATGAATGTCATTAGAATATGTCCTTGTATTCAGCTAAGAAATAGTGGCAACTGATTTGATAATAAGAATGGTAGAAATTATTCAAATACAGGACCATTTTTCTTAATCAGATGGTCAAAATGTAGATTAAAAGAGAAAAAAACAAAGTTGAGAAAAACATCTTTACCCAATATGAACCTATCCATTTTGTGGATGTTATCAAGATGGATATATTTTGCAACAAAATGATAATCATATCAAACTCATATATCACTTCTTCGTTCCTAATTATGCAAGTGGGACACCATTGTTCTTTCATATGCCAATTTTCTTGTGAATTTAATGAAACTTCTGGTTATTAGTCAATCTGGTTAGTGTAAAATCTAGTGCCTCCTATCTACGTGAGAGTATAGCCACCTTCAGCCTTGTTGTACAGACCACAAGCTTTCAGTTTGGAACATAAAAGAAGAGAATATTTGGATAGAATATAGAATGACTTTTCTCAGTCAAGACTTGTAGTTGGATAAGTAATTTCAAAATGTTGTATTGCAGTAAGCCTTCATTCTGCATGGATTGAAGAGTTGTGAAAGAAATTAGCCCATGGTTAGTTTCTTGTAGAAGACATGTCAGATATTGTGAAAGAAATCCATACCTATTATAAATAATTTAGATTGAAGAGATGGAAATTAAATCAAACAACTATAGTTTAATTTTTTTGAGAACCTAGGTTGTGAAAGATTGTTTTAAAGACTTCCCTTGAGTACATTTGCTTTAACTTGTAGTAATTGTTCTATGTATTTGCTTGTGTTATTTTTTTTGTCCTTGAAGAATTACATCATTTGAGTGTCATTATTAGTTGAACATTTTTTCCTTGGATGTTAGTTTGACGTGTAACATTTGTTTCATCATTATAGTTTCATTGGACTATTTCAATTTTTAGTCTTGGGTTTAGCCTTGATTCCAATTTTTAGTCTTGGGTTAACCATTGTTTGTGTCTCTTTCTTGAGTTCAGTTGCTATCAACTAGTATTCTTAATGTATTTAGCTACAGCATGATATTGCAAGTTTAAAATTTTTTTATTATTTGTCTTGGGTTAGTTATGATATATGTTACACAACATACAACTAAACAGCTTCTTACTTGAGCTGATAGGTCGATAATTTATGTTTATTAGTAACTGATTTTAGAATATTCTTTTCCTTACTTAGGAGAAATTTGTTTTCTAATTAGTGTTATGTATCTTTTCTTTGGATATTGATCAATATGTTTGTTGTATGTTTTTGTGTATAGAAGAAGAATGTCTTCACAAAAGAAAATACTATAAGCAAAGACAAAAAACTAATATGTACTTCTGAAGCAAGTTCAACAAAACCACTTGCCCTAGGAATTTCTATACAATAGTTTATAGCTTATGATAGTTTAAATCCTACTTATTTGAAATCTGTTGAAAATGATGATGTAAGCATGGATAAAGTTGATGAAGCAATGCCTAACAGTAGTATGAGACGACAAAGAGCAATGACTTCTTCAATTTGCAATGATTTTGAAGAAGTAATTGTGGGGGGTATAAAAAAAAGGTAGATGCAAGTATTGCGAAACAACATGCGTTATAAACATAGGAGGGAATACATCATCGATGAGAAGGCACAAGTGTCTTACACATCTTGGTAATATGAAACAAAATACTTTGAGTTTTGGCATTATTGAAGTTTCATGTATTACAAAGGAATAAATGAGTAAGAGTGTCAAACTTAATGCTAAAAAAATGAGATATTGGCAAAGATAGTAGCTTGTCATGAGTATGTATTCAATATGATTGGATATTGTTGGTTTAGATTTTTACTGAAGCTTGCTTTTCAAATTAGTTACCCATTTTAAGGACAATGGTAAAACGAGATGTCACACAATTATATGAGATAGAAAAAAAAAAGTTGAAGGAATATTTTGAAGGTATTACATCTATTGACTTAATAATAGATATATGGATGTCAAATAAATAAATTGGGTATATTTCTATTACATCTCACTTTATATATCATGCTTAGACGTTTCAAAAGCATGTAAATGGTTTTAGTCAATTCAAATTGCCTCATACTAGGAAGAATACTACAGTTGATAGTGTTTCATCTGATGATGTTCTTGTAAGACATTGAAGAAAATTTTGGAGAAAAGTCATATAAATGTATACTAATGCGGTAAATTTTTTTCATGTGCATTGGTGTGCACATATTCTAAATATGATAGTGCAAGATGGTTTGTCTGCTATTAGAGATGAACTTGGTAAAATTAAAAAGAGTTAAATTATAAAATGTTCCCCCTCAAAACTTCACAATTTTCAACTTATAGTAGATGAAGTTGAAATTTATGGTCAAAAAAAGTTTGTTCTAAATGTTGCAACTTGATGGAATTTTACTTATTTGATGTTAGTGGTTGCACTTATGCACAAACATGTTTTTGATAGATATGATATGGAAAATGCTGGCTTTACATGGTTGTTTGATGCATATGAATGAGAAAGAGTACAAAAAAGTATTTACTTTACTTGAAGCATTATATAAGGTTTCTATGTTTTTATTAGGTTCCTAGTATCCTATAATAAACATATTTTTTCCTAAAAATTTGGGGGTCTAATATCAATTACAAGAACAAGTTGTGAATGGATGTAGCTTTATGAAAAGAATGGTAACCAAAATGAAAGAAAAAATTGATAAGCATTAGAGATCATGTAATATATTGATAGCTATTGTTTCTATACTAGACAATTAAGTTTAATAGACTTTGCCTTTCCAAAGAATGTTAGTCAAAAAGAAAGTAAGATTAAATGACATTAATAAAAAATACATTGCAAGAATTTTATAATAGCTATGTTGCAAAAATTGAAGGTTTGAGTAAAAATATTGAATGTACACTTTTATGAGTGGGATTGACTTATATAGCAATTCTAATAGATATAGTGTACGATTTTTTAGATTTTTAGGTAAAGCAGACAATATTCGTTTCCAAACTCCTAAGTCAAAACTTGATGTGCATTTAGAAGATGGGTTGCTCAAATGTGATGCTACCACTCATGATTCATTTGATATATTGATTTGATGAAAAGTTAAAAAATCGAAATACCTCATTTTATCACATATGACATGTGATATATGGCGTATTCTTATTACTATAGTTTCATTTTAATCTGCTTTTAGTACTCGAGGTCGAATTATGGATGCATATAGGAGTTCATTGAGTCAAAAGATAATAGAAGAATTAGTTTGTGCAGGTGAATGGATAAGACAACATGACAACCCAATGAGTGTTGTACCCGTGTTGATAAAGGCAAGTATTAAAATGTATTTCTAATAAAGTTTATCATGTTTATTTTTGTTTATATATTATAGTAATTGTTTATTGATCAATTAGAATTAGTTTCCTTGTAGGGCATTGCTGAAGATGAATGAGAGCATGATTCAACATCATTTCAAACATATTCTGCATTAAGTTTTAGTCTTTTACTATTATTAGTGACTTTTTTAAAGAATTTCGTAATTTTTCTTATTATTGTGGTTTATGTTGTTTAGCTGCATGATTCTCATTCTCTTAGTTTTTTGTATTGTAACAACTAACAGGAGACCAGGTATTGTTCCAAGTCTCAAGTTGTTTTGTTCTTTGATGCTTGATTTTACCTTGATGATGAAATTATTAGTTGTATTTCTTTTAAACACATTGCATCGTGACTTTTTTTATGTTAACATTTTTATTCTTTTTATGCTAACATTTTTATGTCAACTGTGTTAGGTTCTATTGTTAGAGACTCAGAAGGAGATTCACACGAGTGCTTTTTATTGAGAGGCATCAATCTTATATATCAATATGAAGTGAATGGATTGTTTTTTTTCTTTCTCCTACAAATTTTTTGTATACAACTATTAAATATTCAGTTATTGACTTATGTGAAACACTTGACTTAGTAGTGATATGTTTACACAAAAGTTGTTAATCTTTTGAAGATATTGTCATTATTATTCCCTCTTGCAAGTTATGTTTGCCCTTGGGGTGGCAATACCAATATCAACTTAGTCATTCATAAAAGTTATCTGTTCACTATTATTTTGTTACATGTGAATCATGTCTGATGAAAGCATCAAGTTCAGTTCATGGACAAGCTGACAAAGGCAAGTTAGTGACCATATCATAAGCATTTGGATTGTAACCATTGCAAAATCTAAAGTGGAGCCAAATGGCTCATTTTTATGTGGTTTCTGCTCTTTCAGAGATAAAGCTATCTCCTCCCTTGTTTTTTCTCCTCTTTTTTGTCACATTACTTATGTTCCGTAACATTTCATTGTTTGAATGGGTCCCAACAATTGGTTTAAGGCTGTCATCAATATGAAGAAGTCATTGAAGAAAAGCTACACAAACAAACAAGCACTAAATCAAACTTTTATTCCCATCTTGTTCTAACTCAAACGAACATATACTATATCTTAACACAATAATAGTGTATTGTGTTCATGTTCATGTGTCTTTCCTTTTTCATGACTTGTTCAACATTGCTCCTCATTTTGTGACTGATTGATCAAACGAATTATGTTTCTGAAGGGGGTTCGGGTTGTTACCATTGCATCAGAACTTTCTAATAATTTATGATAACCTGTAGATTGGGGATGAACTAACGAGTTAAGCAAGTTAGACAACATTAGTTAAACAAATTAAACAATTTCACAAATTACACGAGTAACGCTAAACGAGTTAAATGCGTCGAGCTCGAGCTTGATTTTGTGTAGTTGAGTCAAGCTTGAACTTGTTATATGGAGCTCGACACGGCAGGTGTGCAGCCCTACTCACTAATGGCTTGCTATGTTCCAGCAGGTCGTCTATAAGCAGAAGAGGAGTGTGGGTTAAGAGTCATAAAAAGGAGGGAGGGAAATACGGGAGAGGCTCGGATATTGGTTTCTCTTGTTTCACAGGAAGCGGACAATAAAGTTCTTAAAAAATAAAAAATCAGGGCAGGTGTGCAGCCCTACTCACTAATGGCTTGCTATGTTCCAGCAGGTGGTCTATAAGCAGAAGAGGAGTGTGGGTTAAGAGTCATAGAAAGGAGGGAGGGAAATACGGGAGAGGCTCGGATATTGGTTTCTCTTTTTTCACAGGAAGTGGACAATAAAGTTTTTAAAAAACAAAAAATCAGGGCAGGTGTGCAGCCCTACTCACTAATGGCTTGCTATGTTCCAGCAGGTCGTCTATAAGCAGAAGAGGAGTGTGGGTTAAGAGTCATAGAAAGGAGGGAGGGAAATACGGGAGAGGCTCAGATATTGGTTTCTCTTGTTTCACAGGAAGCGGACAATAAAGTTTTTAAAAAATAATAAATCAGGGCAGGTGTGCAGCCCTACTCACTAATGGCTTGCTATGTTCCAGCAGGTCGTCTATAAGCAGAAGATGAGTGTGGGTTAAGAGTCATAGAAAGGAGGGAGGAAAATACGGGAGAGGCTCGGATATTGGTTTCTCTTGTTTCACAGGAAGCGGACAATAAAGTTTTTAAAAAATAAAAAATCAGGGCCGTAAGTAAGAGCCAACTATAGGGACCTCATTACTCAAGCTAGCCCGTATGAAAAAGAAGAAGACAAAAGAGAAAGAATGATGATGTAAAGTTAGTTAATTGAGATTATGGAGCGCCATTATGGAAAGGAATATATAAAATTGGGAACCCTGAGTTTGACGCTTGTGTTTCTTTTCTTGCATCACCACACCAGATAGATATATGAGAACCATTGTTGACGCGCACTAAAGATAGTGGAGTGTGGGGCCCAGCATTTAGCAGCTGGGACTGCCCAGTCGAGCAACGTGGGACCCATCAATTCATGACGTCCGTTACTAGACACTCCCCATTCATTCCCCTGACACATTGGCATTAATGTTGGGGGAATCTGACCTTTGGAGGGCCTGAAACTCTACTCCACCAGCCTGGTGTCCTCCACTTTCAGTGGCAAGGTCACGCCCTCACACGTATTTAAATTTTTATATTGCGAAGAGGCAAAAGTACCGGTTCTGCTTCAACGGACTCGCATGTTTTTTTCTTTTTTTCACGCAAACCTCTGCCGCTGGCCAGTGCCCTTGTTGATGCTCTGCCTAATTTTAACATGAAAGTTACCCTACACAAGTCGGACTTTACTTGCACGCAATTAAGAAATTAAGCACCAGAACTTGACATTGTTTGGTTCATTAGTTTAATCTTGGTGATTAAAGTGTTTTCTGAGTTGTTGAAATAATTCCAACGAGTTTTATGCTTGATCTGGTAGCCCTACTAATCTTCAGATTCTGCATTTTCTGCCTACCATTTTTCTCTTGCACGTTTGTTTCTTGGTAACCATTTTCTCCATTATTAATGAATTCTAACAAAGGGAAAACCTAGAGTTATCCAACTCATGCATATGCTCATCTGATTCATTGTGATAGATGGATATAATGAAAATATAAAGAAAAAAATGATAGATATTTGCATCATTTAATATTAGTTTTTTTTTTCTTTGCTTTTTATGTCAACCTTCTATCCCCATATGGCAGATGACCATGATAAATGAATCGAGTGATTTTATATAGCCAAATCTCTCTCTCTCTCTCTCTCTCTCACACACACATATATATATATATATATACATCTAAGAAAGGGGGAGATCAAAACTGAAATTCTTTTGGCCATTGGTCTTTCGTTTATATACACACAACAAAATTTGATTTTTTTTCTAATGTTTTTTTCTTAAAATCTACTAAATAATCTCAATGTATAAAAGGTATGGAAAAAGGAAGTAAGATAAAAACAAAAAACCTTAGACAATTACATGATAACGAGCATTTTTTATTTTTTCGCATTAATACCAACCATGCCACGCTGAAAACTAATCCATACAGTACGGATAACTGTCTTTTGCCAATCGTGCCACGGCCAACGGTGGCCCCACCGTGACTGGCTAGCAGTCTGGGCCATTTCTTTCGCGTTGCCGTTGTCATTTAACCAGCCACACTTCTCGATCTTTTAATCATTCATGTGTCGTAATGTTTTTGTTCACCTTAATTTTTTTTCCTAATGTTTTTCATGGACGTTTTCCTCTAGTTTTCTATATTTTAAGTTTAGTACTTTTGCTTTTCTTTCAATAAGATACCTGTCTTGCAGTAAACAACAATCCAACCCTTTTTAACTGACTATCATACCTGTATATGGGCATGCATGTGTTGTGCATATATATATATATACATATTTTTTGAAGTTCCCTTTATGTCATCTCTACGTTCAAATGTCAATAGTTTATAAAAAAATATTTTAATCTATAACGGAATTTTATATAAATGTAAAACCAATTATGTAATTTTTTTATGATTTTTGGGCATACAACTATTCTTTTTACATAATTATTCATAAGAAAAGGCGCCATTAAATATACAGAGTATGGTCATATTGCTTTGATGGTATTCAGCCAGATGTATTGCAGGTTTTTGGTGTCCTGTTTTTGTCATTTGACCTGCGTGTTTGCAAGGGTTCCATCGTAATGCCCATCTTCCCGCTTCTGTCCATCCGCTGTCCTATAGTTTTGGCTCCCAAGCGGTATAATGCAACTGATATTTCCCAATTCAAACCTATCTCTTAGCTTGAAGGATCATTGTTAAAATTTTGGCATCTAGCTTGAGCACAGTGATGCATTCTTTGGTGGCCCAGTTTCAGCATGCATTCATTCGTAATCGCTCCATACTTGATGGGCTCGTTCAAGCTTCTGAGATGATTCATTCTATGGCTTTTAATCGCCAGCTTGGATCTTCACCAGGCCTTGGACTCACCTGTTGCGCTAGATGACTGAACTCATTACCAAAACTACAGTTATGGTGAGGATCGATGGCTCATTCAATCTGGCGACTGAGGATTTCGCTGTGCTTTCTCTCTTGCGGCCCAATCACATTCCACAGCGACACCGACAGTTGGCTCCTTCACTTGCCATCTAGTACAACATGCTGACAACATTATTGTGTTTGGCCAGACATCTATCCAATAAATGGTGCACACCTTGCTCATTCTTAAAGTTTTTTCTTTGCTCTCATATTTCCAACTTAATGACACAAAATGTTCTGCCACTTTATTTAACGCCAGTTATGATATTTATACTGTTGTAACCTCTATTTTCATTTGCCACTTTACCTCATTCCCATTATTTTTTTGGGCTTACCGGTGAAGCTACGACTCATTCCATTTGCCGACTGGAGAATTAGATGGACAAGATCATGGCACGTCTTCTTTGCTGTCGTGGTAGGACAAGTATCTCACCATGGTTACTTGTTCACCCTTATTAAACATGTTCTATCAAGTAGGAAACTCCTGTCTGCCTTGTTCCCATGCCTACCAAAGTCGTCAAGACCATCACTAAGTCATTTCAATCGTCTATCTAGTTCTTTTAAAAGACATCGATTTGCATGGTTTTGGTTTGTCTATCCTACGACATAGGTGGTCCCAGACTTACATCTACAAAACATTTTTCTAGCTCTCAAACGATGACATACTATCTATTCAGTGGATAGTGCTTGTAAATAGCTTTTGCGACAGGAATATTGTATCTTAGTTCTATTTCATCCGGTTCACACAAATTCCTTCAAGCTCAAACGCTCTCATTTATTCAGTGATTGGTTTAAGATCTTCCCATACTTTAGTGTTGGTGCAAGACTCCTCATCTGCTTATGTATCAATAGCCCCACTCAGAACTGTGACTTACAATGAAGAAGCCTATAGGATGAAGCTCTTGGCATCAACAGGACAGTACCTTGTCGACTTATGAGATTGAGAAACCATTTGAGGTACCTGAATATTTTGTTTGAGAACCTACTACTACTACTAATTTCTCCTCCGCTTCCGATAAATCAAAGGGCAATCTCTCACATTCTGCTAGTGAAAAACACGATATAAACTAGAAACCCTATAGGTGAAGGCCAAAGATTTCACCCCATTGACCCCTATAGGTTGACTGCACCTCAACCTACTTTAACTGTTAGAGAATCATAGTCCATCATAACATCACTGTTCCCATCTCTCTTCCAGAACCGTACATGGGACCTCGTCGCAATGGTCTTGGGCAGAGGAGTCGAATGGAAGATTTTCTACTTCAACAGTCAATCATTCCTCACTTCCTCCCATGCCTGCATTGTTTTTGAAGCATATCATGTGGTCAACATGGCCTCCTCCCCGGGCTAAGCTCCATGCTTGATTCATTCTCCGTGACTGCATTCAGACACAATACACTTTATCGCGTTTGGGGTTTTCACTTGCTAGTAGTTGCGTGCTTTGCCAAGTTGATAAGGAAAATACTTGTCATCTTTTTTGAGATTGCATAGAAGTCCACTGCGTGTACACTCCTTCTCGGCAACACCCATTGCCTACTGTCTCCTCGTCTTCCTTTGCTCGGAACTTTTTATTTGGCCTTTTTCTTACTCGTCGGTGGTCAAAATGGTGCTCCCTTCTGCGGACCTGGTTGTTCAACTTTTGGTGGCATACATTTCTTTCCTGACATTACCTAAGACTTCCATAGTCTATTGCATGTTGTTCGTCAGATCTCCTTGTCCATTCTTAAGGTCAAATTGACTCTTTGATTTTTTACTTAGTTTTCATTATTGTATTTATGGTGCTTTCTCATCCAAATTTTTTAGATGTGTTTTCATTTAATAAAGTTCTTTTCATATATATCTCTCCATAATAAAATTATTTTCATTTAATAAAGTTCTTTTCATATATCTCCTCAATACCAAGTGATGCATTGCGCAACAGGTCGAATTGAGTGGCATGTTGTAGCCACCTCATTAGTTTGATTTCTGGAGGGTGGTAGTTTGATGGTCTTGATCTTGAGATTAGGGGTGCCGTTATGAGGCCAAGTTGACCAATTCTTAGGGTTGAACAACAAGCCTAACAACTTGAGCGCTCGGCTCATTAAAACTCGTCTCGAACTCAAATGTGAGCCGGCCTTTTGTTAAATGAGCCAAACTTCAACAGTTCATTCCTTTTTCTCCCTCCTCACAATTCTTCCTCTCTTCACCCTTCTTCCGGCTTCAATTTTCCCCATTTGTTTTCTCACTCCTCACCTTTTCCCCTCCACCCACACCCATCGCTTCGTTTTCCCCTTTCTTTTTCTCTTTCCTCATCCTTCCACCTCCATCCGGGCTCTTCGAACATCACTAGTGATGGTGGCGCCAGACCAACACAATAGCTGTAAAGGAAAGGTTGGTTTGCGTGTGGGAGTTCCGGTGAGCGCGTTGAGGGCGACGTCACTCTTTACCGAATAGGGAACTTTACCGTTGGGAATGAGGCGTGATTGTCCAGACCCACGTGGGCCGCCGGGCGGCCCTATTGCTGAAGGCCGCTCTGCCACCGGAATCGACAGCAGTCGCCGCTCATGCAGTCAGTTTCCCTGCGCCCTCTCCTGTTAGCGACGTATAGTCACGGGTTCTTCTCTAAAATTTGATTTTGACTCGGTATTTCTTTTCACAAAGTGTATGTCTCAATCAGCTTTCAAATATCAAATACTACCTATACGAAAATTCATTGGTCGATTTATAAGAATGCCACATATTATTCTTCCTTTTTAAAAGTTCTACTTTGTGCCAACTGCCAATGCTTTTCACAACGAAGGTGAACCGCCAAATTGGCCGATTCACTGAATCCACACCAAATTTTTACCTTCTCTGGGTACAACTGAACAAGAAAGAAGGCAGGCTTATTGAGTGCCTTGGACGGTTGCCCACACTACTTTACCTAATACATTGCAAGTTGAGATGCGTACACGACATGCTCCCCACCTTGGACAAAGATGGAATTACACACTTTGGGGAGTTTTCATGATAAACTGCGGCCTCTCTGCCAAGATACAACCTAAAACTCATTAGAGAGCAGAAACCGGGGTTAAAAACCGCCTTTTAGAGCATAATGCAATTCCTGAACCAAAGGTTACAGAAAGCATGTTATATTCGATTGAATGATGTATTTAGCTTATACAATCTTAATAAAACTATTTATACATTACAAACCTGCATTTTCTTTAGGAAGAACAAAAGCAAACCTAAACCCTCTCTCTCACTCACATACTCTCTCTCTCCCCCATCTCTCTCTCTGCATGTTCACTCTGCAATTGCAGAATCAGGAAACCTAGAAAGTTCTAGCATTATTAACTTTAAAGGCTCAAAAAATTTCAAACCAAAGAATCAGAGGCCTGGACCAGTAAACAGGGTGCACTTAATTGCTGGGTTTATGTTCTTTCCACAAACCAATGTCTCATTGCACCCAGAGTCTCAGACAATTGGATTTCCATGCTGGATAATCCTTATGAGCTCATCACCCATCGCATCCAACAAGATTGGCTTTCTAATAACACCATTCATTCCCGCCTGCAGGCATTTTTCCTCTAGTCCATCATCAGCACTTAAAGTCAGAGCAATTATCAGCGGCCACATAATATTAGTCTTCCTCACCCGCCGAGCAACTTCAAGCCCATCCACTTCTGGCAGCTGGATATCCAATATAACCGCTTGGAAAGGGTCCCAAGGGTCGCTGTTGCAGCCAATGACACTTAGGCAGTCTAAACCAGATGCCACAGCTGAAACTCGGCAGCCTAATTTCTCCAGCATCATGCGCGTGGCTGCCCGGTTGGCACCATCCCCGTCGACAATGAGCACCTTTAGCCCTTTAAGGATGGAGGATCTAAGATGCTCCGACAACGCATGCTCATTAAACAAAGGCTTTGACTGATCAACTTGTAGTCTCAGCACAAGATTCATGCTTTCACCTAGGCCTCTTCTGTCTAACCATATGTTGCCTTGCATCATCTGAATGAGAATAACCACGTCAAACAATAGAAGACAAGTCACCTCACAAAGACTGTTTTAAAAATTAAACATTCAATCTCCAACCACAATTACCAGGATACTATATCATTTAAGGAGGCAATGCAAAGACTGAAGGGTAAAGAATATCCAAACCAAAAAATGTCATTGTTGTGGCTTTACATTAAAACATTAGCCGATACACTTAATCATCCAAATGAAATAAAGAAAACTCCATTCTTAAGTTTTTAAGCACAGAGAAATTTTACTACATAAAGGAGACAGTACACTAACATACATGATACACCATTCTTACTGTCATATCAAAGAAGGTTTTAGGAGGCCGTTGTTGGTGATTATCATCTCAGGATGAATAGAAGAACTTAAAAAAAGTTTTACATTAAACGAGTGCTATCAGCAAGTTAAACACCACTAAAATCACGATGTTCAACATGTCAAATAATGTAAATCAAACTCAATGGCATGAACTCTCACGATGTTCAACATGTCAAATAATGTAAATCAAACTCAATGGCATGAACTCGTCTGACTTCAAGACAAATCAATAAATGATGACAACTGATAGGCATAGTGAACACTGTTCTCTGAAAAGCACTCTACCTGAGAAGCATGTCGCCACAAATCCTAACTAAATACGAAATCACTTACAATAAAAATCAAAGGATATGGGATTATGATATTCTAATTGGGCCTTAATGCTTGACCAGAAATCAAGAATTAAAGTAGCCATAAGATATTGACAAGTTGTGGCATGCAAAACTCTGCATAGATTCGCCGCTGAAAATGAAAAGAAGTGGGGAGAGAAAGAACAGTTGGTCATACCTGAACAATCTTTTTGCACATGGTAAACCCGAGGCCCTCACATGAACCATCCCCACTGCTCTTCCTTGTCAACCCGCTTGATCCAGAAGTTGATTCATCACTTGTACAATTCTGATTCTTGAATTCAAATTTTACATCTACATAACCATTAGGGAGCAACTCTGGCTTCCAAGGCGACCACCTAGGTTCATGGTTTAGGCCACTCTCATCTTCAAGGTAGGCATGAAATGAAATCAATCCTCCTCCATGGCTACCTCCTAACATGCTTCCCACCATATGTAGTATCACCTGAAAAATGCGTTTCTCATCCCCAATCACATTCTCAGGCAATGATCTTTCAACCTCAAACTCAAACTCAAAACCTCGGAAAGCACACATACATTTTGCCAAAGCAGCCACTTCCCTTATCATGGGATGCAGTTGAAACGATTTCAGTTCCAGAGACAACCTCCCTTGATCAACGTTTGAAATCTCCATCACATCATTGATCAATTTAGAAAGGACACTACCTGTTTTAACCATTGTATCCAAGATTAATCTCTGGCTAGAACTGAGAGTATCACGCTGCATTACTGACAGCAAGCCAGATATGGTGTACATAGGCCTTCTCATACCATTACTCATCACCCTTTGAAATGAGTTCCGTGCTTGGCTTGCCATCATGGCATTACTTCTTGCCTGCTGCAGAGCTCGATTTTGTGCCTCCAATTCCTCTCTCATTAACTGTGATTCCTCCAGAACTGCAGCATGAGATAAAGCAACGGCTACCTGATCAGCAACAACCTCCACTATCTCCAACTCTTGGTCACTCCAAGGGTGTGAGCATCCGAAAGGAAGAACCAGAACAAGAATAGCATAACAAGCCTCAACAACTTCAGGAGTCCCTCCTTTGAAGTTTGAAACTCTTAACATTGGCATCCTGATGGCAGCAACCCCTCCCTCTGCTGCCAAGCCACAACTACTTGCTGCTGCAAGTGCTGAATCAGGCATCAAAATCTTTGCACCCTTCGTCGCTTTTATGCATTCGATATCTAGATCGCTAACTGGAATAGAAAGCTTTAAATTCCGGTTTTTGAATTCATACATCAAAATCATTTCTGTTTTCTGAGAATTGGGCATCCAAACTGCACAATTTTGAAGTACTAGAGTTTTTGATAACTCAACCAGAGTAGTCTGCAAGATGGTATGTCTGTCAAGTGATTTCCGGATCTCTTGTGTGAGCATCCGGACATGCCAACTTGTTTCTTCCTGTTTCTTCATTATCACCACCTCCCTGTCAAGCTCTCGAGCTTTCTGCTTTAGAAAAACTTCACGAACCTTCACTCTTAAGAGTTGAGGAATGAGAGTAACTAGGGTAATAGCAGTTGCACAAGAGACCAACGCAGTAAGGAATTTGAAGATGGTAAGTGATAGCATGAGGTTGAAAGAGTGTGGGGCATAGGTCCATACAGTTAACAAATGTGTCATACCACAGAGAACTATGAACGCTCCAAACTGAACAACCACCCACTTAAAAGGGAAAACGTTTGAACAGCTTATGAAATAAAGGAGCTCAAGTGGGATTGAGAAATAAGAAAGCGCAATAAGGAAATCACTTGCCTTCTGGCATTGCAAAATGCTCTCAACACCCCAGATGGCATCCTCATCATCACAGTTGCAAGCCCCATTGGTGACAGAAACATATAAAAGAAAGGAAAACATTAGCATACCCTGTCCTAATGTTATCATGGTGTTAATGGGACAATCCGGGAGGAACAAAATGCACATATAGATCTTCCCTTTCCATTAGAATGTTGGGACTTGAATATCCAAAAGCCTGTGAAATGATAAACACGAAAAACCAATTGTATCATGCCCTTCATTACAAACAAAACTGAAACAACAAAAGAGAAATATCTGAAACAAACAATCTCAAATTAGTAAAGGATGACGCCTAACTTACATCTTGTTTTATTATTCTTAGTTCTGCACTAGGAAAGAGCAGAAAAGGAGAAACAAAACGATTATCCCAAACCGTTTAGGTAAACAGGCAGGTCATACTTAAGACGTGAAAACCCAAATCCATGGGGGCACTGTCGCCAGGATTAGTGTCAGTGGTTACAGTAAAATATTGAAAGCAATAAAAGGTTAAATTTCTAAGTCAGTCTAACACAAGATGGATAGTAGACACTGCTTACTCTGTCAAATCAAGGACGACCAGAGAGAGAAGCATTAGGTTCGTTTTGAGGTCGTCAAAAGCCTAAGATCGCGGGGCAGAAGGATCAAAGCCAAATAAAGTGGAAAGCATCCATATAAATTGCATGAGGACTCAAATCATTTTTTCCACGTCTTCAATTTGTCGTACCATATCTGGACGAAGCAAAGCCAAAATAGATCAAACGAGGCCAATTAATCATGACACCAAATTAACTAACCAGAATAAGAAACACAAAACCGGCACCGTGTCAAAGGTCACAATATATTCTAAAGTAGGTATGAACCTAAACGTAATTCTTTCATGTGCAACGGAAGAAATAAGCGTGTAACTTCGTTTGAGCTGAAACAGAGCCTCCACAAATGAGCATTCGGATCCAGACAAACTTCATAATCCATTCGACTGAGAACCCAATTAGAATCCTCTAGATCAATCAATCCAGACTGTGTAGAGAGTGGCAACCACGTATTGGGTACACCGATCTTAAGCTCCTAACTTCAGATAAAAAACGGCAAAAGCCAAAAAGATTACACCTAGTGGCAATCGAAAATCCGAAGAACAGATATAGAGACTCGCCAACACAGACTTCCACATACATGAAAAATAAAAACAAGTTCAAACTTTCACTTCCTCATCTATAAACGCGCGCGCGAGAGAGAGAGAGAGGTAAACGATCACTATAAAAGAAACACAGTTGCTCTCAGCAAAAGAAACCATGAAAATCATTTCAGCAAGGACGTATCACCACTCACCTGGAATACCACTTCTCAGATTGGAAATCGGAAGCGTCGAACGCCCCAAAAGAAACACCCGACTGAATCATGCAACAGCCCATTCACTTTCACAAGACGAGTCCACACAACAGACAAGGAAAAGGAAAGAAGGAAGCTCTAATATCTGAAGCCACCATCAGAGTCCCGTCTATAGTTATTGTTGGCTCCAGACAAGACCGGGCAATCTTCCGCCGCAGCAAAAGCATAAGAGGAAGGAATAAAAAACCACCCTCTCTCTTGGTCGGCAGAGAGAAAACGGTCAGAAAAAACTGGGTTTGTTGGAATAACAAAGACACTAATGACCGAATGGCACTGTGACGCCTTTCAGTAGTTTATCTAATAATTTATACGATATATGGTTTTCATGTGTACGCGTGCGTACTTGGAGAAGCGACATGAACAGAACCTGGACAGCAGTCCTCTTCTCGATGAGTTTCGGCTCCTCTTATTCGTTCCCCATTCTCCTTCCGTTTGGCTTCGTACCAGTGGGCTGGCCCCTTTGACAAAAATACATTGACAATTTAAACCCTATGACTTGCGTAGCAGCCAGTTGGTGCCCGCGGATTTTGAATAGTGATGCCATCTGATTGGGTCTAGTTTAACAGTTACATGCGTAACTCGGGCATCGGTGGTTACGTAGATCCGCCGACTCAATGTAAGTCGGTTGCCTTTGCAATTTTATTCATCACGCCAGTCTGGATTTCGAAAATGGCAGGCTGTTTTGTTACGAGGAGTTTGGGGTGCCGCTATTTATAGATTAACATCAAAAGAGTTAGAAACAAAGACCTGCCACCTTCCAGTTTCGCCTCACTCATTAACACCAATGGTCATTACGCCATTACAGCAATGAAGACCTTAAAAATATAAAAAAAAGTTTCTACTTCGTTGAAGTGTCTCCAAGATAACTTAATCTTTCAAAACTCCCAACTATTCTTGTTAATGCCAACTTTGACTCTTCAACCTTTCTGGGTACCTCTATCCACTTGCAAAGGTTCAATTACGAACTTGATTTAAGTTTAAATATCCATAAGAAAAACCTAAATGAAATACAAAGATCGGTCAAGCCAAACAAATTTTAGCCTTAAAATAAATCGCTGGGTGTCAAACGAATTCCACCCACTGGACACTTGGAATGACTCGTAATGCCTTAGCATTAATTTCGAATGCGTCAGCAAAAAATAAGGTCCTTCAAATCCTACACGACTACTTGAGTCATACCCAACCTCCTAAAGCAAAAGTCTCTCCCTCTTTCCTTTTATCATAAACCATTCGTCTCGTCAGTCGAATTGAAGATCCGGCTCCATCGGGGGAATTGTTCAACAATATGATTAATAATTTCAAACATCAAATCCAAATCTTCAAGGGCAACCCAACGCTATATGTGAAGTCTAAGCTCCTTCGTATTTTGCGATTTCTTGTTGGTTTTTTTATTTTAGCTTTTTGTTTCCCTTGTGGTTTTTCAGGCCGACATTGGCTGCCCATTTTTGCGGCCGATATTGATTTGTAGATAAGTTACTTTTAATAAAAATGGAAGCGTGCCTCGAGCAGGGTTGTGGAAACCCGTCTGCCGTCTCACTCTGTTTCCGGCTTGAACTAGATTTATCCTTATTGTGTGAATGACTTCATCTCATTCCATCACATATCTTTTTACATCTACCTAGTCCATTGATCTATATTTAAAGGCAAGTATGAAATGAGGTGGGCACTCATACATTGCCTTGATTTCTAAGGAGGTTGGCACAATGGTTGAGGCGGAGGTTGGTTTTTGTTTCGAATTCTCATGACATCAACCTTTCATGTTGTAAAAGTGAGCCACTGACGTGCAAGCAAAAGCACAACGAGGGCGGCACCTCGAGGCACCAAAAACAGGCTGTATACCATAGGTGATAAGGGATTGAATAAGGTTTCTACTCACCTAAAAATCATACATTGCCTTGAAAGAAATCATCTTAATCTCATAATGGTTGCCAGAGTTATGAACTTATTCAATCCATTTACAACAAATACAACAAATCCATCTTACTCTTGTTAAAATTTTAAAACTATAGTTTCACCAGTAAAATGAAAAGTTGCCAGTTCCACCCCCAGGCAAGCTTCATGAGTTCTTTTTTACTTCTTCGGTTTGCCCATGTGTTTATGGGTGGTGGAAGGTATTAAAATCAGTTTTGATTCTAGCAGACTTAATATATTTTTTCAAAATTTTATTGGGAAATGGTGCCCCTGTCACGTACAGTAGATACGGCGTTCGATACAATTTTCCAACATGAACTTGAAAAAGGCTGTTTTACTATTTCAACGATATATGGTCAGTTTTACAAAATGGAACACTTTGCTTAGCTTATCCACAACTACCATATAGCGGTCCTTTTCCCTAAGAGATATATATGCTCTTCATTTTTCAATGGTGTGCACGATATTCAACAACTCCTCGTAGATTGAAAGAGATTTGGCTCGCCGATGAGAGTTCTTCTCATGAAATTAAAGCTTTATCGGATGACCATCTCCATCTTGCTTTAGGAATATCGCCCTAAACCCGTTTTAGGATGCATTGGTCTTGATTTCCAAGGGCGTTACAGAAACATGGAAGCACTGCGGAACCAGACACATTTAACTGAGGGGTACACACCATATATTTGAGTGGCATTTTATATATAAATATGCAGAATTAGGGGTCAACAAATAAGTAAACAAGGGAATTTTATTGGACTGTGTGGGCAATTGCCCACACATGCTCACATGTGTCTCTACCCCTGTCTCGAAGTACCATGATAGGTGCACTAACCATGGCTTCCTTGAGCTTCTCAAAAGCCTAACTAGATGCTTTGATTAAGGTGAAAGATCCTTCCTCCTCCAACATATTTGTCAAAGGGAAAGGAATATAATTATAACCCTATAGAAAGCACCGATAACAGCATGTGAGGCCAAGGAAAAGCAAGCTCGAAGTTCTTCGGATTTCTAGGCGAAGGCCGTTCTTACATGGCCAACAGCTTGTCAGGGTCGGCCTCGTGACTCCTTTACAGGCAATGAGTCTAAATAGGTGACCTTTTTCAGCCAAAACTAGGCGTGGAGTGTTTGGCATACGGTTGGTTTTTCCTCAATACTCCAGTATCACATACCTATAACCGAAAAAATTTATTATAAACCAGTATGTTATAAAAAAATAATAATACAATCAGCATAACTATGTTCTAAAGTTTATACACATCTAAAAAGTGGCTGGTCCATTTGTATTAATAAATGATATTACTAGAAGCTCGTACATGTGTGCAAAATATGGTCTCATCTTGTTCACGTTACAAATACGAAGAAGTAAGATGGTTTTACATAAATTTTCATACATTCATTTCCTTCTTTAAAATGAAAATCCTGTCAATATAAACTAGAATACTAGTGTATCTCATCTACATTATAGAAAAGTTTATTCTAGATTCATGTCTTTCAGTTACACCTACATGGTTGACCACGCCCTAAAATTTTGATATATATTTGTTATTACATAATTTTTACTATTGAATAAGAGTATTACAGAAAATACAACCCAAGATTAAAATATGCACATGAAATTATATCTACTACTTTCAAAAATAAAATATCTTAACGCATAGTAACTAGCAAAAAAATAAAATCTACAGTACACGCATATTAAAAAAATACTCATCCATTTCGATACCTTAAAAATCTTAGCAAATGTGCATACTTTGCTATTAGGTACCTTCAACAGCCGAGCATATTCAAGAAAACATACCTAAAAAGAAATTACGTAAGAAAGAAAAACATAACAGACATACATTTATAAAAAGCACTTACTAATCATGCATTTTTTGTATATCAGTATGACTAACGGGTGGACCTTTTTTTTTTCTTTCTAAAATTTCCAACTAGTATTCATATTAAGACAAATGATCTTTAACATGTAAACATTCTATTAGAAACTAGATTCTTCGAATATATGCTCCTTTCTTTAAATACCATCAACAAATATTTGTATAGTAAAGAATATCCATATAGTCAGTACACTTTTTCTTTTAAATACTTACAATAAATATATATTCCTTGTTCTTAAATAACAAATATCCAACAAATGCATTTTTTTATGAACTACTTTCAATTAGCAAAGGAAGTCATATGGTCAGTTTCTAATATGGGGTAGCATGTAAGGCCTACAATGATGAAAATGCCCTTTGGGTATGAAACGGAAAATGAAAAAGTGCGGTGATAAAAATGAAAAAAGGAATCCAAGGAAACACTTTCTTGGCTATGTATTTGGGGGACAACGGAAGACCATGAGAGTGAGGTGATGAGGGAACTGAGAAAGTGAGAATCCCTAACGTTTACATCCTGGTATTGCTCTAGTTAGCATACTTCCCCCTGTCTCAACCCTTCTCTTTTTCTCTCTCTTTAGCCCCAAAGGCTTAGGGTAGCTGGTGGGATTAATGGGCAGGTAATGAACTTGTCTTCTGTTTGATTTCGGTGGGCGTCAGAGTCAGAGTAAGAGTAAGTTGAGTTGGCGCTCTCTCTCTCCCTCTCTCTCTTACCCTCTCTCGTATAAGTCGATACATGACAACTTTATTCACTTGAGCAACTTAGTCTTAATTTATTTAATTCAATGAGGTACTGGCTTTCAGATATAGAAAAGTCTTCTTTCTGCATATTGTTTCTCTAGAAAAAAGTACTCTTTTCAGTCACTTCAATACAAGCAACTAATTGTGGGTATATAATTTACTCTTGCAAAATGTCCTTTCTTCCTTTCTATAAAGCAATCTCCCATTTGTTATCTAGCTTTTTTATTTTGTTGTAGTGACAGAAGTAAAAAGAACAACACAATAATAGCAGAAATGACAATTAAAATGATAGGCTTCATTGATGAGAAAGAGTTTAAATCCAGTGCACCTTTAGAGAGAGAGCCTCTAGTTGTTGTGGAAAGTAGGAGAAGCAATGATGTCTATCATATAATGTCCACAATAACAGCAACAGCGATGATAGCGTTACCTACTCCAATAATATATGTCATTATTAGATAGCAACTTTGTGACAAGATAGCAGCGTCAGCACTCAGCACCAACAATAAGCAAATAGTGCTGCTGTTACTAATTCATAATATTTTTTTTGTTCAATTTCCCCAATCAAACTACCAAGTGTGTCATCCTTAATTATATTCCCAGACTGTAGCTCTATATTGAACCCTATCTGAGGAAAAAAAAAACAAGAAATTCTCATTTGGGACCTCAACTTTTGTCTTCAATTTCAGAAAAAAGATGCATACATGTACATCTTTGTCCTATTGATACAAGTGTTTTTTTCTGGCAGCTCTCAAGTAGAGTATCTCATTGACCTCAAGAAGCATAGCGCAACCGAGCAGCAAAGATTCTGTGATTGTTGTCACACTCTAGTGTGCTGCTTCTTGGATTGTAAACAAGTGTGACACTAGAATTGAATAATATAAGTCCGCTTAAACATCGAAGTTAGCCATAGCCTTGATGACATAAAGGTATGACCTTGAGGCTCATAATAAGCCACACATCCTTAAAAGTATAAAAATATAAGGATAAGATTTTGGGGTTTTAGGTATAAAGCAACTTCTCCTAAATAAATACTAAAAAGAAAGCGTATCTCCCCCATTTTAATATCGCCAGCAAGAACAACAAGGACAACGTTGAAAAGCACATAAAAATTCCATGTGCCAGCTCAAAATGATATGATTTAACAAAACACTTGCAGTTGAAAGTTAGAAAATTAATTTGAAGGTTATATCTGAATTGCAACTCCCTTTTTTTATTAGGGTCAAAGGTAAGTGCCCGATCAGTGAAAACCTTTTCATGAAAAATCAGCCACATGTCTGAGACTCTGAGGCAAGGAACAAATTGGACCTGGTCTTATCTTTTACTGCCTTGTAAGTTTTTTTTTTTTAAAAAAAATCCAAATCCCTCGGCAATAAAGACGGAAAAAAAGGGAATCGAGAGCAATTTACAGTTTTATACTAGTTTTTGTCCTTTACAGTTTTAAGTTGGTTAGTCTCGACTAATTGATATGGCCCACCAAGGGCAAGGATGTGGGGTGGGTCCATGAAGAACGTGCCGTAGTCCTGCAATGCTAGCAGGTTCAGAAGTATCAGTTGGTGTAGGTCAGGACTTACAGGAAAAAACAATATGCTGAAGTCATCAAAGAAAAGAAGTAAATGCTGTGCTATGCCTTCCAGATTTCTCTGAAACATGAAGAGAAAAAGGAAGACTAATTAAGAACAGAGCAAGGACGTGGCCGATTTGAAACTACTGGTGTATGTGCAGTTTTCGAGGGAGAACACTAGGTTCAAATTGTTTCCACGTCGTTGCTCTTTCAATTCCTTCCACTCAAATGAAAAGGGTAGGTAAGCAACACCTACTTAGCGGAACCCCGGGTTTTAGGTCCCCGGTCTTTTCGTGATGAAAAATTTTCGTGTGACTGATTTCGATATCCAAATGCAATTGCAATTAGAAGGAAAAGCCAACTTTGCTGCAAAAATGGGCTTAATTTATTGACAGCAAATATCTTTTGCTATTTTTCTGACTGCTCAAATTGACAAAAAACATATGTCAACCAAAGGAGGCGCCAAAAAGGGTCAAACTTATATTCGAGCGTTGGATGTTTCCAAACTACACGGACTTTCTTTTTCTCTTTCAGTTGAAAGAAGAAAAGAAAAGAGAAATGTATATTTTTCTTTACACCATTTTCTTACTATTTTTCTATAAACTGTATATCACGATGGATTAGACAGTCCCCCTGAGTGAGCTGTGTGACTCTGAATACCCAAAGTCACCATTTAATCATTATATATATATATATATATATATATATATATATATATATATATATATATATATATATATATATATATAAAGGCTGTCAACGACGCAAAATATATTTGCTGAGAAAATGTCATTGTGAGCCCTGCTATTTTAATAAAATTTTAGAATCATTTTCAATTCATTTTTGTGCCATTTCTGATTTCACTATAAAGCTAAACAACAATTTTTAGCTGCGTTGAAGTGTGAGTTAAGTTTTAATTGACAAATTAAAGTGAGATCTAGTTTTAATACAAATGTCATGCTAACTTAATCGTAAATACATAGCGTTTAGAGTATCCAGAAATCATACCTTAGTCTTTCATCTAAGTGAATGAAATGAAGTGAAGTGAGCTTTTAGTCCATTTTGTCAACTGTGATTTCCTTACTTTTCAAAAGTTTCATGAAAGTATGAGGCAAAGGCACTAAACAATGGAATAAGTTTGGAAGTGTGAAAAATATAAAAATCTGTAATTGGGATGTTCTTTTCTGAATTTCTGCCAAGTTGAGAAATATTTTCAAATCTAATGCAAGTTGCACATCTTCTTTAAATTATACCTGATAGAAAAAAATCTAAAATGGAAATGTACGCATACCTTAGTTTTCTATTGCAGGTTATGAAGATTAAATTGATGCCGAACTCTAGTGCTCGACAAGGACCACGTTTTCACTACCTTCTCAAAAATCTTCTTTGTCCACAACCTTAAATGCATCAAGGATTCACCTTCAATCTATTTTTTTTTGTGGTTTCTCACATTTGTTTTTGTCCATCCTCTTTTTATTATCTCTTTCGTTAACCACCACTTTAGTAGTCGACATGTATAGATGGTTATGTAACTCCCTATGAGTTATAATATTGGTTTGGATCCAGCCTATCATGGGTGGATTTAGATCTAAAATCCAACATTCTCTCACTCGCACATGATGAGTAGACTATTTATTATATTCCTAAAGTAATACTTATCATTCAGTAACATATTGACGATAGGGTTACAAGCATGGATATAAATAACCAACTATATACAGGTTAGTCTAACACAGTGGCTCAACATAAAATAAAATAATTGATGTGATTTAGCAATACACATAGCTCACTATGCCTTAGATCAAATTTCACTTTCACAAGTCTCAAAATATTCAATCCCTCTACATATGATAATGTTGAACATGTTAGACTGAGGCCTCTTATACGTTTATTTATTTACTATTGAATCAAGCCTATCCTTTTGACCGATTCAATTTTTGCCAAAAGTAAATAATGAGCATTTGTGAAGTGAAAAATGAGCTTCTATCCTACATGTATTTGTTAAATTAGAACTAACTGCTTTCCCAAATATGCCCCATAGGCTGAATCATTCATGATCTTCCGATAGCACACTAAAGAAGCATCACTAATTTATAGTTGCAAAATGCAGTCAAAGTCTACAAGAGCAAAAAAGGAGATACATATATGAATATTGAATCCATTATCTATGGAACTCACACCATGGAGCTCCTCCATTTGGCATATGTAGTGGACTTTGTTAAACAATGCTAACATATGCAGTATGTCTCATACACTATGGTAAAGTTGTCTCACTATTGTGAAATATATGGACACATTGAATAATTAAAATTTCCATATAAAACATCGAAAGTCCAACCTCTTTCAAAGAGTCGACTTGAATTCTCAAAGATATCACTCTCAGTCCAACTAAGATAATCTGGGCCATCGGATTTGGTTATCCAGTATACATTATCTTATAAGATCATGTCGGTCTTATGATATTTAGTGTAATACCTCACCTTGATCTAATCAAGGGGACATTTTAATATAAATATGTACAAGATGCTACCAATGTATTGTGTCTAAGATTCATTGATATAACAACATACAAAACTCATCTTGCTTATCTGTAAGTATCCCTAGGTCTTGTTCATATCATCTTAGCTCATTTTTTGCATAACGCCTGAGGCAATTAGTTCGTTTGTGCAGACAATCTCTACCTAATTGCACAGCTTAACATTGAAATGTAGCATGCTCAAATGTTTGGAGCTTTACATACTTTTACGACCTTCTTTATGTATGACTTCTATTAGAGAGCAAAAAGTATTTGAGTGATCTCTTTTAATTTCAATGCCTAAAATAAATGTTTTTTCACCCATGTCATTCATCTAAAAATAAATGGACAACCAGTTTTTGATTGATATCAATAACTCCATTTTATTACTAGCTAATAGTATATCATCAATATATAATGAGAGAATCACAAACTTTTCATTTTGTGGTTTCATATAAACACAATGATCATTATCAATCATATCAAAACAATTAAAAATGATGGTCTCAAAAAATTTCAAATACCATTGCCAGGATGATTGTTTAAGCTCATAAATGGATCATTTAAGCTTACAAATTGTACATCAAAGCCTTTGGCAACATACCTCTGGGGTTGTTCCATTGTAAATTCTTTAGCAAATTCTCGATTAAAGAATGTTGCCTTCACATCCATCTGATATAATTCCAGATTTGTATATAAAATGATAACTACTATGAGGCGAATAGAAGTCAACTTGACTACTGAAGAAAAGTTTCATCATAGTCTATGCCCTTTTTATGTGTATATCTTTTGTAACTATGTGAGCTTTAAATCTTTCAATGGACCCTTTAGCATTTCTCTTTATATTCAGAACCCATTTGTTCTCAATAGCTTTTCTTTTTGGAGGAAGATCAACAGGTTCCTAGACTTTATTGGTGTTCATGGAACTTATTTATTATTCCTTTGCATTTTTTCAGTTTTCTTTTATTGGGTTAGAGAGAACTTTCTGAATAGATTTTAGAGTGTCAATGTCATTAGGAGCTACCATCAAACCTTCTCCTTTTACGTCAAATCTGGGTTGAAGAATGCACTTCATTATACTTTGACAAATCTCTGTGACAATGCATATGCCTTGTTCTATACAAGGTTCACTTCCACTATCTAAGAGCGACTGGTACATCTCATGTTGTGTCTTATTTTGTTGAACAATATAATTTACTTGTTCAGGATCGTCTAATTCATATAATTGAATTTTTTTCTCTATTACACCCTTTTTAAAAAACATTATTCTCAAAGAATGTAACATTTCGAGAATCTATTTTACTAATACTCTCATCATTATTTTCTCCTAAGGATATATATCCCTTGGAGTGCTAATAGTATCTAATAACGATACATTTATTTCATCTTGGACCCAATTTCCAATGTGAATGCAAAAGATCGTGAACATTTGCTGCTGACCAAAGAATGTTAAGTGGCTAATGTTAGGTCATCTACCTGTCTATAAATTATAAGGAGTTGATGGAACATATTTAGTAGAGACATGGTTAAGGATGCAAGTCACGATCAATAAACAATCCTCCCAAAAGGAGATAGGCAATTGTGTTTGCAACATCATAGATCTAATGATTTTCATTAAGGTTCCGTTTCTCCTTTCTACAACTCAATTTTGTTATGGTATGAGGAATGGTCAATTGTGCATCTATTCCTTTCTCATCACAAAATTCCTTGAACTGTTCTGACAAATATTTTCTACATCAGTTTGTTCTAAGAGCTTTGATTCTATGATCAAGTTGATTTTCAATCAAATACATAAAGCATCTGAAACAATTTAGCACTCCACATCTATCAGAGATTAAGGGACATATACCATACAGAGAGTAGTCATTAATAAGTGCAATAAAATATGATGCATCATGCCTACTAGCTGCACTCATAGGACCACATATATCTGAATGAATCAATTGCAATGGAGTATAATCCTAATTATGTTCGTGTCAATTTTCCTACCAAGCAATGCTAGCATATAGACATCAACTTTCATGTTTCCTTCATGCGAGTCTATCTATACTCTTTTGTCCATATGTCTTAGGTGAGCATGCCAAGTTAACACATTCATAATTATATACGTATTAAAACAACACATATTAAAATATTGAACATTCATATCACAGTAATTAAAACAAATATCTAACATAAAGAAACCATTCGATAGAACACCAAAACATATCCCTACTGAGAGTAGTCGTTAATAAATGCAATAAAATATGACGCATCACATCTACTGGGTACAATCATAAGAACATATATCTGAATGAATCAATTGCAATGGAGTATAACCCTAATTATCTTATCAAACGGTTTTCGTGTCGATTTTTCTGCCCAACAATGCTAATAGATAGACATATCTACTTTCATGATCCCTTACATGTGACTATATCTACACTCTTTTGTCCAATATGTCTCAGGTGAGTGTGCCAAATTAACACTTTCATAATTATATATGTATTAGAACATTACATATGAAAACATTTGCTATTTACATCACAAAAAATCAACTAAGTATCTAACATAAAGAAACTATTTGATAGAACACCAAAGTCAATCACAAAGTTTTTGAACAGTATCACAACAGAATTGTTTTTAGAAACAAGTCTATATCTGAAAGTCAGTAAAACAGAAACTGAAATAAGGTTTCGCAGAATATCAGGAACACATAGTACATTGTGTAGCAGAAGACTCTATCCATTATATAGATATAGCTGATAGGTTCCTATACCACAAACCTGTATAAGACTATTGTTCTCTAGAAACAACCATCTTCTTCCAATTGAGATTTTTCAATATTTGACAAATGTGCTATGATTGCGGGTTACGTGATCCATTGCTTCCAAGTCTACAATTCATAATGGTTGAGATTGAATAGTTAGAGCACAACTATGAACAAATAAATAAACATACTTAGTCATCGAGAAGCAAACTACTCTAGTTTGTGCACCTTCTTAGTTTTGTTGCATTCTCTAGAAGTGACCAATCTGACTTCAAGTAAAACATTTTATTTTTCTCGTCCTTTTTTCCACCATGCTTTCCCCAGTGTCTTAGTTTTCCTTTATACTTCTTCTTTTCCCTTGCTTTACTATGGTTGTCCCTGAACCTCTTTGAACCAAATCATCCCTTTCGTATGCGACGAAGATCATTCCTACAATTCTTGTCTATGTAGGCCTAATTGTTGGATTTAGTAGTTTCAAGACATTCATATTTTAACTCCAAGTGATGAACAATGTTATCAAAGGTCTTTATTCTCTTTTTATGAGTCATATTAATTTTCATGTGTTTCTAGTTGTTTGGTAGTGACCTTATCACTATTTGAACTTGTTGTTCATCCATGACAACATATGTAGCAAAATTGAGCTCTTTAATCATGTTGGCCATCTCCTTGAGATGCTACTTTCTATATAATTCTAATTTGACTACAAGTTTGCTAAGCTTAGTGGCTGAAAGTGCCTCCAATTTTGTCTTTGAGAGCTATCCACATATGATGTATAGTCTCATAATATTCATACTGACACATTATATTATCTTGCATTGAGCTTAACATTGTGACATAGACAATAGTGTTCATGTGTTTTCATACATTTTAAGTTTCTATGTCTATGTGTGCTTGCAAACTATTCCTCTCAAGTTTAGCCATAACATGATCTAAGGTGTCAAGAGCTTCAGTCTTTTTTTAACGCAAATTGGATCTTAAGATGCCAAATGTCATAATTATGTTCATTCAGTTTTTCAATGTGGGCTCAAGTTTAGCCATAGCATGATCTAGGGTGTCAAGAGCTTCAGTCTTCATTAAGGCAAATTGGATCTTAAGATGCCCAATGTCATAATTATCTTCATTCAGTTTTTCAATGTGGCTAAGTCGAGTATGGGCTTACTTGGTGTAGCCATCTCTTATGTCAATAAAAAAGGATCAATGTTCTTAATGTGTTGTCTAAGACTTTTCACAATGTTCAGTCAATGTCACATGATAGAAACATGATTGATTTCATAAGATATGGAATCAAAATGTCACTACGTTCAAAATCATCTCCTACTATTCTAGTGATTCAAACCATGTAACTAATTATTGAACCCTAACTTTCATACACACTTACGGTGAACCCAAAGCTTAGTTGTATCTCATTTGTGATGTCATCATATTATATTAAGATTAGAAGAAGCATAGCATGCATTGATCATCATGATAACATAAAAAAAAAATATCACAAATCTATATATGTATGAATCTTGTTAGCATGAAGTCCAAAACAAGTTATGTGCATTATTACAAGTTACATATATTATTATTGACAAAAAAACAAAGTCATAATCATCAAAGTTAGACATATGAGTAGCAACTAGTCAATCAGAACTATATCCAATACACAATCATAGAACTCAACACAAAAACAAGTAGTTTAAAAAAAAAGTTTGCCTGTAATCAAATACTCTCTTGGATGTTGGAATTTCTTGAAATTCTTGCTTATGTTGTGTCAACTGCGCCTCCCTATCATGCACTAAAGCTAGGTGTCAGACTTTTCCATTCCGAAGAATAAAATAGTCTACACGATCGTCTTGGAATTGTGTTTGTGAAAATACATTATTTATCTAGTACTCAACCTCATATTCATTGTTGATCAACACCCTGTGGAGAATAATTTCTTGTCATGCCTTAGTAGACAAATTTCTCTAAATTGAGCCCAATCATTTGGAAGAGAACTCAAGATTACATTTCGTTCTTGCTATGGGGTAAAAAAAATCTCATTCTCTACTCTCATATGACCAATTTTATCATCCATGATCACAAGGTCATCACACATAGAATGTGTAGAGCATTTTTTATAGCTTAAAAAGTCATCAAGGATCCGTTCTAAGGGGGATTTATCATATGAAGTAATGGCTTACTGATGCTATCCGTTGACTAGATGACACCCATGGACTGAAGATCTCATCAATTTTATACAATCCATCTATACTTCTTGATGTTGTGACTATATGCAATAAAAAAAAAAAGACATGGACTAATGCCCACATATTATATCATTGCAAAGTATTTGCCAAAATAACATGAACATGAATCCTAATAAAATTTATGAAATGGATCCATGAATGACTATTAAGCACTACTAGATCAAATAATGTATCTACACAAAAAAAAAAAAGAATAACATGGATTTCAAGCATGGTAGCATCATATCAAGAATAGATACAATCCAAATTATTAGAATGAGATCAAATTGATGTATTGAAATTGGACCAAAATCAACTCTGATACCAAGTTCAAGTATCATATATATGAGCATTCAAACTCTGATCTACAATTCAAATGGAAACTGCATTGAATAAATGACCACCATGCATATTAGGCAAATAAATAAATAAATAAATTGCATACATATATTAGATGGAGCCAACTATTCAAGAGCATAACCGAAACACAAAAGTTGCTGATCAGCATTATCAGTCACTCTTGGAATGGCTTCTAATGAACTGAGAGTAGCCTGTGATATCATTATCTCCCTTTTTTCCATAGAACACAAACTGTAATATAACTAAAAAGGTGGAAAATGTAAATCCATGGTCAACACCCATAGTAAAAAGGATGTATAAGCAAAAAGACAATTGCATATGTATGTTGTAGAAGCAAGACATGTGACCATTCTCATATATAAAACAATGTACATAGCATACTGGTCATTGCACATGCATAAAAAAAATAACATGACTGAGGAAAGTCCTCATGCCATAAAAAGAAGATATAGCAATACCAACATTAATGGTTGGTCTACAGTCCCTAGAACATAAAAACATAAAGACTGCAGTATGCAGCCCATTAAAAATATAGATGGAAGCATCTTGGACATTAAAAAAAAATTAGCATCCTCAGGTTAGAGAAAAAAGAAGAAGGCATGCGGCTCCACTGTCCTTTTTTTTCATAGTCAAGATTAGACACTAATGACAAAATATGTAAACTGGTTGGAGTCCACCCATCACAAAAGCAACAAACCATGTCATTACTTCTTTTATGCCTATGATATAAACTGGTTGGAGTCTGCCCATCACAAAAGATAATGAACTATGACATTGCTTCTTCTTTGCCAGCTTTTGAAGGGAGTTGCAGCACATCACAACATCTCCACTTTCCAAAAAAAGAAAGAAAGAAAAGAAAACCTGCTAGTGTAGCAACTTCCACTCCATATAAGGAAGAACAAGTATTATAGAGAGCATGCCACCACTAGTTCTTATGCTTCTTTCCTCCCTTTGACTCTTACGATAATAACAACAAGTCTTAATAATAGCGATGAAGATTCCTATCTAGTGGTCTCAAAAAAATAAACCCTTATCTATTGTTCGTGTGGACGAAGAAGGTAGTAACTATTGCTACCTTCTACCTTCTACATCTGTTTTAGGTGGCGGATGGAGGTTCATACTCTCTCCACTATAAAATCATCTCTTAATGAACATAAATAAATAGAATAATCAATTTGTTTCTACTGTGTCTTAATAAAACCAAAGATAGTGTTTTTTGGGTATTTTTGGATGACTATGAGGCAACAAAGAGCCAAACAAACTAACGCAGCTATGATTCCAATGATAGAAGAAAATCTAAAATGGAAATGCATAGACACCTTAGTTTTCTATTGTAGGTTATGAAGATCAAACTATCAGCTAACTCTCGTGCTTGACGAGGACTAGGTTTTCACTACCTTGTGGAAAGCCTTCTTTGTTCACAACCCATACCCCATCAAGGATTGTCCTTCATTATATTTTTCTTACACTTGGTCTCATCTACCCTCCTTTTATGACCCTTTTTTATACCACCACTTTAGTTGTTGACATATGTAGATGGTTATGTATCTCCCATTGAGTTACAATATTTGTTTGGATCTAGCCCATCATGAGCAAATCTAGATATAAATTCCAACAACTCTAAATTCATGTGGAGATGAGTATTTACATATGGGATGACATAACCAAGGGATTGGACCAACCTTGCTAGTAGTAGTGTCGGTTAGGGATCAACGCAAATGATCATTAGAGAAAAGAGTGAAGCTTAGAAATCATCTTTTTAATGAATGTAGAAAGAGTATTAATATAAAAAACTTCATCTTCAACCTAAGAAGGGGTAGAGACGCTTGGTAGAGAGAGGGAGTGGTAAGGGAGGGGGCACAAGGTTGGAAGTGGAATTGTGAATGGGTAAGGGAGGGACGATGGGGAGTGGCAGCAAATAAAGTAGATGACTAACAATGAGACAAAGATGAAAGAAATATGAAACAAGAGAAAGGGATATGAAGGAGGAAAAATAGAAGATATAAGGAGAAAAATCAAGATAGGTAAAGTGAATCCAAATAGCAACAAAGGGAGATGGAGGCAACATAAAGAGCATAGGCATCAAGGACAATAGAGGGTCTAACCTTTGGAAATAAAAAAAGAAATCAAGTACGCTCAGGAACAATGGTGAGTATAATACAAGCACCACCAATCACTAAGGAGGGAAGGGCCACAATGTCAACAAGAATGAATTGGAAGGAATATAGTCGACAAGCTTAACAATTGTAGAGATGATATAGTTTTCTATACAATGAACTTGAAAAATAGAAATGAGAAGGATGGTAGAATATGATTTGCAACAATCAGTTGTTGTCAAATTAAATAAATAATGTTGTGATCATTGGGTCGTAATATCGTTTGATGCTTGACAAAGACTTGGAAAAAGCTTAAAACATTAGTGAAAAAAATATAGAGGGGAGAGAGATAGTCTTGCTAAATAACAAATTCGAGAAGGGACCATGAAACCCTAATGACAGTCTGGAGATATAATTTAGAGAATCCAGTGATCTTATTGATGAGTTAGGAATTTTGATCATGGCTCATTGAAGAAGGTTTTTTAGTCACTGGCAATGAGTTTTGATGGTGGAAAGCCGATGACTTGTTCTTGGACAACAGAATTGTAGGAGCCCAGATGCAACATGAGTAGGAAGTGGATTTTTTGGATCCAAAATCTAGAAAATTGGAAGATAATA
The DNA here is from genome assembly GCA_011799765.1 of Nymphaea thermarum. Classification (NCBI taxonomy): domain Eukaryota; kingdom Viridiplantae; phylum Streptophyta; class Magnoliopsida; order Nymphaeales; family Nymphaeaceae; genus Nymphaea; species Nymphaea thermarum. Next base: position 432,964 of record JAANDH010000079.1, on the reverse strand, counting down.
AGCATGCTTGGATAATCTCAATGGATGTTCATAGTCTGATGATTTTTCCTTATAAGTAGAGGGCCATGATATCATTAATAAGAGGAAACCCTAGTGTATGATTGGATGTCATAGATGTGTTTGTAGAACTGCATTATCAGTGAAGCATACTAAGGCCAACCTGCATTGTCAATAAAGAATGTTAAGGATTATTCAATTCACTAGTCTTTTGAGAGACACCTAGTTAGAGATTTATTGGAATCTTACTTAGAATGCATTATCCAACCAGGTAGATGAAGGGTTTGGAGAAGGTTTCTGGTTTCTAACAAATGGAAGCGAGACACATCGATGCAATTGGAGGTATTTATATGAGTCATGCTCTAGGTGAAACTTCTAAAATTTCCACTTCATATGTGGAATTGTCAGACTTTTGTGGGTGTTGTGGACCTACTTGGTGGGTTCTTTATAGATGCAGATGACATCACAATGGCAAAAGTCAGTTATGTATATGAAAACATCTTAGTTTTAGTTCCTTAAAAATTTTCTCTACTTTTATCGATATGTGTGGTGGATGAGGATGATGTGTTTGAACAATTATTATATTACTGAATCGAAAGTCTGATTTTGTTCAACATATGGAGCAACTTCCCACAATGTGATGGTCTATCTTGCTTGACTAGGAAAATAATAGATACAAAGGACTTAATTGGATAGATGGAAGAAAATAAAAATTGAAAGATGTCAGAGGCCAGGTAATGTGCAATTTGATAATGGTCGATGGGTAGGATGTTCTGGAGAAATCTAATCTATATCAAAGCCCTAATGAAGAAATGGTTAATAGCAAAGATAAACCTACTAGACAACATGTGAGAGAGGTGCTTCAAAAAGAAGAGATGATTGAAGATGAGGGACTAGGTATTAGGGAGAGAATGCAATTGATGGACAATACGGGGAACGTTTAGGAGCAGGGAGTGGAATTCTCCATGGAGGAAGTCGTTTCTAGCTTTGAACATGGACAAATGGTGTTTTTGATGAGTTATGCTTTGAGTCTAAACTTGAGGTAGGTTTGAGCTGAGCAAGATTTACATATAAATAGAGAAATTTTGAGTTCAATATGATCAGTTATAGTTTTAATCAAATATTAGTTTGATTGTAGCTTTGAAGAAATTGGCACACCGAGTCAGTTTGATGCTATTGGAGTTTACTTGTATATAGAATTTAATACAAGAAGAAGCTAAATGAATATGTTGGGAGGTCCCCTTGCCACAAATAGTGACCCCACTTTAGTGTTTGAGGAATTTAATGCCATTGGAAATGAGCTTGAAAAGATTAGGTACCTTGATCTTTGTTTCCATGCATGACCTTCAAAACAATTATTTAGTTTTCAAATTTGCATGTGATAAAAGATAAACATGATCCTCTATATAACATAACCAACATAAAAGTCATTTCCTTGTCTAAAGGAAAATTGATCAATGTTTTATCAATGGAAAACAACCATAATTTTTTGAAGGAACTGACCACCTAAAAGTTCAAAGAAGAGTCTCCTCTAATCATTCAACTTCGATTTTTTTTTTAGGACTACTATGAGGACAATAAAAAAGGTGTATGTTTCAATACTTCTGCCATTAGGGGTGTAATCCCAACTGTAAGAGAATCATTGTTACAACATAGAGTTTGGAAGCTAAAGGCTCTCCAATGAAGAGTTTTTTTATCTAAATTGGATAAAGTTAGATCATGTTTGCAAAGTTGGAATAAAAGAGACAATGAAAATAGAAGAAAAAGTGGAATGCCTCCATAAGGAATGAAATGACTTGCTACATTATAATGACCAAGGTATAGTTGATTGATTAAGTAATCCCAAACCATAATTGCCCTATTGGAAGATATCCAAGTAGAACTTGAAGTCCAAAGCCAGACTACACAGGTGAGCCTATGGGTGAGCATCGTGCTGATCTAAGCAAAGGGTAGCATGCCACACAAGAGGACAATGGGGCACTTCTAAAACCTATTACAAATGAGGAAGTGTTGTGGACAGTTATGAAAGAAAAAGGGGATAATTCCCCAAGGCCACATGGATTCCTCATTGCTTTTTTCCAAGAGCGATTTGACATTGTTGAAAGGAAATTGTCAAATGCAATTAAAGACTTCTTTCAAAAAGGAAAAATTATGAAAAAAATGAGAAGAAACCATTTCGTTTCCATTCCAAAGAATCCATCCTCGAATCACATATCTGATTTTAAGTCTGTTGCAATGCAAAACAACATTTTGAAGTTTTTTTTTAGCATAATTGTCTTAAGAAGAAATGTACATTACAAAAAACAATTCCTAATCAGTAGGATGCTCTTTTTAAAATGTAGAAGTATTCATCATAGTTATCTCCTTAAGACAAACTGATACATTCCATGACAAAAGAGAGATCTACAAGTGTTTGTATTAAAATAGACCTCTTTAAGGCCTATAGTAGAGTAAATTGGACCTCTTTTAGTGATTACTATAAAGTATTTATGGTTCTACATTGTATGGATAGAGTGTCTAATGACTTGTGTAACTAATGTGACTTACAGTATAATCTTAAATGGATAGCCAAAAGAATTTTTTGTGAGCTCATGAGGATTATGATGGGGTGACCTCCTTTTACCCTATCTTTTGACATTATAATGAAAATTTTTATAGAAGTTTAAATGAAGTTGTTTAGAGAAAACAAATTCAGATCCAAGCTTATATAGAGGTGTGAAGAGAATGATTTCTATGATGTTTACTGATAACATTTTTCTCTATCTTAAGATTGATAATAAGTCACTAAGAGGCTTTGCTAGTTTGTTGTCTACTTTTGAGAAAGGTGTTAAAATGCAAGTTAATCTAAACAAGAATGTAATTTTCCCTTTTGCAATCTTAGACAGAGAAGTTCAAGGTATTGAAAATAAGTTTGAATGGAAATGTGGTGAATTTTCCACAAGGTATTTGGGTCAGCCATGAAGTCTCTACTACATTGGAAATCAAGTTTGATATCAGCTTTATTTAAAATGCATAGCAAATTAGCCAACACAAATTACTATGCAGAAAGAACTTGCTTAGTTAAATTGGTTCTATCACCTTTGCCTGCAATGGCGATTAAATGTCTTGCTGACGTGGAGAATGGAATGGAGGATGTGATGCATAGTTTTTTATGGGGCAATGGGGATGACAATCATCACCTTCATCTCACTTCATGAAGAATGCTTACTTTGCCAATAAAAAAAGTTGGTATATAGACAAAGGAGAGTCAATGAAAGCAACCAGGCCAATCTAGCTTTTTGGAAATCAAGTTTGGAATCAGCTTTATTTAGAATGCATAGCAAATTAGCCAACACAAATTACTATGTGGAAAGAACTTGCATAGTCAAATTGGTTCCAGCACCTTTGCCTAATAGTTGAGCAATGGTGATTAAATGTCTTGTTGACATGGAGAATGGAATGGAGGATGTGATGCGAGTTCTTTATGGGGCAGTGGGGATGACAATCATCACCTTCATCTCACTTCATGGAGAGTGCTTACTTTGCCAATAAAAAAAAGTTTGTATATAGTATTTCTAGCATTTCTAGCAATGAAATCAACCAGGCCAATCTAGCATTTCTAGCAAGTTGTCTGGTTTGTGATCAAGGTTTACGGGCCTCTTGCAGTCAAGCAATAGGCGATCCAACTCATGTTTTGTTTACTTGATCTTTTTCAGCTTATATATGGAGACAAGAAGCCTTTTGGTTTTGATTTAACAAAAGCTACATTGTGACTTCTATTTAGAATGGAATGTGGCTAAGGAAAAAATTTGTTCATAAAGAAATGCAATCTATTGGATATCATTCTTTGGAAGGTTTGGTGTATAAGGAATAGTGCTAGACATCAATGTGACACATCAAAGATGAGGAGGCTAAAAGGGAGGTTAGGTCAACATGCTGTGGGGGATTTCACAAATATGCATCCATTATTTGGAATAATGTGCTGACGGTGAGAAAGTCTTTGTGCCTCCTTGATTCCTGCAACTCTTTACATTCCTCCATGCAAATACTTCCCTTCTTTCCTCAAGAAGGCCCTTTCATCCCTTACCATCTTCCTTATCAACATAGACATCCTTTAGCCAAAGTACTTAATGATCATCACTATGAAGCTCTATGTCACCTCCCAATGTGGCGGAGATTCTAGCATTGCCACTAGAATGGTTCTACAGCTTGGCATCAATTAGCTAAGACCATCAAATGCAATTTTGGATATTATTGCATTGTAAAATGGCAGTGGAAACTAATTCCCATGGCATAGTCTTATTTTCATTTCTGTTGCTTGACGTGTACCAGCTATTTGGACTTGTTGGTGGTGACTATGGATCAATACTTCAATAGAGCTTAATATTTTGGGGATGTGGTTCACCAAGGAATGAAGTTGCACTTATGTTATTTCTTTGGTGTATAATTTGATAATCCTCCATATCTCGTGAGGAAAATCTTTGTATTGTTTGGGTCCACATTGTCATGGAAACAATATCCTTTACTCATTGCAAGTTAATCACTAGCAATATTTTTGGTTTGTGATCATTATCTTTCCTTAATATAGCTTGCTAATATGGATGTCAATGAATCTGATTTAGATCCACATCAAAAATAGGATATGGAAAAAAATTGACATCCGATTAACAATTCGGATTGGATTTGGATATAATAAATGACATTTGATTGGCCAAATATAGTTTTAAATAAATATCTTATGTCTACAATATGGTTTGGATTTGATTCTGATCCGGAATGGGATTTAGAGAGTAACCTAACAATCAGATTCAGGTTAGATTTGGATTATTAACTTGGATTTTGAATTAGAATATGATATTAGATTTTTCTTAATTCGAATATGAATCCAAATGAAATATATAGACATCTGAAAAAGTGGATATGGTAAAGTATACATATAATTTGAATCCAGTCCATTGACATTCCCAGTTGCTGACATTTGCCTAATGATCACCTTCCTCAACTACATGAGATATTCTCAATTGCTTTCTTTTCTCTATATCATTGACTCAGTCTAATATTATAAAAACCTTTCGATTCAACAGCGTTATTCTTGGTTTGTGCTCATCTTTCTATAACTGTAGCTTGCCAATAAGAATGTCAATAAATCCAATTTCAATCCAATATCCAACAGAACCACAAAAAAAAAGGATATGAAAAAAATGTTAACATTTGATTAACAATTCAGATTGGATTCAAATATAAGAAACAAAATTCAATCGTATTCAGATTTAAGTAAATATTGATTGGATTTGGGTTCAGATTGGATATAGTTTTATATAAATTTCCTACACTCAATGTCTATAATGCTTTTGCAATTTGGCTTACATTGGATTCAAATTATGAATTTGTATTTCGAATTAGGATATGGTATAGATTTTCTCTTCGTCCAAATTCGAACATGAATCTGAATTGGAATATATACATATCTGATAAAGCAGATGTGACAAAAGTATTTATCAGATTCGAATCCAATCCATTGACATCCCTACCTGCCGACATTTGCGTGATAATCAACTTCTTCAACTACATAAGACATTCAGGCTAAAATTTCTGGCTCCCTCACTCTTATCAATTGCTTTCCTTTTTTTTATTATTGACCAGGTCTAATACTATATAAACCTTTCGTTTTCCAAATACTGTTCTTGGAAAAAGAAAGAGGTTTGTGAGGAGAGGTCTACTTGAGAGAGGATGATGCTTCCTCTTTACCACGACTACCAGTAACCAATTCCACTAATTAGTTGTCAGCCATCACAAAACGCTTCAGCTAGCTAGATGGTGCCAAAGACTGGCGTACGCACAAATGAAGGAAGATCCTTTCTTTAACAAGAGTGGTAGGTATAGGCAGAATTCTCACTCCCTCGTGTTCTCAAAGAGGTCGTTTGGTAGGAGGGACACTTGAGAAGTGTCCAAGGTATCTGCCCCAAATATTGGGGTATGTTCATGGTGTACTAGAACTATTGTTCCATGGACATGCCCTAATATTTGGGGTAGATTCAATGGACAATGTGTGAGTTTCCCTGCTACCAAACGACCTGAAAGGTGCACAATCAAGGTGATTTGATATATGAATCTTATGTGGATCTTTGGACATATATTTAAGGCCACATTTCGCCATAACATGTCAACAAAAAAACAAAGACTCTGAAGCTTTTCATGATAACAACAGCATTTTTGTATCTCAAACATTTAATTTTTTTAAGAGGCTTTTCCAGAAAAATCTATGCTGGGGAAATTATGACTCGGAATCTTAATCACTAGCTGTCGGTGGTTTTCTTTCTGATGCCTACAATATGAACTTGTATAAAGGTTCAAACATTTAACAGAATTCAAAATTCATGACTCCACAAGTTTTACAAGCCACAAAACCTTCTCTCCGGACCCCAAATAAACTGACCGAAGAGCCAATTTTTAGGATGAATCATATCCAGGTAACTGAAGGAAAGCTTTAAAAACTTGCTCAGAGGCCGATCGAGAAAGAAATTTCTGGGCATTAATAGTTTAAATTTTATACTTTAAGGGACATTTAATAAATAAATAAACATTAAAGAGGCAGCCACATATAAATAGAGCAATGTAGGCATCCATTATCTTCTAACCCTTACTAGTCCTCACTAGGTTGGATCCAATTCATATATCGCCAAAATAGAATATAGAAAGGGGTTCGGGAGAACTCTTCTACATCAAGAACGGCACCACAAGAAACACTAAAGTGTTACTTTAGCTGATCAACTCAAAATTTAAAGGTTAGTTGTCCATAAGCTGTTGGCCAGACTAGTAGTGCTGGAACCAAGATTTTGGATCCATGGCATCGTCCTGATAAATAAAAGGGTTCGTTCAGGAACCGTTGTGCTTAGATGAACATTTACTAATGATATGCAAGAAACCGAGGAAAATTCAGATGGTAGAAGAAAATATTCCATCAGAATTGCTTTTTATTCCATAAGCTAGTTTTTATTTCGATGCGTTGGATCTACGAACCAAGAAAAGTGCATGTTTAAACAATGCTCCGTTCTAGTTGCACCTCGCCTACCAGTCCTAATTATATTTCTCAAAATATTTGTGGGGGTTCCTTGGAAAGAACTGCACTAAGCATTGGTTTACGGAAGAAATGATGCGCGCCCACCACAAACCTGGTTAAATGCACATCTCTGTGCACGATTGTGTCGTATGCAATGACAAAAATGGGCTCATTAAAGTATTAAAAAGAACTTTTCAAATGGATAAAAAGGATTAAAAAATTCAAAAGTCTAAAATGCCTACTGCTTTATAAAAAATTTCAAAAATATCCGTCATCGTTTGTTGCTGGAATCTGCGCCCCACGAGATCATGCGATGGGACACTTCCT
>JAANDH010000079.1:200601-420601 GCA_011799765.1 Nymphaea thermarum | reverse complement strand
CCATAGAGGTAGTGTCTATATTTTCAATGCAAACTAGTTCCAATATGGATAGGATAGTGTTTCTCACGAGTTTTAGTTATCTAGAGGTGTATACAATGACTTTCCACTGCAACATTAAAACACAGCCTATCCCACTCTTGATGTGTAATCATACACCACAAATGTAGTGTTATCATATAGGAATAGCAAAATGAGGCAAAGGTAGGTTATCTTTCAATGTTTTTTGGCTTTTCTCACATTTAGTATTCTATACAAATTTTTGTCCGTACCTTGCATTGTAATCCATGAAAGTCCTATACAATTCTTTTACAATATCCAATAAATCGCATGTAACCTCAGACTTTTGTCACACTGCTAAGCACTTTCTAACTATCACACTTAGAATTTTAGTAAAATCCCTTGATAAAACAACTTTAGTTAATGTGGCCAAGAAAGTTCACATAGTCTAGTCAAAACTCACATATCATGTGCTTGGCTAAAGCTTATGCCTGCATAAAGTTTTCACTGCACATCTTTAATGATCTTTATGTGATGCCTTGGCATTAGACACAGCAAAATATCATCAATGAATATGAAAGAAGCCAGTCTGTCATTGGTTAATTTGAATGGCATTACTAAAAATTCTTAATGCTCATACATGGTTCGAAAAGTTGGTTTAGCCATACAATCAATAATTGGTTATACCCATTCATAACTTTGTTGTGCAAAAATGGGATATGCATTTGAAACTGAGTTATTATATATATAATCGTCGATATGGAAATTAATCCATCAAGTCATTTACTCCTTTACCCAAGAAAAAGCTTTCCTATTCTTAATAGAGTATATGGTCGGTCCTTGACCTCTAGATGTCAAAGGTATCCTCTAATAAGAACCTCTACTTGTTGCATCAAAAAAGCTAAATCACTGGCTTCTAATAAAAAATAAGCAGTTGTAATATTTGTACTATGAAGACCTTTAAGCTTTTCAGAGATGTAAGGTGTCATTCTAGGAGGTTGGCGTGAAGAAACAACAAGGTTTGCGTAGAAGCAGCCATCCTTGAAAGAGTGTGCAATAGCTCACTGATTGAGTGCTCTTTTGCAAAGATGACTACGACTAAGGGATTTGCTGAAGCTGTAGGATATAAAAATGCATCAATAGATATTATTAACTTTAGCTTTGTGCACACCTTGGCATTCTTAAGTTACTCAAATAGATTTTCCGTTCTAGGGAGTGGATAGTTACTTTTAACGTTGACTTGATTCTACCTTTGATTGTCTATACATGATCATGCAGACCCATCCTTCTTTTTCACGAACAACATTGGTGCTTCCCATGCTAATACAATAACTCAAACTAAGGCTTCATCCATCCATTCTTGTAGCTACTTTATTAATTCTTCAAATTCAGCTGCAGCCATTCGATGTGGTCCCTTATATGTAGGAGTGGTTCTAGTATTGCTATATATTTTGAATTCTACATCTCATGCAGGAGCTAATCCAGACAATTCCTTAGGAATACAACTGGATATACTCTTTGAAAATTCTACATCATTGAGTGTCAATATTTTACATTCATTTTTCATTATCTTGACTATGAACATTATACTTCTTTTGTTCATAAGATGTTGTGCCTTCAAAGTAGATATTACTATCCTATTTGCCTTACTTTTTTAGCTTGGCATTCTATAGGTTGTATCATGTGGGGAAATAGTCGTATTATTTCTTTTTTGCAATTTCTATTGGTGGCTTACACATAAAATTGATCAATTTATTATCATCAAAACTACTTAAATTCATAATGAGTAGCTATCTACATGATGTTCATGAATCACCACATCAATGTTTCGCAAATACTAATTACATGAATCTTGAACACTAATAGGACTAGCTATTTAAAAGTATAAGGCATACTCTTCATAGGCACATTGAATAAACATAAAATTGACTAGAAATGATAAAATGAGTTACCCCAGAATTAAACCTGAATCACCCCATCATGCCTCCATATGAACACTCTACATATGTTGGCCCAATCCCTTTCAATAATCTTACTATATGCAAGCCGAAGCTTCTTCCATTTGTGATGCCATTGTAATAACCTCATCAAGATCTCAAGGTTTGCTATATGTCACGTTGCTTAGTAGACTAGGAACAAATTTGTTTGTTTGTACTGTAAGTGCCAAAATTTGGTCACATATTGCTCAGCACTAAAATTGTTATGCTGCAGTTCATGGAACTATTTCACCTTCCTTTCTCTTGTATGAGAAGGAAAATAAGTGCTTAAAAAGGATAATTTACATTGTGCCCACATGATTCGTAGTTGATTTCGCAAATCAAAAGGCACAACTTCACTGGAACCATTGCTTGGAATGATCCATTAGCAACTACATGTCATTATTCATCTTTTGTTCCCCTAGCATTGAGAAGCTCGAAAATAAACTCAAACGTCATGAACTGACTCTTTCATGGCCATCAACTACTGGTATATCACTTGCATTGGTCCCTCCATGTTTGTTGCACTAATTTCAGCCACAAGTCATTCAACACCCATTCAGTTGTCAGCCAATAGCTTTTGTATCAAGGAGTTAGTGTTTGAACAACAATTAACGATAATGTTTGCTGATTTACTATCAAGTTTAGTTTAATTTGTTATTGAGCATCCACATTTGTCTAACCTTTATTATGCTTTATAACTTGATCTTTAATATGGGGTTCATGTATTAGAGTGGATGAAGGTAGAATTTGGTAGTGTGGTGCTAGCCAATCTATCACATATGCCTTATCCTTGGTACTCTATCTATCCATTTAACATAATTACATCATACTGTAAGAATCATAATTGACACTAAAAGCTTGCATCAAAATGTATATAGATAGGCAACCAAAAATTTTTATTCATTTTACTTTCACATACTTGTGGATACAACATACAAAAGCATTCCATCTTTCTTCAAACACACATCTGTAGACCCTACATTTACCTATTGTATCATTTAAATTTATATAATATTGTTTCAACTATGTACGTCAATGCAACTTCAGGTACACCCATATTCATTTCCTATTCAATCAACATTTCCATCTCTAGGTCGTTGGGTAATGGGATCCTATGAACTCGCTGATCGCTTTTTTTCTCAATTATATGGTCATTTATAGTTGTTTCTCTTATCTTTGAGAAGGATCCAAGGTTCATTGGCACACCCAACATCATGAAAAGGCGTGGAGGCTGCCCTTCGTTCCAATTAGATACTTCATTTTCATCAGTTTTATTGGCCTCTAACACCTTTTAATAGTTATTAGCATATTCTATCCTTCTAAAAAACTGATATCCTTGGTGCATGGTATCTAATATTTACATATCATATCTTCCCGTTCCTTAGATTTACTTCTTCCATGGTATAAGGTCATGCACTAAACCACTTACGCTTGGCACTGACATTTTTGTTGCCAGCAACATGCAATTTCTTGTGGGATAGCAATTCCTAAAATTATATCTATGTGACCACCAATTGATGGATTTTACATTGATACCTTTGATACTAGAAAGGTGTTGCCACTATAATTTTTCTGTTTCGAACACACTATCCTATGTATCTTGACCTAAGGAATGAAAACTTGTATGCCTAGAAAAACCTTAGTATTTCCTAAAAATAACAATGTAAACCAAGTCTTTCCATTAGAATCCATGTAAATACATCTTTTTCTAATGGAAAACTACTACTCTGTTCAACACTATAAAATAAGGTTTATTCATGATATACATACTTGGGAAGGAAAGCTAACCAAACAAGCATTTACTAACATCCAAAGTGGGTCTTGCTTTAATACCAACATTATCACACAACAAATCTTCACTCCAATTCTGGTTTTGAAAATACACAAAGCACAATAGATGTGTCAAACAATTAATGAATTCATATATAACATAGAGCACCTTTGGGGCCATTCAAATTTCCTATATACAGAACATATATGTACAATCACTTTCGTATAAAATAGACATAGCATTATGACACTTTTTTGAAAGGTTAACAAGACTAATAAAATGGAAAGATTGGTAAATGACATGCTTCACACAAAACATTCATTTATGGTGGGCTGTGAGCTATGTCCTCTGTTCTACCTACTAACCTGGCTTACTTCCTATGTTACCATTATTTTCTCATTTCCACTTTTTGTTTATAGAAGTTGTGGGCATAAATCATTAGTGAATGCACACAACAAACAATCTCTATATTAGGACAAACTCTTGTAATGGCCCAAAACACTACAGATCCTTATATATTGCAGTAGTAGACCAACCTATTAGGAATGCATCCACAAGTAGTGATGCTTGGCTTCCCTTAGGATGGCCTAGTGTGGAAGGTGGAAGCATTATGCTCTAAGACACAAGAATGGAAGATATCTCGGAGCCTTCAGCTGCCTAGCCTACTCGAAAAAATAGGGGTGCACCCACACAAAGTGCCCATCGATCTGGCTAAATAATTAATTTTAGGTGTTGGTCAAAGAAAATTATATGCATTTATTCGATCGTTCATGTCAATATAACACATGGCAATAAGCCTACACGCCATCACTTTCATTACACACAATGACTAGGGATTGCCGATAAGTAGTTGGGAATTATAGTAGTTAGATGGTGTCCTAGTCAAGCATCCTTTGCATTAACATAGATAGTACCTTTTCAATCAATAATGCAAGCATTTAATTCTATTGTTGGCCTCATACATCCATGCATGTTGAATTATACACTTGGGCTAGATGTCATAATTTGTTATGTTATTAGGACCACTTGTGTCCTACATGTATTCATTGGTCATAATGTATTAGGGTTTTCAATACTTTCAAATGAGTTAGTTCATAAATGTGGACAAATTTATGAAAACTGAATAGAGGATATAGTATTCTTCATTCATGGTTTGTGAATAGTTGTCCTATACAATTATAAATATATCATGCTATCTAATGCATGGGCCATGGTGCATAAGTCAATGTCAACTCATAGACAACCTTACAACTATCATACACATTATATGCATGTGTATCACTACAAAAAAAAAAGAGTAATTAGCCATGGCTTTTACCTTGGCTAATGGAACTGAAAACCATGGCCGAAACCATTTTCAGTCATGACATTTTTTATGCTAGGTTGCTAAAGTTGTTGTGCCAGTAACCACTGGCCATTAACCTTTATCCCTTAAATATTCTCCCCACAATTGCCAATACGGGAGGTATCAAATAAGAAAAAACCAAAATGGCATGTCTAAAAATACTATTCATTCACATAGCATGAATAGGGATTGACGACAACCAAATTGTCATCATATTAGTTAGATGGTGTCTCAGTCAAGCATCCTTTACATTAACACAAACATAGTACCTTGTCAATCAATAATTCAGCCATTCAATTCTATTGTTGGTCTCATATATCCATGCTGCTGAATTCTACACTTGGAATAGGTGTCTTAATTTGTTGTGTACATATTAGGTTCACTTGGGTTATACAAGTATTCATTGTGTCATAACTTTATTAGGGTTTTCAATACTTCCAAATGAATTAATCAGTAAATGCAGGCACATTTATAAAAACTTCATAGAGTATTCTTTGTTCGTGCTTGTGAATAGTTGTCCTTTACAATTATTAATATACCATGTTGTCTAATGCATGGGCTGTGATACATAAGTCATTCTCAAATTGTAGACAGGCTTACAACTATCGTATATAGATATCATACTATTTGCATGTGTATCATTACAAGAAAAAGTAATTATCTATGGCTTTTACCTTTGCTAATGGACCTAAAAATCATGGCTGAAACCATTTTCAGCCTTGGCTTTTGCCATGCCACGTTGCTTGGTCTGTTGTGCCAGGAACCATTGTGGCTATTAACCTTTAGCCCTTAAATATCCCCACCCACAATTGCCAGAATGGGAGATATCAAATAGGAAGAAACTAAAGTAGAATGTCTAGCTGTCAATTATGCATATGAAACAAGGTCCATATGAAGAGAGAGAGAGAGAGAGAGAGAGAGCAAACTTCCAAAACATGCAAGAGAGATGCTACACAAAACCAACACATATATCCACAAAAATGTTACCCACAACAGAAAGTGTACAATTTCTCTTCATGAAAATTTACAAAATTGCACAACTTTTTTCAGTCTGTTGGAACTTGGATTTGACTATGCAGATAGGCCCGAGAGACATGTTTGAAAAGCTATTGTTGGAGGATTTTCAGCATTTCAAAGCAAATTGTTCGCCATGCATCATCTAACTTTTAATGACTGTCATTGAAGTTATAATTGTAATGTTTGACATATATCGGGTCATGCATAACAAGTTAGAATGTACTGCAAGGTATATAGTGCATCTGCTTGGTTTAGATCATGTTGAACCATCCAAAATGATATGTACCATATGTAAGTAAAATCAAATCCCAACTTCTGCATAAATGGTTATCTAGCTTTTTTTATACCAGAAGTAAGCAACAATATGAGTAACAATCACAAAAAAGGTAAGAACTTTTGTCATAAGGTCAAGAACAATGTCATTTAAGTACAAGAATCAAAGAAACTCCTACATCAAGGGAATTAAGGAGCCATTTTATGTAAATATGAAGTCAGATAGGACTGAATTTGCTCAAATTTCAGGAAGCTATGATACAATAAGAATTAAAAATGTTTAAGAAAGTCAAACCATGTGATGAAACCATTGATTTTTATCAGTCTTGCAATGATCTAAGATACTTTAACTACAAAAGAAATAAACTAGGAAAACAAGGAGCCAATACATATTTTTTTAACTTGCCAATTAAATCAAGTTGCTTATAGTAGAATATGAAAGAAAACAATAAGGAAGCATGGCTATTTGTGTTATTTATATACATATAAAGATAAGACAGTCACATTAAGATTGAAACACAAGGAGACCACAATTGATTATGAAATATAAAAAAGTGGCTAAATTTACTTCATATAAATCTCAAAGTATGATACATGAAAAATATAAGTAGCAAAGGGAGTTGGACAAAATCATATAAGAAGTCTAGTGGCACCAATTTTTTTACAACACAACACCTCTTGGATGATACTGAATATGTCCTTAACAGCCAACCACATGATCCGAAGTGACCTCTGATCTCACTGTAGTGGGTGGGTATGTTTTAAAGATAGGATTCATACTTTGTAATTCCAAAGCACTGAAAAAATTTCTAAATGTAAAATCAGGGATTCTAGAAGGATAAGAAATTATGACACAAGGAGCAGTTAAGATCAGATATGGATAACCACCATTTCTTTTTATCTCTATGAAAGTCTAAATGAACTATTTTGTGAGGGAACATATCTAAATGCTAGAAAGTTGTTTGAATCTTAACTACAAGTAACTAATGATCAAACATCTTAAACCCTTAATATTGCAACTAGAGTAGATGAAAGTGAAACGAGAACAGTAAGAAACAAGCTATATATTAAACATTTTTTCAAACATTGCCGTAGTGAAATAAGCAAATTTGTGGCATACCTAAGAAGCAGCAAGGATATCACATGAGTGAAACAAAGCCAAAGATGTTTTAGTAATGAGTGAAGTTTAGGCAGGGGGGTCATGGAAACAACTTGAAATGGAAGATGATGGTGATTTGAGTCATTATTCTCTAGAGGCAATTTGATTACATTTCTGAGATGACCAATTTTCTTCACTTATCCTTTTCTCATATTTTCATTTATTAGCAATCAACATTGACGAATTAATAACTAAGTCAGTTAAAGGTTAAGTAAATAGAGACATGAACTACAAAACAAAAATTCAACAATATGAGATGGATAAGCTCTTTGCTCCTTTGTGATGAAATCACTTACACTTTAACAAAATGTACTGTTCACCACAATTGATACCTATAGCATTGGAGAGAGAGAGAGAGAGAGGAGGGAGCAGAAGGCAAGCTTTGGTGATAAATGTTGTAGCATTGTTGACAACGGCTGCTATAGGATTGCCCTGACTACTACAACAACCATGGTGTCAACAAAATTGAGAATGGAACTAGCTGCTACAATAGAGATGGGGGAGCATCATTAAGAAAAAGAAGACGAGCATCTTTCTAGGCGAGAAGAACTCCTGACTTATAAGGATATGTATACTAATCGCCACAATCATAAGTATAAGATTTTGTGACTATACTAGTAAAAATAGTAGCTGTAGTAGAATATATCTATAATCCAAGTTACCAATATAGATTTATAGCAATGTTAGCATAGATTTTTCCTCCCATTAAAATATTTTCCAATCCAGAGGCACTTAGCAATATTTATACCTCCCATTAAAATATTTCCCAATCCAGAGTTTTACCCTTCACCATGAGATGTCCGAATAGATTTTTAATGTCCAAATTTCAAGAAGGGTCCATTTTGAGCCAAAAAAGCACACCAGCATTGAACACATGGACCTAGATCACCTAGGTTGGTCAAACTAAAAATTACTCTTTTGCTCCTTTATTTGACCATTGCACACAAGAAGTAGGGATTTTCACCAAAATTTCTGAAAATTGCCCATTTGAACAATTAAGCGATTTCTCAATTTTATATAAACCTAGGAGTCACTAGAGTTAGCTCACCAAAGTCATTCCAGTCTAAAACCAGCTCCCATGTAACTTAGATCAACTCTGGGAACTTAAAACTGTGATGTTTAGCTCAACCAAGTCAAACAAGCTTACCTTAATGAAGAGAAAGTTTTATTTCATAGATGTTGAGTCACCCAACCCAAGTTTCAATCATATACTAACTTGCATATTTCTACTCGTCTTTTTGTCTCCTGTTTTACGAGTTTGAATTGAATTTTAGTTCAACCTAAAAGATTGAGCTAAAACTGAGCTAGGACCATGTTTATCACGTATAAATCAAGTTTTCAGTAGTTTGAGCTCATTGATCTTATTTTGAGTTCAATTTTGTGTTGAGTGCTTTCTCTATCTAGTTTATAGCGGTTTCCATTGAATTTGAGATCAACCTGATAGAGTGAGCAGAAATCGAGTTAGGATTATATTTATCATGAGTAAATCAATACTCCCTTATTTTGATTTGAGTTCAATTCAATTATAAAGGCCATAGAGCTCATTCCTGGTACTCACTACAGTACAAACTGTTGTCGAATTCTGTAAAATTAAAGTGAATTTCTCTGATCATTCAATATCCTTATAGGTAAATAGCTTTCCCAAGTTCCCACAACTCCACCTATGAAAATTCCAATAAAATATAATTTTTATGGCCTTCTTTGATTTATCTTTACAAATGTGCTGCATACAGCTTGGTAAAAATTTATTTATGATTTTTAGAGCAATCAAGGTGGAATTTTTCAGCAAGAATTTAAACCATAGCCTATTTAGGAACCTGGCTATAGGTTGGTTTAGTCGAATTGAGAGAATTCATTCTAAACTTTGAATGTACACACCAGGGCAATGTGGTCATTTCCTTTTTAAGCCATATTTTTTGCATAAACATAGGGTATAGGTCACATAGACCTTGGTTTATGATTTTCTTTGATTCTAAATCCTTAGTTCAAACCCATGTCTTTATTTGAACCCGTTTCATCCCACAATCACACACAATGGTATTTTGGTCATTTGCTATCATGTACATATTTTACATAGACCTAACTTAAGAGTTACATGAACTTAAGTTAGTTTTTCATAAACATTTCATGGATCTAGTAAGCCTAGGCCCAAGCTCAGCCTATCCCAATTCGTCATCAAAACTGAATTTTCCAAAGACAGCACCTTAGCTGAGCTTGCACCCAGCCTGGGCCTAAACCTAGTATTTTTGCAGTAACAGAACTTGACCCAGGTCCAGCCCATGTCGTTGAACTTGAACCCACCTACTACAGCTTGACTTTGGTCCCGGCCCTTGCATTTTTCATATCTCCATTTCATACATTTTATCAAAACTATATATCCAAGTCTTATTTCTATGTATGCATCTCAAATTCAAGCCTCAAATCTGATCTATCATTAGAAAATCAGATCCATTATTCTCCTTATAGATCCTGGATATCGAATCATAAATCAAATTTCAATACCATATCTAGATCCATCTTCTAGAATTTTTTTGATCTGGACCTCAAATCTACATCCATGATCCACATGTAAGTTTAATGCACATTATATCTCAAAAATGTATCATGATTTTCTCACTCCACGCTTAATGTCCATTCACACATAACCATTTGAAATGTGTGAAATTCTTAACTGAGTGCCCTGGCATAGACAGAATAAAAAACGGTATTTGTATGTGGATGGGACAAACATTTTATTTATTTACATCAAGTTATAGAATAAGGTTTAAAAGTGTGTTTTCACCTTTTCTTGTTTTCGCTATGTTCATTTTCCACACTCAATGTCAATCCAAATACTTTATCAAGAAGCAAAGAGCACTTTTCCATGCACGCGTGGCTTTTTACAGAATCGAAGTCAAAGTTCGGATGAGGTCACAGCAAACAAAATATGATTGAAAATATACTTTTAACCTATGGTTTAGAGTGTTGAAGATGACAGAGACTACCAAAAGTGTTAATCTATCTCAAAACAAGTTAAATTTTTAACTGAATCCTTCATCTAAGTCTTGGTTTGGGCTGTATTAGCACTCAATCTAGACCCAACCAGACCCAATGTGGGGCCCGTGGGAGTGGGCTCAGCCAGGGCACTATTCAAGTAATTTCCTTTTCCCTCTTCTTCATTTTTTATTACCAGTTTAGTTCTTTTTCTTATGCATGTTTAGTTTAATTTTGCCTTCAACATGTCTAGTTCAATTTTCTTTTTGCTTGTAGCATGTTTAGCTTTCTTGTCTATCTAACATGTTTAGTTCTATTTTATTTCTTGTTAAATTTAGCATGTTTATTTTCTAGATTATATCTATTTTAATGTCTTTAGGGTAGACACAGTCAGGTATGCCCCTCTCTTCCCTGTCTATTTCTTTTAAATTCTTAGCTTTTGTTTACTTAGTTTTGCTTAAAGCATGCATATATAACAGAGTTTTCTTTCATGCTTTTTTCAATCATCCATTGCACTTATGTTTTAATTTGCAATAAGTCACCTTGCACCCACATGCATCTCTTGTTTGAAACCAAACTGAGTCAGCCTAATAGCATACCATATGTGCATTAGCCTAGGTATGTGAAAACCTGTATCTAGTTTGGTCCTCATACAAGAACCATTTCAAAATCAAAGTTTTCCAAAATATTTTTGGAAATCAACTTCTTTAAATGATTTTAGAAACCCTAAACCATGTAGCTATGAATTCCAATCCTAGCACACCTCTCTAAGGCTTAGCTTAGAGTGGTCTTAGAGCCTATTTCTTATCAACCCAGACCCATAACCTAGGTCTAGTCAAACATCTTTAAACACTCATTCATATGAAATGAATGATATCTATCTTATATCACATGATTTGACTAAGACCTAACACATTTACAGTCAACTCCAGACCAAGTAGGTTCAAACCTAGTGTTGGTAAGACAGAACCTAGTCATTTTGACCAGCTTCTCCCTAGCCCATTTGGATGTTGAATTTCAATTCCAAGTATTGAATTCATATCATAAACTTTATCTTGATCTAAACCATGACATTAACCCAAGTCTACCTACTTAGATTTGGATGTCTAGTATTGGATTTTGGATACCAAAAATTAGATTTTGGATCTTGGAATATGGATGTCACATCTTAGATTTTAGATTTGGGATTTTAAATGTTGGTTTTAGAATCAGATTTCGCATACGAGTCTCGAACCATAAACTTCAGATCATGGATCTTTGGACTTTTGGATCTTGAACCTTATATTTTGAATTTTGGATTTTAGATCTTGGATTTTGGAATTATGATTCTAGATTTGGATATCAGATTTCAAAACTTAAGCACTAGATTATGGATTTTGTGTCTTGGATCTCAAATATTAAATCGTGGATATTCAACCACAAGTTCAAATCTTAGAATTTGGATTTTGAATTTCTCTAACATGATATAATATTTTGTATCTTCATGACATCTCCTATTTTAATTTAGAACATTTCACAATTTCACAAGCAAGCATGCAAGCACTCGTACTATGGCACGAGAACCCCAAGTATTTTCACAAGCACTTACTTTTTATGTAAGATTTTCACACTCTGATGCACAATGCAAACAAGTACTCCACTGCAAATATTCACAAGCATAATCACACATTTTCACAAGCATCACATCAGTATTCACACTAGGGCAGCTTTTTTAATTTCAAAATGGACTTTCATTTTCAATATTTTGATTTCAAAAATATTGTCATTGGGTGTTCGTTCTTTGCTACTAAGCACAGTTTCCAGTTCAGTAATGAAGAGGGGCATTTGTGAAGACTCAAAGTTTTTACAAGTTCAAATGACCATTTTACCCTTAACAATGAGATTTTCAAATAGATTTTAAATGATCAAATTTCACAGACAAGGAGACATTTCTGAGCCAAACAATTATTTTTCACACTAGCATTAAACATCTAGACCCAAATCACCTAGGTTGGCTAATCTAAAATTTACCTTTGTGCCCCTACATCCCGGCATTGCACCCAAAAGATATGAATTTTCACCAATATTTCTAAGAATTACCTAACATTTAAGCAATTAGGTGATTTCTGCATTTTACATGAACCCAAGAGTCGCTAGAGTTAGCTCATCAAAGTCATTCTAGTGTGTAGGCAGCTTCTCTATAGCTTGTATCAGCTCAGAGAACTTAAAACTATGATGTTTAGCTCAACCAAGTCAAAATAAGCTTACCTTAATGGAGAGAAAGTTTTTTTTCTGATTTTGAGCCACTCAACCCAAGTTTTAGTCATATACTAACTTGCATATTTTTCTACTAGCTCTTTTCTCTCCCATTTTCAAGAGGTTTGAGCTGAATTTGAGTTCAGCCTGGAATATTGGGCTAAAACTGAGCTAGGGCCATTTTTATCACATATAATTCAAGTTTTCATTAGTTCAATTTGTTCATTCATCTCGGTTTGAGTTCAATTTAGTTCTGAGTGCTTTCTCTCTACTATTTTTTAGGGGTTTGAGATGAATTTGAGCTCAACCTAATTCAGTGGGCCAAAACTGAGTTGGGATTATGTCTATCATGAGTAAATTAATACACCTTTAGTTTAGTTTAAGTTCATTCCTTCTTGTTTGGGTTCAATTTATTTTTAAAAGCCATGGAGCTCATTCCTAGTACTTGCTACGTTCCGTAAATTGTTTTCGAGCTCAATACTACAAAATTAAAGTGAATTTCTTTGATCTTTCAGCATTTCCTTATAGGTAAGTAGCTTTCCCAAGTGCCCTCAGCTCCATATATGAAAATTTCAATAAGAATCTGACTTGTATAGTCTTCCTTGATTTCTCTTTATAAGTGTGTTCTATACGGTTTGGTAAAAATTTGTTTTTAATTTTTGGAGCAATCTAAGAAGAATTTTTTAGCAAGATTCTAACCAGAGCCTATTTAGGAACCTGAACGCAAGTTGGTACATTCAGATCAAGAGAATTCACTAGGAATTTTTCAACAAGATCTTAATCAGAGCCGATTTAGGGGCAAAAGGTTATTTTCTTTTTGAGCCATATTTTTCTACATAAACATAAGGTGTAAGTCACATAGATCTTGGTTTATGATTTTCTTTGATTCCAGATCCTTAGTAAAAGCCCATCATTTTATTTGAACACATTTCAGCCCACAATCAAACACATTGGTATTTTGGTCATTTGTCACCATGCATGTATTTTTCATAAATCTAACTTATGAGCTACATGAACTTATGTTAGTTTTTCATAAATATTCCACGGATCTAGTAGGTCTAAGCCTATGCTCCACCTATCCCAATTCCTCCTCATAACTGAATTTTCCAAAGGCTGCACTTAGGTTGAGCCTGCGCGCAGCCTGAGTTTGTACAAAGTCTTTTTTCAGTAACTGAATATGACCTAGGTCCAGCCCATGTCATACAGCTTGAACCCACCAAGTGCTACTCTATCCATGTCTCGGTTCTTGCTATTTTCATATTTTTATTTTTCATATTTCTGATTCAAACTATGCATCCAAGTCTTATTTCTATGTTTGCATCTCATATCCAAGTCTCATATCTGATCTATCTTCATAGATCTAGATCAAACACTTTCTTTTTAGATCCTAGATGTTGAATCCTAATTCAAATTTTAATACCACATCTGGATCCACCTTTTGGAATTTTCTTTGGATTTGGACTTAGATGTAGATCTTAGCATCAAATCTAGATCCAAGATCTACATGTGAGATTAATGCACATTATATCTCAAAAATTTATCATGATTTTCGCACTCCATGCTTCACGTCCATTCGCATGTATGCCGTTGAAACATGTGGAATTTTTAGTTGAATGTCCTTGCATATACAGAATTGAAATCGGTAACTATATGTGGTTGGGACAAACATTTTTCTAATTTATTCAAGTTTTAGACTAAGCTTTAAAGGTGTGCTTTCTCCTCTTCTTATTATTGCTTAGTTCATTTTCCACATTCAATGTCAATCCAAATACTTTATCAAGAATAGAAGAACACTTCTCTGTGCACTCGTGGCTTTTTACATAATTGAATTCTGAGTTCACCAAAGTTCGCAACAAGCAAAATATGATTGAAAATACACTTTTAACCTATGATTTGGAGTGTTGAAGAGGGGAGAGAATGCTAAAAATTTAGTGCTAGATCGAAAATCCGAAGAGAATTTGCCCCTTCTATCTCCACTAAATATGGCCTCATACCCCCTTATCAACATATACTTTGAGCTATTCCTTGAGAAGCTCAAAAAGTTGGTAAAATTCCAACTAGGTACTCAAAAAAGGGGTCAAGCTCAAAACAAGTTAAATTTTTACGAGAATCTTGACATAAGTCTTGGTTTGGGCTGCATTAGCACTCAAACTAGACCCAACCAGACTTTGTGTGCCAGTTTCAGGTAATGTCTTTTCTTTCTTCTTTCTGTTCTTATTTGTAGTTTAGTTCGTTTTCTTATGCATGTTTAGTTTGGTTTTGTTGTTAGCACGTCTAGTTTAGTTTTCTTTTTGCTTGTGGTTTGTTAGTTTTCTTTTTCTTTCCAGCATGTTTAGTATAGTTTATTTCTTGTTAAGTTTAGCATGTTTATTTTCTAGATTAGATTTATTTTAATGTCTTTAGGGTAGACATAGGGGTCAGGTATGCCCCTCTCTTCCTTGTCTATTTCTTTTAAATTATTTGCTTTTGTTTACTTAGTTTTACTCAAAGCATGCATATAGAATATAGTTTTCTTTCATGCTTTATTTAATCATGAATTTCACCTATGTTTTAATATGCACTAAGTCACCTAGCACCCACATGCACCCCTTGTTAGAAACTAAATTGGGTCAGCCTAGTAGCACACCATGTGTGCATTAGTGCAGGTATGTGAAAACCTATATTTAGTTTGGTCCTCATACAAGAACCATTTCAGAATCATAGTTTTTCAAAGTATTGTCAGAAATCAAATTCTTTAAATGATTTTAAAAATACTAAGCCATGCAGATATGGAATCCATACCTAGCTCACATCTCTAAGACTTAGCTTAGACCGGTCTTAGAGCCTAGGACTTATCAACCCAAACCCATAGCCTAGGTCTAGTTAAACATCATTAAACACTCCTTCATATGAAATGAATGAAATATCTATCATGTATCACATGATTTGACTAAGGCCAAACACATTTACAGTCAAATCCATCCCAAGTAGGTTCAAACCTAGTGCAGGCCAGACTGAACCTAGTCATTTTGACCAGCTTCTCCCTAGCCCACTTGGATGTTGAATTTAAATTCCAAGTATTGGATTCAAATCATAAACTTTATCTTGATCTAAACCATGACATTAACCTAAGTCTACCTACTTAGATTTGGATGTCAAGTATTGGATTTTGGATACCAAGAATTAGATTTTGGATCTTTGGTTATGGATGTCACATCTTAGATTTTGGATTTTGGATTTTTAAACTTTGGAGTAGAATCAGATTTTGCATACGAGTCTCGAATCATAAAGTTCTGATCATGGATATTTGAACTTTTGGATCGTGAACCTTATATTATGGATTTTGGATTTTAGATCTTGGATTGTAGAACTTGGATCTTGAATTTTGTATTTAAGATTCCAGATTTCTGGATATCAGATTTCATATCTTAAGCATTGGATTAAGGATTTTGTGTCTCTGATTTTGGATCTCAAATATTGGGTCATGGATAACAAACCATGATTTCAAATCTTGGTTTTTGGATCCTGAATTTCCTTAATATGATATATATTTTATAGCTTCATGACGTCTCCTGTTTCAATTTAGAACAAGAATCTCTTTGATCTTGATCTCAATTTTTTGCTTTAGATACAGAACTGCCTGCTAGGTCCATGTCCTACGTCCCAATCCCAGTACAAACTGGACTTCATGTCTACATGACTTAGTTTTTCATGCATAATTTTAGATCTAAGATCTTGATTCGCATTTATCTATGATGATCTGGACATGAACAGACTTCAAATTTATTTCTTCTTGTTCATTAGTACATTTCTGGTATCTACTTAGATTTTAAAACATGCCTGATTTCAAAATTAGGGTACGTTTGCTTTCTTAGATTTTGGATGACATTTAGACATAGAAAATGGAACATTTTAGTCTGGTCCTTGGTATGATTATCCCTAGTAAAGGTGCCAGGAACGGTCAGATCTCATACTGATAGGTTATGTCTCGTCTCTCGAAATCCTGCACAAGGAAACAAAGACAAGTGTAGGTAATGATATCTCATTTATTATAGTTTGTATTTTGATAAAAAAAAATTACATGTAAACAATTATATACAAGTGTTGAACTTCCTATGGAAATGTTTGCAATAATTAATTTGCCATTCATATTGTCTCAATTCTTATTTTCCATGATCATACCAAACATACGGAGATCAGTTGTCACTTTGCTAGAGAGAAAACCAAAAAAAGTAATGCATGAAGAGCTCTGAGCAACTTGTTGAGAGGCTCACCAAGGCACTTCTTCAATATCATCACAAGCTCATCCTAGAAAAGTGGAGTTGTTATGACCCTTATGCACCACCTACAAAGGAGTGATGGATCACAGATCTCTACACTTGTCCACCATTCAAATTTACTTGTACTATTTTTATTCCTACATCAGTTTTCATTGTATTTTTGGGTTGTTTCTTGTTAGGTCTCTTGTTACCATAGTATCCATTTATTTTTAGTTAATCTTCCTCCGATAGTGTCTCCTCCTCCCCTTCCTACTGTACCGGTCCCCCCAACTATGCTGGTCACATACATGTTGAAGGCTTCTCGTATTGATGTTGCATGAGAATGGTTCAATCCTTCCTTCCATTATGATTTTGGAGAATATGTGTTTGAATCCAATTTGATTTGAAAAGTAGTTTTGTAGAAGGTTTTAGTTCAAAACTTGGAAAACTAGATGTGGATTACTTGAAATTTCTGCCAATGGTGGGATTGGTGTGGAAAATTTATAGGCAAATTTGAGGAAAAATGAGTACGTGTTTTAGTAACGCTTTGTATCTTGAGAAGCTTTCAAATTAAAGGGTCAAAGTATTGGCCGACACTTTAAATTGTTGTGGGAAATTTTGATGGCAGTCATCGCTTGGGAGTTAAAAAGTTGGGTTTTGACTTACTTCTCTTGAAACCTTGAAGAAAGTGGTTTCTTAAAAAGTTCTGAATAGTGCTCTTTGTGTAGAAAGGGAGAGATATCTTGCAAATAGATTGAGAGAAACTTTAATATATCTTTTATTGAAATAGTTAGGATAAAATTATGGTCTTATTCTATCATTTAGTATCTAGGGTGCTGCCAAGGCTTTATCATGTGACGACTTCAATAATGAATATGGCATAGAATTGTTCTTTTTAGATTCTTGAAAGATGGTGCATATGGGCCACTCATATTGACCATCGATGATTGTGCACATGCATAGATGTAAAATTCTATGTGTACGTACATGCTTCTCTCTTAAATTGAGCATTCATTCATTTAATCACCCATCACATGTCATGTCATAATATCATGACACCATTCATAAAGTCATTCACGAATTCTATCCAAGATATTGCTCGTCCTTAGGGCCCCGTTTGATGCACAGAGATTTTCCCGTGCATCGGGGTATAATAGCTGAATTTGTATGGTTTTTCCTATTACATTCAAAAGCAGGAAATTTATCACTGATTTTTTGTTAGATTAGGGTAAGTCACCCTGAAAATAAAGTTGGGCCTCTGGAGGTTCAACTTTTACCGTTGATAAAATTTCTGCCCATTAGGGCTTCCTCTCATCTCTCTTTCTCTTGTCATCTTCTTTGTCACTCCAAGCTCCTCTGTCGAAGCCGCAACATCAGGTGCTTCGTCTTCTTCCTCTTCCTCCTTTTCGCGAAGCTCCATTGGATTCTCTTCAATCATCGCTTTCATCTGTATCCATCTTCTTCCTTTTGTCATGTTAAAAGAATAGTTACCTATGGGTTGAGGGATTTTGGTGTTTGCTGTTTTTCTGTTTTATGGTCAAACTTCAGTTTGGAATAACTATTCATCGTGCATTCAGTTTCCTGAATTTTCGTTGCCATCTTTGTTTATGATGGCCAATGGAGGTAGTGAACCAAAGTGTTTGCAGTGATAAATTGGAACCACAACAGCATTTATGGTTATTGGATAGAGATCCACTTTCACCGAGTGAAAAGGGAAAAGGCCGGTTGATGTTTCCACATACTACTTTTTTAGAACAAAAGCAAAAACTCAGTAAATGGTTGTCTATCAAAAGATTCGGTTGTGTTTGGGTTTGTTTTCGTGCTCATCTTCTTGATGTTAGTCTGGGGAATGTTGATGTTCTTCTGCAATTCTCCTGCACAGTACAAAGTATAAATGCCTTCAACTTTTTTGCTTTGTACAGGGAGATAGAAGTGTTGGGCTTTGAGCATGATAGATAGTCAGTTTGATTGCATCCATAAGCTTCTTAGGGGTCGGCTTCTCGATCTGCTCAGTCACTAGATTACATTATTTGCAGCTAATTATGATAAAGCTCAACAAATTAAAATTAGAATCATATAATTCTGACAGACAATTGAAATTTTATAAATATCGGCATAAGCAGCAATAGCTTTATAAGTATCTTGCAATTTCTTTACCTGCAAATACGATTGTATAACAAGGAATAGATTGTCAATGAATTTTACCTATTGACAAACAAGAAAAGATATGGAAAAGGAGAAGCCAAAAAAGCACTTCATCGATGCTAAATTGCAGCAAAGTAGCTATAACAGGCAGTAAGGCTTCCACTTCACGTATACATAGTAATAGCAATAAAGTCCAAGTTACTTCCACTTCACCTGTAAATTATAGCATGCAATTTTTATTCATAACATCCGACTTAAAATACAGAAGCCAATTTTTGGTAGGTGGTTGCAGCTTCTCGGACAATGATATACATATACTGAAAGTCTGAAACTATACCACTACATTCTTCAAGATTGAATTAATCCATTCGCTTGCGAGCATTGTACCAAATTTGTTCACTTCCTCCAGGAAAATACAAGCTTACTTGTCAAACTATATCTACTGGTGTAACACTAACGTTCTCACTTCGCAATTTATCTAGTCTTTTCATGGAATGTTTTTGCAAGCAATGTTTTAGTCATTACATTTATAATCTTGGTGCACGTAAGATAGCCAATGAATTATCTTTTCTTATCTTGTATCCTATTAGAAAAACAGTTCCGAGTTTGTGAGGAGCGATATATTGGTTGGTTTCTTGAGTTACTTTCAGCTGATGATCCCAATCTCATTAAAATGGTCTTGGACCCTAGCTATCTTAGCCATGTAGTTGGGACCTTTACAAGTCTTCAGAGCATTATACAAAAATTTGTTCCATGGACGACTGCTTGGGTTGGAGAAGCTGGTAGTGTCTTACGTGGTGGCGCTCTTGATTTTTCTGATACTTATGAAGACAGTTTCTGGATGTGTGTGTGTGTGTGTGTATGTGTCTGTGTATGTTGCTTGTGCCTGATTTGGTCTCATCCCTTTTTTATGGTGGCTATTGTTTACTTCTATAGCTTTGGACATGATAATTGATAAGTTAAACTGCAATTATGAAGAGAAAGGGCTACATGGGAATATCCATTTATCATTGCTGGCATCAGTCTCTCTTTTATGCTAATAAAAATGTTAGATTTGCTTTCAGGTGAAGCGTCATTTCTTTTTGTTTTGGTTGTTTCTGTTAAATGACCGTCAATGCATGATGTGCTTAAGTTCACTTCTTCATGATTCTTTTTTACAAATAGACCAAAATCTATCCCAGGGATCAGCTTTCTGAGAATTTTGACAGGTAAAGCTATCCATGGGAAACTAACTACTCTGACGTCTTACATCTTATTTGATGGGTATAACTTGTTCTGTTTTATAATTTTTTACCTTCTGCTTTTGTAGAGGATGAAGAGGCTTTTGACGTGTCATACTATATGTCATTTGCAATGATGGATGCACAATGGCTCACTTTTGCATGAGGGTTTCTACTTAGGATGGGGATCAAAATAGAAAATCCATGTGTTTAGACACGAGGGAGCCCTCTCAAAAGCTCACTTTGCATGAGCTGCACTCACTGTCGAGCAAGTATAAGCTAAACTTCTTGTGAAAAAGTCACCCACCAGTTTCATCATTGTCTTGTCAGGTTCATTTCTCCTCGACAAGTTTAGCTTATAAAGTGTCTGATCTGGTATTAGCATATTTTTTAGAAACCACAATTGTCAATGGATCACTCTCCTTTCATTCATCTTGCTTCTTGTATTTGAGAGAATATATGATTGTGTTAATTTGGCTGATGCAAAAACTTGTCTGTATTGATTTGTCTATGTTAATTTGTCTGAGACACCATATGAACTCATGCCTTTCAAGTGAGTAGACAACGTTAAAAAAATTTGTATGTGTCAATTTTTTCTTGTGCACCAAAATTACTTAAATTTTTCCCCATAAAAAACTTCCCTGCCATCAAACATGGTCTGGAAAAGGAGAAAGAAATTTTTTTCCTTCCGTACATTTTTCTGATGTTTTTGCCATTCTAATTTTACCGCTCCATTTTTTACCTTGCCATCAAACGGGGACTAGTACTTGAATTTTAGCTTGTTTGGAATCTTATCTCTTGATAGGAGCTTTTCATCCTACCTAATGCCCACAAGGACTGCTTTTGAGAACTTAGGGAGGTCTATAATGATCGGTTATATTTAGAGCATAATTTTGAAGAACATTAGTAAGAACAGCTAGATTTTCTTAACAAACCACAAGATGCATGCATGACGACTATTTAACATGAATGTTTTCAGTGATTTCTCCCTTCGGTTGGACTTATCCCAACCTTATCAAATAATAATAAATGAAACCCCATCCCACCTAAAATCGTGCATTTCTTGTTTACATGGATGGAGAGAAAATATTTAGGGGTGTTTCAATGCATGGCATTAAAATACTTGGCATTTTAATACCAGGCTTTGGTGGGGTGGAACAAAAGTTCCACCTTCCATATTGTCGTAGTGTTTGAATACCTGGAACTTTTGTTTCAAGAACTTTAATTCTTTGTTTAAAGAGATGGCACATGAATACATGCGTTCAGATGTTACATAGGCTCGGTCTGTACATTATGTTGATTAGGAGTGTTTAGATGTTGCTACCATTTATCACGGCTGCATGGGGAAGGAGGGAAGGAAGAAGAAGGAGGAAGAAGGCTACGGTTGAGGGGGACAGAAGAAGAAGGGGGAAGGGCTGCAGCACAACGAACTCAATGCTGCCCACCAGTTTTGTACGGCAACACCGAGTTAAAAGTCGCATCTATTGAGGTGCTACTTTAATGAAAGTATAACAATACCTGCATTCATAAAAAATACTAGCATTATGAGTTCCGCATTTGTTTGGCCATGGGTTTTTTCTATACGATGGAACTAATATTACAGCGCTATAGTAAAACATCACCTATTCAAATGCCCCTTTAGGAACATTACTAAAGAAGATTCATCAAGAATTAACGATAGATTATATTCACCTTGGTCCGACTTGAAATAAAGCTGATGAAAGCTAAGTTATGATCTCAAACTTTACTTGTAGATGATGTTTCTGAAAGAGAAATAAAAAGACAACGCAAGCAAATGAGTCAATCTCTTGTTGTGTGGTTTGCAAAAGTATTCGTTATATTTATAATGTTACACGGCTGGTACAAATATGGTAACTAGATACAACATTACAAGGCAGCTACACATATGGTAAGGAGTTACAACATTTGAAAATCTTCCATCGCTAGGATAAATCTTCACACAGCAATCCTTGATTGCCAATTTTCATTTCTTTCCTTATTTCTCCACACGGCAATCCTTGATTGCCAATCTACACCTCTTTCCTTATTTTTCCACACGGTAATCCTTGATTGCTTCACATGGTTTGACATCTCTTTCCTTAACATGCTCCCTCAAGCTTAATGTTGGATCAACCACGTTTAGTTTGTCTCGAAACGATTGGAACAAACTAGTGTTGAGAGCTTTCATCATTCCATCAGCCACTTGCTCAACGGATTGTATGAATTTAACTTGGATATTTTCTTGATTGACATGATCTTGAACGAAATGAAAATCCACTTCCACATGTTTAGTTCTAGCATGAAAAACTGGATTAGCTGCAAGGTATAATGCTTCAATGTTGTCACACCGGAGAACAGGTGAAGATGAAAATTTATCCCTAATTTGTTGAGAAGAGTTTTTAACCAAAGCAGTTCAGCAGTTGCACATGCCAGGGATTTGTATTCCGCTTCAATATTGGATCGGGCTACAGTTCCTTGTTTTCTAGAGGCCCAAGATATGATATTTTCTCCTAATAATACAACAAATCCACTTGTAGATTTTTGGTCTTCTGGACTTCCTGCCCCAATCGGCATCTACAAAGGCATGCAAAGTTGTACTGTTGGCGTTGTTTTGAAGTGCAAAGCATAGTGACTGGTTCCATTCAAGTATCGCAGGATTCTCTTCACCATGATCCAGTGATTCATTGTAGGAGAATGCATGAATTGACATGCTCGATTGACAACAAACGATATATCAGGTCTAGTAAGGGTTGCATATTGTAATGCCCCTACCACACTTCGATATAATGAAGGATCATCAAAAGACGTCGAAGATGACTCTTTGTTACTAGTATTCATCGGTGAAACAATAGGCTTAGCCCTTGCCATATTGGTACGTTTGATGATATTGGTGATATAAGAATGTTGGCATAAGTATAATGAGTGTTGTCCTTTTGACTTCAATCCCAAGAAAGTATGATAAGGGTCCATGATCTTTTACTAAAAATGTATCCTGGAGTTGTCAAATAACCCAATCAATAAGAGACGGGGATGAGCTAGTAACAATTGTGTTATCAACATAAACAAGCATGTAAAGGTTGTCTTTGTCTTTGGAATAAAGATTATCAACCAGTGATAAAGAGCTTGGTTGCTGCGGTATTGATGTAGTTTCAATAAGGGCTCGTAAAGGAGAGATGGACATGTCTGAAAGGCTGAAAGTTCAACACCGTGTGGCACAAAAGAACTTTGGTGATGAGATGGTGATGATGTAGGTTTGACTAATGAAAGCAAATGATCTTGATATGCTTGCCCAACTAGTGAAGGGCTCATGTTGTGAGAGTTGCTATGTTCAAGATCGAACGTACCTTGATCAATTGGAGCCCTGGGCATCCATAGAGAAGAATCAAAAGCTGTTGGTGAGTGCCCAATATGCAAACTTTCATAAAAAGTTACATGTTGAGAAATAAGAGTCCTTTGAAGTGTAGTATCATAACATATATACCCTTTATGTCTGCTTGCATAGCCAAGAAAAATGGACCGAGTGTTCATTGGTTGGAATTTGGTATTGTTCGATAGAGAAAGCGGTGGATAACATATGGATCCAAAAACTCGAAGATGAGTATAATCGGGCACCTTGTCAAACACCAATTGAAATGGAGTCTTTCGTTTAAGCTTGAGAGTCGGGAGTCGATTAATAATATATATTGCAGTCCTGAAAGATTCGAACCAAAACTTGTCATCGAGGCCAGAGTCATGTATCATACTCAAATTAGTTTCAACAATATGTCTATTTTTTCTTTCAACTAAGCCATTTTGTTAGGCATATAAGGACATGAAAATCGATGAAGAATTCTATTTTCTTCACATAATGACTCCAACGCCTTGTTGCAAAATTCTCCTCCATTGTCTGATTTGAATGGTGGCAATTTTAGAACTTAATTGAATTTCCACGAAGACTTTAAAATTGCGAACACAGTCGACCACTTCAGATTTTGTCTTTAAAGAAAATAATCATGAGTAGTGAGAGAAATTATCAACTATTAGAAGAAAATATTTGAAACCATCATTGGAGAGCACGGGAGCCGGTCCCCAAACGTCCATGTGCAAAACTTCAAGAACTCGAGAAGCATGAAAATCAAAGGAAGGAAATGGTTGTTTATGCATTTTGCCAACAAGACATGATTCACAGATCTCCTTTTGAGAGGAAGAATTTATTGAAATTAAGCAACTAGTATTCAAAAGATTCACAATCCTTTTATTCGCATGTCCTAACCGGCGATGCCATAGTTCATATGAGGCTGCATTATTGTGACGTAAAACCAACTGCTAAAGGTGACTTTTCGTTGATTCTCGCTAGCTCACTTAAGTGCAATGGGATAGAGTCCATTATGTTTCTTTGGTCCCCGAAGAACAATCATGTTTGTTCGCCTATCCTTGGTCACAAATTCATATGGTGAGAACTCAAAAATACAGTCATTATCAGTAGTAAATTTTCTGACTGATAACAAATTGTGAGCAATAGTGGGGACGTGGATAGTATTCTTTAGTTTAAAGGAATTCCCATCAACATCAACCAATAGATCACCAGTATGTTTAATAGAAAGGCGAGAGTCGTTACCAATCATGTTGTTCTCTTGTCCATCCTGAGGAGCTTTGTTGTGCATCATATCATCACTTGCTACAATATGATTTGTAGCCCCTGAATCTGGGTACCAATATTCACTTAATGAGTCTTACAGACTTAGGCCTGAGGAATGTCGTAGCACGTGTGTGCTGAGTGCCCCTTCCGTCCATAATATTGCAAACAATTGGAGGGCGTTGGTATTGTGAATTGGTTGTAACAGGTTGCGATTGTGGCTGAGGCTGATTTCCACGTCCTTGAAATTGATTTTCATGGCCACCTTGATTTCTTCCTCCTCAACCATGGAAAAACCCCCGGCCTCAGCATTGCCCTCGGCCTCGGCGTTGCCCTGAAAAAACAATGAATGCAGTTTGGTTGACAACCTGCGATGCTGGCTGAACAAAATTCAGTTGAGTTCATTGAAGTTGACTTAAGTAGGGCAAGCCGTTTTTCTTGATTGAACAAAAGATCAAAGAGTTCAGAAAATGAAAGATTTGATGATGATGGGCCAGTAAGCATGGCTATGAAACTTTCATATTCGGACGACAATCCATTAAGTGTGACTAGTACTAGATCTAGGTCAGAAATTTCTTGACCAACAATGGATAAAGTATCGAAAGAAATCTGATTTTATCTAAATAAGCTTGCATAGACATACTTCCTTTTTTGATAAAAAGCAACTCCTTACGTAGCAACATGATTCTCAGAGGAGACTGAGAACCATATGATTTTTCAAGGGTCGAGCAAGCATTCCAGGCTTGGTCAACTGAACAAGCTTACTCAAACTAGTCCTAATTTGATTTGGCTAATCTAGACTCAATCAACTGAACCTAGGCCAAGCCCACCTAGTTCAGTGTGACCCAACAAGAGATGCCCCCTCCTATTTCAAATCAAGATCCAAATCTAAACTTCTAGATATGTAGTTCAATATCCAATGTCTAATTTGGATTCATTATAGATGCAAATTCTCATTCCAGATCTATCATCTCGTATCAAAGATCAGAATCTTCTACAAATCTAGATCTTAGAAAAAATCCATATCTGGGTCTATGCATGAAGATCCAAATTCACAAGATCTCACCACATGCCATTAGGATCAATCTCAACCATCCAAGTTCCATTTTGTCCTTTTCTAAAATGAAATTTGCCTTTTTCTAAAATCTCATTCAGTTTTTTCTAAAAAGTAATTTTTGTGTCTAGCTCAAGAGAGAAGGGTTTGGCACCACCTCCTCTTTCTTTTTTGAATCTCCCTCTGCATTATAAATAGAGAGAGAGAAGGCAGACGTCCCTACTCCCTCTCTTGCTCTCCCCTCCCCTTTTGGTTTATAAATCTTTCTTTATTTTATTGTTAACTCTCTCTCTTGGACTCTCTTCTACGTTTCCTCTAGAAGTGTCGCCCCTTAGAGCAGCCCCTCTTGGATGTCCATAAGAGTAAAAGGAAGTTGAATAAAGGAGGAGGAAGGAGAAGGAAGAAAGACGTAAAAAGGAAGAAGGAGAGGCCACCAGCAAGGTAGGACGGTCAAGCCATCATATTCAAGCATGTTTCTCTTATCTCTTTGCTAAGTTTGTGTGGTCAAAATAGCCTCATTTCATGGCTGGTTTGGGCCATGAATGCACATAAGCACACCAACTTTCTGGAGAGAGCAGTAGAATTTTGGTATCTTTCCGAGAGGATCCATATTGAATATAGCTTGTGTGCTCTTTGTAGGCTCAAAATCATCATGGAGTATGGTTGATTTTGACCCCTTCCATGTTCTTCACGTCCTTGACATGATTTTTTATGCATTCAATGCTCAAAACGTATGCAAATACGGCAACATTGATGTTGTTCTATGTTTGCATAGATAGTTTCATGCTTCTTTAATCGCATATTCATTAACATGCATAGTAGACATATTTAGCATATTTGGTTTTGTTTTATGTTTGTTTCCTAGGTTCAGAATCATAAATTTCAGTTGCATACTCTCACATGCACACGCCATGCAAGAAAGATAAAATTTCTGTTATGTCTAATGACAAAATACAAGAAATCTTTTTTTGTAGGTAGTATTACAGATTGCAAAAATCTATCCTCTATTTTTTGTTGTATAGCCCACAAACGAAGAAGAATCTCACTATCTTGCAAATGGCAATTGTTCTTGTTTGTATTAGCTTTCCAACAAGTCCTGTTTTACATGTTTTCAATGTCTTTTGACTAAATTTTCTAGTTGAATTACAAAGATTGCTTTACTGCAATCAATATTTTAGCATAAATCCAAATGATGAGAAAAGCATAGCATACTCTTGATAGTTAAGGTGAGTGTCTAGCACAAAAATTTTGAGTCTAGCACAAAAATTTTGAGTCTGGTATATGATGTCCTGCATTTTGTAAGTGTCTAAAGTCATGTTCATGTTCGCTATATTTCTTTCTCTTCATGAGTGGAGTCATGATCATTGGGTAAAAAGTCGTTAAAAGAAATTAAGGCCCTTATATGGATGTGACATTCCGTTGGCTGGCATCCTTTTCTTTTGTTTCTACTGATGGCATGTTATTTGCTTGATTAGCTTAGATTTGAAGCCATGATGACTAAATCATTAGTGTCCTTGATGTAAATAGAGTCATGTGCATAAGGATATAAGTTGGCTTAGAAAGGTGGTTTCATATTTAGGTTTCTCAAAAGTGTTAAATTTCAAGTGAGAGTATTGTGCATAAGGTGTTTCTTTTGCTTTCTTATAGATTTTCCCATTGGCAATGGTGTGAGTATATCCTAATAATTAAAATTAATGATAATCATTGGCAAGTTTGGATTCTCATTTCAGTTGTTGATTTTGAATATTAGGTGATTACGCTTGCCATAAATGTGTCATCTTTTGATTTACGTGTTGCACGCATCCCATTTTATTCATTTTAGTTTAAGCTTAGGACATGTTTGATTCGGGAGATTTAATGATTCCAGTGCATTACAAGTTGCATTATGTGTTGTATATTAGCTATTTAGGTTGTTATGTGCATATTAGGCACGTTATCACTATGTTATAAAGGTGTTAGGATGGGTTTTGTATGTTATATTGTCCCCATGTGTTAATTATGGTTTAGGCATGTTTGTTTTGAGAAAACATAGGTTCCCCATGTAGTAGAATTTGTTTTCTTTTGTATTTCTAAATTTTGGGACCATAAGATCTTTAGTTCGACCTCAAAAGTATATTCAAAAAATTACAGATTTTTAGACATTTTGAGACCTAGTTCAACCAATTAGCTTTTTTTTTTAATCCGTACAAAGTAGAAGTTTCTCCTACATGTCTAGTTTGTTTATGCCAATTTTCATGGGATTTGGAGTTGTTTTCGTCCATCACATTCAATTTTCAGAAATTAGTTTTCTACAATTTACATAAATATACGTTCTTATGCACCTGCACCTAATTTTTTTTTAAAATTGCCATGTAACACAGTTAGAACGTGTTAGCCAAGACCCTAGATCAATACTCTTTAAAACCTAATTATGCTACATTCTTCTTTTCTGCTATAACTAGTTCTCTGCTCCATGTTTGTCATGTCATACCTCCCGACCTAGTATGTCTTTTCACAACAGGATTGTTGTTAGTTTTTCAAAAGCCAATAACACTAAAACATATTTGAAAACTCTCAACTATTTTGTTTGATATGGTTTTCACACTTTCAAACTTGCAACTTAAAACATTTACACTTTACAGTTTATAGTTTCAGATGAAAAACATGTTCTAAGTAGGTGGCTGAACTTCAAATTGGTCGTTTATACGATTTTCACATAATCTAACACTTCAATAATACGTTGTGATGTATAACGAGGGATGACATTAAGTTTCTTGACAATTGGACCATGTTTTGCATTGTTATGGTGTTGATAACATGGTATGTCACATTTTCATTAAAAAAAAGGTCTTTTAGTCTGTTGTTTTTCTTATTTCTTATATCGATGTTTTGGCTGAAAATTCCACTTCTTACCATTGGGTTTAGTCTTCTCCATTTGACTCATACGCTGCCATCCCATTTGGTCTCACTCTTAACTAACACTCCTTTTTTAGTCTTGGTATTTTTAAGTCGTGTACTGTTATAACATGGGTTATAACCAGCATAATCATGCATGCATAGCATACCTACATAACATGTCCATTTACTATATGTTCTTGCAACATTATTTGTTAGTGCATTTTAGGCGTGATAAGCAGTTTAACATGTGGTTTTCATGGACTTTCATTATTTTAGTTCATGTAGTTGTTGTTTAGGTTTCATATCATGGTATAGTTCATGCATGCATTTAGCTTCTAGATCTTCATTCGGAAATCATGTGTAAAGTATGAAGACTTCTCTACAACTTTTCTATGCTATAGAGTGATTTCAATTGCATATACATCCCTTTTCAGTTTTTCTTTATTATGCTATTTAATTTAAATTATTTAATGTAGCTTGCATTGCATATAGTTTTCCTTTCATGGAAGCAAATGCAAACTAGTTTGTCATGCATCACACACACTTGCTCTTTTCAAATCTACACAAGTTAGCCAAAATGAATGCCATTCAACACACTCACCATTCTCTTGGCAACCAAAAAGGTTCAGCATGATCAATGTAATCATATGAAAGATTTTTACGTGGTGAAAGTCAAAAAACCTTGGTGGCCTCTTAGATACACATTCAAACTAGAATCATGACTTTGAAACCACCTTTACACTTAGTTTTCAAAATTTAGTTTCCAAACTTTAATTTCCACACTTCATTTCCAACGTTATTTCAAAGTTGCCCTTCAAGTTCATCCTCAAAATCTTTCATTCACACAGGGTTCTCTAACACATGGGTCAAAATCTATTTTCAAAATCCAATTTATATGGACTCCAATGACCATTTCAAATTCAATGTTTCATATTCCAAATTAGATTTTCAATTCCAATTTCAAACTTACATTACAATATCATGTAATTATATGGTTTACAACATGTCAAAATGATGGAAAGAGTTCTTCAAACAATATGTTCTATATTTGTAAATCCCTGAGGGTCGCATAGATGTTTCAAAACTAATTTATGTTTTCAAATGCTAGGAGCATATGTATTTCATGTTATGCACTGTTATCTAGGTTTAAATGATAACATGTGCGATTAGGCATTCAATACCAGGGTTTTGATCTTAGATTGGCTACCCCATATAAAGGCATCATGAATGACTGACCCACATACCGACAAGATGGGTTTCATCTCTTTTTTATGGACCAAGGTGAGTTAACTGTTTTTTTTTTCATCAATTGCGTGGAAGACATAAAAATTGTGCATGTAAACATATTTAAAATCCAATATAGAATTGGATTCCATAATTGGACTTAGATCCAAATTTTAAGTCTAGCTTAAGTCTGAAATCCAAACTTGGATGGAAATCTAGATCTAGAGTCTGAAATTTAGCATCCATCATCTAGATTTGGATGTAGGGTTTTTTGGCATAGATTTAGATCTAGGTTTCTAGATTATGACCTATTTATGGATTTAGAACTTAGATATGGGTCTAAAACCTAAATTTGGATCTAGTTTTTTATTTGGATCTAGATTTGGATCTGGTGTTGAAATGTGAATCCAATTTTGAATCCGGAGGTGCAATTTTGGTTCTTGTATCCATGCTATGACCTAGCTTTAGATCTAGAATCCACATTGGGATTTTAGTTTTCGAACTGGAACCTAGATGTGTGTTTAGAATCTCTTTTTTGTCCTGGGTTAGGCACTCAAATTGACTTTAAATGTAGATATGGGGCATGGGAACCAAACCTAATTTTGATTCTAGGTTTGGAATTTGATGCCCTGGATTTGTATCCAAGTTTTAGAACTAACCATAGGTTTAGATTTGTAGGTTGGGGTTTGAATCTAGGTTGAGATCTAAAGTTTCTTATGGACCTTAAATTTGGATTCAAGTTCTAGGGTTTAGGTCAGATCCCTAACCTAGGGTTTAGGTTTTCTGTTATCTAGTAAAATGAAGTGTATCAAATCTAATTATTGTGAAATACCTTGAAATTTAGGATAGTGTTTCCATCCTCAAAATTTATTTCGGTCTTTGGAGTGTTTCAGAAAAATGAGGTTTTATTTTGAAATGAGAGAGAAATAGACTCCTCCGTTGGTATAAGGTTCGACTGCTCCCAACACGTTTACTGGAGGTAATCTGACAAAAACAAACATCTTGCTTTGTACATTCCAATATTCAAAATATCATCCTAAATTCTATATGCATGTATGCGAAAGTCTAAATAATTTTTTTAAATATTGAGACAAATTTTGAAATGATTAATATATGGTTTGGTTTAAAAAAATATATGCCATCAGGTTTAGAACTATAGTTTTAAAAGGTTAACGAACCCTTAATAATTAGTAACTTTAGAAACTTGAGATTGAATTATTGGAATTGCCAAGTCGTATAAAAAACAAATTGTTTAAAAGAGACATTTGTAAGATCATTTGAGTTCTTCAAATATTGTCACTAACTCAACTAAAGATAACTTATATTTGAAGATAGTTTTTAAAATCGAAGTTTTCAACTTCTTTGAGAAAATATAATTAAAAGAATACTTATAACTTACTTATTTTGCAAGACATGACTTCAACTTATCATACTTTGCAAAAGCAAGCTTTCAAAGTTTTGTTTGAAAATAAGATATCAAAATAGATGGACGATGACTATAGTTCTTGTTCATCATAGGGCCAAAAAGAGAGATTTTGTCTATGTCACCTGAGTGCGGGGTGCGGGTGCTGGTACGGCACATCTCAAAAAAATTAGGTGCGGCGGTGCGGTGAAGATATTTTATTATTATTATTATTATTATTATTATTAATTTTTTGTAAAAATTAAATAACACAATTAAAATTATACATTTTATGAAAGTGGAAAAAAAGAAATGTTTGAAAAAAGGATGGATCTTTAGATTAATCTATCCTCAAGCTTGATGTTGTTTCTACAAATGAGAATCCCTTTAAAAAATGATGAAAATTTAGTCATGTATCGTTTCTTTTGAAAGAAAAAGGAGACCATATAATATTGATGTATTGAATGATAAACGACAACCGACTGTTGAGAATGGTCGATGGTCGATTGTTAATGATTTGATTTGTGGATCTTGGATTTGATTTTGATCCATAACCAGATCCAATAGGTGTGGTTGTGGACTTTGGATCTGGTTTTGACCCGCAACCAGATCCAATAGGTGTGGTTTTGGATTTGATTTTGTGGACTTTGGATATAGTTTCGAAACTCAACCAGATCCAACAGGTGCGGTTTGGATACGCACCAGACCCGAATCCGCACCCGTGTCGCGTCGACGCGGGTGCGGGTCCATTTATGCCGCACCCCGGTGACAGAGGATTTTGTAATATTGCAAATATCAAAATAATATGTTGAAAAAAGTGAAGGTTTCATAATTTGTAAGGGTGTTTTCCTTGAATCCTAAGTAAGTTTCAAGATTTTGCCTTAATTCGTTTGTCACCTCATTAGGGCTTGATTTTGTCTTACTTAAGCTTCTTTGAGATGTGCTTGTAAGCATTCATAAGTCTCGTTTCATAAGTCTCATAAGTGATTATGAATGCAAAACATACATCTATAAAGCAAAGAAAAAAAAAAATTTGATGGCAATTGATAGAGGTAAAATTTCATGTAGTAAGTTACTCAATGGTGTATTGAAAATATAGGTGGGCCAATGAAAAACTAGAAGAATGATTAAGACAAATATGAAAGATGAATTTGCGATTTGAAAAATAAAAAATGACATGCTCAATGCCAATGAAAAACTAGAAGAATGATTAAGAAAAATATGAAAGATGAATTTACGATTTGAAAAATAAAAAATGACATGCTCAATGCAAATTAACATGTACTTCAAGCGTGTTTGGGTGTTTCTTGGTTGGACATGTCCTAACCTCAAAATAATAAAAATAGAAAAGTAACTCACTCCAAATCCTTATATCATAATACACATCCACTTACAATTAAACCATCAAAATAGAGAATTAGATAGAGAAATAAAAAGATAGATGTAGGATGAGAGAGTAGGAATAGTTAGAGAAAAATTAAAAGAAAGAAAGAGAAAAATGAAAATACATAGAAAGAAATAAAAATAAAAGAGCCACAACATGTCTGTATCCTCTTCTCTTCCAATGTTTTTTATCTCCTCTTCTTGTCTTTCTTATTCCAGCTATAAGAGGCTGGCAGTGATATAGTAGCATCTAGAGAGTGATTTTGCACTAGTACAAAAAATTGTAAGACCAACATTGTCCATGTTACCATATTCTTGCTTCACTTACTTTTCCTCCTTCCCTATTTTTTGCATCGTTGGCAAACTCGTCGGGCTGACTCGAAAAATCTCTTGAGTCAGCTCGGATCACCAACAAATCTAGCCACAATAAAGGTTTGGCCCGACTTGCCCCTGAGTCAACTCGACTCGGCCTTGACTTGCCCCTGAATACATTATGGTTATTTAAAATACTCGACGAGTGTCAACCCACTGAATCAATGAGTCAACTTGCTGACCCGCTGCTGGTGATTTGAGTACGAGTCCCAGTCATAGGTTTGCCAACTATGATTTCTTCTTGTTTTTCCTTCATTTTTCTTTATTGTCTATTTTCCGTTTCACGGCTCTCTTCCAAAAGAGCATGTCCAATAAACAAAATTCATTGAACACCTTATTTGATTTGTCAATGTATTTGTTGTAAGCGGCTGGTAGCCGAAAGAAGTAACAATTGGAGTATTTTAAGGTGTAGTCCGTAGGTTGTCTTGTTACTTAAATACACAATTTCGGTTGTTAAAATCAGGTTCTCATCAAACTTTTGGTTTTTGAAAGTGTCATCTCAGCTTTGTTTCTTAAAGTTTAACTCGGAACCGAATTTAACCCTATAACCATCCCCATCCTATCGAGCGGTGTCGATTTTCGGGTCAAAGCCCTAATGATCCAATCCGTTATTCTCTTGTATGGCTGCATATTGCATCATGAGCAGCGTCGCCATGGTGGTGTGGGAGAACGCGGCGTTTTGCGTGACCTCCATTCAGTCTTCTCCAGGGCGGGGAATCCAGCCTGTGCTCCCCAAATCCGTTCATTCCCATGCCGTCCCTTCGGTTGGTCGCTACAAGTACAGGATCTCACCATGCTCGGCCATTCCCAACTTCTGTTACGCATGATACGAAGGGTAACTCCACCCCTCACATCCGGAAACGACATTCTTTCGTCCATTTCTCTCAGGACCATTTGGAGGTGCCTTTGTTCACAGGTCAGGGACAACCCATCATTAGGATGTGTTGCTATCTCTCTCTCTCTGATGCCCTGAAGTTTTGCGCCAGCATGGGCTTCCTTCCTGGAGGAAAGCAACTACATTGTCGTGCCGTTAAATACGTACCATACCTACATAGTAATTTACAAAACCAGTTATCTGTTTGTATGTGAAATGCTGTTGTTTTGACACGCGTACCAAATATTTGTCGAAATGCCTATGAGAACCGTCGTGTCATGGAATGTTTCGGTAACGGGGTTCGGTGGGTATGGGGGTAGTATAGCTCTCCGTATTGATAGAGATAACCATTGTGGTGTTTGTAGAAAGGTGTGAAAGATGGGCATTGTCCTTTCTCCACGATATGATGAAAGATGGCGTGACCAGTTCTGATCGTGCAACTCTTATTAGTGTCATCGGTGCATGCACAAAACTCGGGGACATTGAGATGGGGAGACAAGTTCATTGTTATGTGATCAGGAGTAACTTTAGATTTGATGCTTTTGCGGGTAATGCTGTTATCGAAATGTATAACGCCTGCCTGTTTATGCACCAGGCGCGCCAGGTTTTTGATGAAATTAAGACTAAGAAATTGTTTTTTGTGGAAGGGGATGATATCCGGTTATGTACAAAATGGCCTGGCAAGAGAGGCTTTTGGAACTTTTGGTTTGATGCCAATTGATGGAGGAGAGTAACGAGGCGCGCCAGGTTTTTGATGAAATTTAGGATGAAGGATTGGTTTAGGTTTTTGGAACTTTTGCTTTGATGCCAATGGATGAAAGTAATGAGGTGCTTCAGGTTTTTGATGAGGACGAAGGATTTGTTTTTGTGGAATGGGATGATATCCGGTTTTGTACAAAATCACCTGTCAAGAGAGGCTCTTGTTACTTTTGGTTTGATTCCAATGGATGGAGAGTATGGAGACTGTTTCACCTTTACCAGTCTTATGAATAATTGTAGCACATTATCCTGAGAACGTCTTGGAAGCAAGTGCATGCTTGTACTCTTAGGTTATCTCTGGATTTATATGTGTTTGTAATACATTCCCTTATTGATATGTATTCAAAGAACATTAATATATCTGATGCTCGTAAAGCTTTTGATAGAATGACTGTTTGAAATGTTATTTGCTAGAATACCATGATTGTCGGATATGGTTGTAGTGGGGAGCATAAAAAATTTTTAGGAAAATGCATCATGGAGGATTCAGACCGGATGAGTTGATGGTTGCTAGCATTCTTAGCTCAATCTCCAACTTGTCTTCATTATAATAAACAGGTCAAGTTCATGCTTTAGCTGTAAAATCCAGGAGTGGTGTATAAATTTGTCATGTGCAAATGTGCTTCCCATTGCATATTCCGAAGGTGGCAGTTGAAGAGATGCAGTTCATATATTCCATCCTATTGTTGGTGCTTATATTATTTACTGGATGTCCTTGATGACTGCTTATTCCTTCCATGATGGCCATGAAAAATATGCTTTATTCCTTGCCAGCTAGAATCGTGCAGGAGGTTTAAGGCTCGACAAGTTGCATGTCTTGGGGTGCTTGCTGGTTGTAGCCATATGGGTTTAGCTCATGGGGGATTGTATTACTTCAACTTGATGGAAAGAGATTGCCATATTGTTCCAGACTAGGCCTGAACGACGAGCCAAGCAACTCAAGCTCAGCCCAAGCTCGAGTCGGC
Organism: Nymphaea thermarum; assembly: GCA_011799765.1. Lineage (NCBI taxonomy): Eukaryota > Viridiplantae > Streptophyta > Magnoliopsida > Nymphaeales > Nymphaeaceae > Nymphaea > Nymphaea thermarum. The sequence goes on along the minus strand of JAANDH010000079.1, from coordinate 384,724 downwards.
TCTTTTGCCTTATGAATCGAGCTCGAGCTGATGTTTCAACTCGTTCATTTAGTTGGAGTTGAGTTCGAGTTCCCTGAACTTGACTCGATTAAGCTCGACTTGACTCGAGTTCGTGTAAATTCCAATTCCCCCATTTCCCCTAAAAAGTAATCAAAAACCGAGTTTTTTCGCAATGTTAACCAGTTAAAGAGCTTTATTGAGTTGATTTAAATGAGCTTTAAATGAGTTCTACGAGTTGAGCCAAAGCTAACATTTAATTCAATTCAGCTCATGTTCAGGCCTATTCCAGACATGGAACATTATGCTTGTCTTGTTGATGTTTTGGGAAGGGCAGGTCTACTTGTTGATGCACATATGATTTTGGTGAATATGCATTTAGAATGAAAATCTAATGTTTTGGGTACACTTCTTGGTGCTTGCAGATTCATAAGAAGTTAACTTGGGAAAGTGGGCTACAGAGAGACTGTTTGAGTTGGAACCAGGAAAGCATGTAACTATTCTCTAATGTCTAATTGGTATGAGTTTGCAGAAATTAGGAAATTAATGAGAAAAGGTGCAGGAGGAAAGTTTCACGATGCAGTTGGGAAGATTTTGATGGTAAAGTGCATAATTTGTCTCCAATGACAAGTCTCATTCTCTAGTTGAAGAGATTTATAAGATATTGGAAAATCTAGTTCTGCTTATAAAAGGGAAGGTTATGGTCCCTCTGCCAGTTGTGCAGATAAAGAATGTGCTTAGGTCAGCTGGTGGCAGTGATTTAGCTCACTTAGGATGATGCCCCGTTATGCCTTTGCCATTTCAGAATGTAGCCACTACATGACATTATAGTGTATTGTGTAATTTCTCAGGTAAAAATCGTTGGACCAAACACTTTGGTGAATATCTGGAAAGCTGATCCTCATGAAAAGCTTTGTTATTGGTTTGTTGGTAAGATTGATATGATGACATAATTCTCATTCATGTTACACCCTCGGGCATATAACTGTCAACTGTATGGATAAACTCTGTTTCTAAGTGCTTGTTCTCAATGTTCTTGGACTTGAAGGTATCCATAATGGCAGCACATGGAAAACAACTTTCAAAGAGGAAACCTGACACTCATATACCGTCTGCTGTGAGCAAGACTGATGCAACGCCTAGTTTTGAACTTTGATGCTGCAGGTGATTATATTTTAGAAGATCATTAGTTAGGTGAGGAAATATATATATATATATATATATATATATATATATATATATATATATATATATATATATATATATATATATATATAAAGTATATGCTTTCCACTCATAATGCATCATTAGGCATAGAAATGTGCAACCTTTATGTGGTAATATCCCTTTCATATATATATATATATATATATATATATATATATATATATAAAGTATATGCTTTCCACTCATAATGCATCATTAGGCATAGAAATGTGCAACCTTTATGTGGTAATATCCCTTTCCTAGACCTTGATATTCTCTAACTAGAAATATGCTGCAAAGTGATAGGTCGATTGAAGGGCATTTGGAAGAAGCAAGTCCTAGTAGTCCTACTATTTCAGGTACAGGTCGAATCAATGTGAATGTATACATTGTTGCCTTTGATGCTGCTGGCTCTTTAGATCTTAGAAGAACATTGACTTTTTGTACTTTTTATACAAAAACTTGATATTTCAAAACAAAAAATTCAGATCTGTTACCAGATCTACTAATGAGGTAGAAATACAATGCTCTGACTAGAAAAATCTAGAGGCTTGTGTTGGAAGTTTGGCGGATCTACAATCTGTGTTGATCCTAGAAATATTCACTCTTATATTTTATGTTCCTTTAGTAGATAAAATAATATAATCCAAATACCTTTTTTTTGTATCTCAAGAGGCACAATGATGATTAATCTTCCAATGGATATTGGGAATTTGGAAGCTTTTGGCAATTATATATACAAAAATGTCAGAAATAAATAAAAGAAGAATATATTCGGAAAACATCTTCTCTTTGCAGAAATGTAAAAAATGTCAAACTTTTCAAAATGCACGACTACAAAAGCTTGAATGAAGAAGGAAAATATTACAATGTTATATAAAGTGATACGGTTACAATGCCTCTTGCTAGATGCATGGGAAGGGTTTCCATACTTTCTCATGGCAAGGGATATGCCCCTGACTGTATTATACACACACGCACATCAAGTCTTTGCATTCTTGTCAAAAGAATAGCATGCCATCGAGGAGAAGCTTGTATTGCTTATTCACAACATGAAAAAGGATCCTTTAGTATTGATTGCAGTTCTTATCTTCTACATTAAGTTCAAAACTGAAACTTATTTCAAGCAATATTGGTCATTTTTTTTTATCTAGGAGAGGCCCAAAGACAGAGATTGAAGTTGAAGATTGTAAACACCATGTTTGTTGTGATGGAATGTTGGATCTTATAAGAGAAAAGTAAAAAATGTCAAGTAAGATCTTTCTCTCTCTCTCTCTCTCTCTCTCTCTCTCTCTCTCTCTCTCTCTCTCTCTCTCTCTCTCTCTCTCTATGCAGATGATATTCTGAATTTTTCATGGTTTGTTTTCTGAAATGTAGAAGTTCAATGCATTCTCAAAGTTGTGCAATTCAAATTGATCATGGAATCTAGTAGCACTGCATCATGCATTTTGTACAGGTGCATGACTTTTCTGCTAGTGCCTAGTGATAATAATAAGGTAGTCTATTCAAACACTTCTTGATAGAGTTATGCCTTTGTTTGGTCCTTTCTGTTACTTGCTGAAGTTATAAAGCTAGTTGTTAAGACATTTAAGTAGCAGGTTCAAATATTTCCTGTTATTTTTATGCAGATTCAAGAGTAGACGAAAGTTTTAACTTGGTTGTCAAACTAGTACCTAGTTGGTCCAACTAGTCGCCTACTCAGCCAGATGCAAGTAAGCCAACTAGAGCCTGTGTCCAAATTGGCTGATCCATTTGTGTGATTCGTCAGGCCACATGGTCCACTAGTCAATGTCTAGTCGTTGACATGGGCACTTCTAAATTCTAAATTATTAAATATGATATTTGTTTATATATAGATATACATATTCTGTATGCTTATATTCTACATTTCGTTATGTTCTGTATATCTTTTTATTATGTGTTTCTATATCTGTATGTCTCTCTCTCTCTCTCTCTCTCTCTATATATATATATATATATATATATAGTCTAGCATGCATGTTGTCTCTCTCTCTCTCTCTCTCTCTCTATATATATATATATATATATATATATATATATATATATATATATATAGCATGCATGTTTGCGTGGGTGTTTCAAAAGGTCAACCACACCCCGGTCACTTGCATTGATTGTATGCCAAGTCCAAGGCCTGGTTCACCCCAGCCAATGCAACTTATTTCTATACATATCTTATGTTGCATATTTTAGCTATAGCCACAAATATTGTGATATTTTCGAAATTATTGTGATATTAATGGGAAAAATGACAAAAATAATTTTCATTTTAGTCGATCAACTTGAACCAACTCAACGGGACCGATCTCAACTACTCCTGAATCCTGACTAGTCTTTTTTGGGCTTTTGACTGAATTGAGCCGGATTTTTCTATTTTGACAATTCAGGTTTCAAAGAGTATGAGCTATGAATGGTCATTGACTACAAAATGTATATAAACTAGGCCAAGTATTTTTCCTTCAGTATTTGATCTGAAATCTGGTAAAGCATCACTGGCTCATGTTTGAGCTCACGGCATTCTGGATTTTCCCAGTCAATATGTTTCACATACAGATATAGATGCTTGGACTCATTTGGACACAAATACATACATATTTATATTTAATTATACCTTGATGATGATTTCTTTTTTTCTTGAGATAATATCATAATAGATGTTTTAATCTTTGAGGTCATATAGGTGCTTTAGTTTTTCCGTTTTTCTAGGATTGGACTCTGATCGGTTTTCTTGATAAGAACACGACATTTTTGAGACTCGAACACTGAAAATAGTACGTTACCTACACAGACATGATTGCACTCATATATGTTCATAATTACATATACATTCAGAAAAACAGTTTCATACGAGTGGTTGTATGTACTTTAGTTTCAAATTTCACTTTTTATTTATAATATTATCATGATAAATGTTATATTTACTAGAACTAAGTAGGAATCTGGTAGGGCGGATCCTGCGGTGCTGCCAAAAACCACTGACTGGACGGCCGTCAGCTCGACGCCTATCAGCATCATTGGCGTGTTGTCTCGATGGGCTCCTAGGCTGGCCCGTATCAGAATCCCTGTTCCTGTGAGAAATCATTAAGCTTCCTGCTTCCTAGGCTTGCCTTCTTTCTGGTTGTCATGATATTAAATGTCAGTTCACTTGAATTTGGCACTCGGAATAATTTCTTTTACATGTCCAACCAGCCTCTTTGGTGCACCTTGGTGCATCTATTTCTGATTCATCTTAGATTTGACAAAGATTGGTTTTTCATCATATTGCATGGATGATGTGAAGAGATTCTTAGTTCAAAGGTAAAATTAGATTGGAATCAATGTCTGATTTTGGATGCTTAAGGAATTTGGTGGTTCTGTGGCCCAAGTAAACTTGCTACAGGGTGTTGGTCAGGAGCTTGATAAGCTATATTCAATGCTTCAATCTCCTAAAAGGACAAGAAGCAGCCATAGCTGCCCAAGATAAATGTGCTGTTAGTTTGCGGATCCTGGCAGGAGTCTGACCTGGTGATGTGATAGAAATCAAGCAATTGATTGGAACGATGAGTTATCTATTGAGTGCAATTTCTTGGAGCAATTTGGTGGGCCTAAATTGTCCCCTTGTGTTAAGGGATTAGGCTGGTGTTAAGGGATAAAGCTATTTATAAGATTCACAACCTATGTCACGTGGGTGCGGGTACAGACACAACAATTTTGAAAAAAATTGGATATGAGGAAACGATAAATTTTATATTCTAAAAAATGATAGAATGAAAAAAAAAACATTAAATTAATAGTTCACTCCTATTTCTAACTTTCTAGTAGTCAACTTTGCAATGAATCTTAATATCAGCCGAATCTTAGCTCAAGAGAAACTTTATTTCCTTGAAAAAACACGTAAACTCTTCATTCATCCCCCAATCGACAAATAAAAAAAAAAAACCGTACATAGCATTGAACAAGAGTTAAGAACCATAGTTGCCGATGCTCTGCTGCAGAAATCGTCGCCGGTGAAGTGGAGAGAACCGCACTGTTCGAGATAAAGTCGGGTTTATTTTTTTGGTTTGGATCGGGTCTGACCCAGACCCGATCCAACCCGTATGTCGTGTCCCGTATCCGGATCCCTGTGTCATTGTATCAGAGCGGGTACATGGGCTAAACCCACGTATCTGTGTTACATAGTTCACAACTTGCTATTAGAATTTGGTGGCCTCAACTTAAAGAAGCCCTTCAACTTGAAGGGATCATGTTCTTATAAGCTGCATAACTTCCAAGTAGTCACAAAAGACCTTCTTCGGTCTCAAACAACGAGTTTTTCTCGGGTATAATACGGCAAGCTTGAAAAAAAGAAAAAATATGATAAATTTTTAAAAAATTTTAAAAACTAAAAATGAGGGGAAAATGAAATAAGTGAGAAACTAATAACACAAACATGAAAGATAAGTAGATTTGCAACAAATGAAAATTCGAAAATGAATACAACAGTTTGACATTAAAAAAAACATGAAAAAATGAAAAAAGGCAAAAAAAAAATTCGCATTTTTTCATTTTAACATTTTTTTCAAAAAAATGGCGTTTTTAAGTTTTATACAGCTAATTTATTTATCCCATACTTTTTGCATTTTTTCCAAAAAAAAAAACGCGTTTTTTGTGACTATGCTTCCAACTAATGATTTCTTTCCCTTGCATATGAAATTGTTTAGCTCCCAGTATACTTTATGTTATTTGTTCCAGACAACTCCAATCAAACAACTCCAACCACTCCTATCTCTCTTATTATTCAATGCTCAGAGTTGTTCAGCACTAAATGAGGTCACAGAGAGAAAGAGTTGCATGGGTGTATCCAATTGTGAAGTGTTAAGGTCTAATCACTCTCTCTCTCTCTCTCTCTCTCTCTCTATATATATATATATATATATATATATATATATATATATATATATATATATCCTTGCAATATGAAACATATTGTTAACTGTTTAATCAGATATTTCAAAGGACTCACATGTCATTCAAACATAATTTCACGAGAATATAACTGTGTTCTTAGTTTGAGTTTTTAAAGAAACTTTGGAAGTGATGACATGTGACTTGTGCATGTGACTGGCTGACTAGCAGTGGTTTGCAGCCCTCAAGTTTTGACGCCTTATAGTCCCTTTGATCTTTTGATGTTGTATTTTCCTTCTTACACATTGAAAGGCTGTGATTTTCAGAAATTTGTCGCTTTTTTAAGCAAACTATGTAGATCACATGTATCAGATTATTTTAATCACTTGGATGGGATGATTATAATTCAAAGGAACACTAGGACATAAAGATACAGAATCCAATCTCTCTCTTTTTCAAATCAATTATCCAATTGCAGCAAGCGATCATACATACATATATACATAGAGAGAGAGAGAGGTGGATTCCTACATAAAGTGGGAATCCCCTCTCTTTGCAGCAACCTAATGCACACTCCCACCCTTTTTGTTTTTCTTGGGTTGTACCTTCTCAATTGGACACTCTAAAGCTGGCTGGAGAAATCCAATATATATATATATATATATATATATATATATATATATATATATATATATATATATATATATATATATATATATATATATATATATATATATATATATATATATATATATATATATATATATAGAGAGAGAGAGAGAGAGAGAGAGAGAGAGAGAGAGAGAGAGAGAGAGAGAAAGAAATTAGTAGGTGTATGAGACCTGTAAAGAATCATTTTGGCAATTGCCCTTTCCAAAGTGGATGACTGAGAGAAAATTAAGGAGAAAAAATAAATAAAATATTTAATCAACAAACTTTTTTTTTCTTGATTTTCTCTCAACCATCCATCTTGAAAAAGTCAATGGCCAAGATGATTCCTTATGACCATGTTTGAAACTGTGAATACATGGTATGAAAATGTCCAACATTAAAATGTCAGGCATTTAATACTAGGTGTCATCAGGTGGAACAAAAATATCAGGTTCCACCTGCCACATCTTGTGCAATGATGACCTGGAACTTTTGTTTCGCCTATTTAGTTGGAACTTTATTGGTGGAACAAAAATACCAGGACCAAGCAAAAACACCCAGGATTCAAGTTCACTTTTGTTTCACCATGGAACTTTCTGGATCACTTCTATAGTGGAATACCACATATTCAAACGTTGCCTATGGGTCTCTTACTAATCTCTCTCTCTTTTGATGTGTATATACACATATAGGAGAAATCTATTAGCTGCCGGATTTTGTTGGATGGATAAATATTTCAAATGCATCATAAGAAGCATCATAAAACATCATCAACCATCACTGCTCGTGGTCAGGTCTTTTTAGCTATGGTTTTTAAAGAAACTTTCAGCCAATAACTGGCTGGTTTTTATTCATATATATATATATATATATATATGACTTAAATGATATGAGCATTTTTGTCCTTTCACAAAGGTATTTAACCTGCTGACTTTTCTAGCCCTTAGCCATGGAGGGATGAATGATCAACAATTTAGATCTTTCTTTTGGGAGTTTTGGCTTTATGGTAATAAAGGACAAGCAATTTTGATCACCCCAAATCCAAGTTCATGCACTTTGATCTAGAGGAAAAGGGGCAAAAAATGGAAAATTATAGCAATTTTCCACACCATGAGGATGTGTTGCACTTTCCTACCATATGATGATAGCAGGGCCAGTAATTTCACAGCCACTAAAATAAAAGTGCGAAAAGTGATGTACAAAGTGAAGTGTAATAAACAAATTCCCAAGAGATGCTTGGATGGTTAAGTCGGCAGCTTGATAAAGTCACTGGCAGCAGGTGGACTGCCTAATCTCACTCTGTGCGAAGCTTTTTACACAGCATTTTAAGTACCCCTAAATGCCAGCTAGAATGCAAAAGTATCAACAGGTTAGGTACAACATATGATAAAGTTATCTTGAGGGGAAAGAGGAGTTTTTTTTTTTTTTTTGTGTGTGCTGATGTCATTGGTTTTGTTGAATGTATATATATAGTGCACTGTCTTCTTTCTAAGTTGTGTCTACTAATTGTCAAATTAGAGACTGGTTGTAGGTTTTGGCAGTGGCTTATTGCAGGGTGGCCTTGATTGGATGGAGATCCAGATGGCTAGAGGATCTCACCTTCTCTCTCGCTCTCTCTCTCTCTCTCTCTCTATATATATATATATATATATATAACAAAGATGAGTTAATATATCCCACAACGTAAATCTCAAAAACGAAATTGTTCATATATATATATATATATATATATATATATATAACAAAGACGAGTTGGTATATCCAAGACAACTTAAATCTCAAAAAAGAAAATGTTCGTTTATGTAGATCTCACAATTGAACTTAGCATATATTAAGCGAGCTGTTTTACTTACTTTGATGTATTCTCTGGGTAATAATACTCAATGACTCATGTAAATTTTGATGATAGAGTTAAGATTTTTGTAAGATCAGTTTTAGCAAAAACCTTTTTAGTAATAACTAAGAAGTGATAAAGATATTTGAGCATTCAAATTAAGTTAAAAACATGTTTAAGCATGTCAAACAAAGGCCTGTCATTTTCTCGACATAAGTTGCTTGGGAGCTGTTTGGTAGTGGGAATAGTTGTGTACTGTTACATGAATATAACTACTAAAATAGCCATGAATCTGTCTATTTTATGGTTTAACTGCATATGATAGTATGTAGTTATTCTATGCCAAACAGCCCCTAAGGTTCACGTCCAGCAACCCTAGGTGAGAGAGAAGAGGGAGTGAAAATACCATTCTCAAAATAGAATTGGTTGAACCATTCTTAATGTGTGTGTGTGTGTCTCTCTCTCTCTCTCTCTCTGTTATATATGTACACACACACACACAACTATGTGAAGGAGAAGAGGAGTGAACAAACCAGAACCAATTCGTTCACACAGCTGATGGCAGCTATTTTCCAAGGTCCATCTCCACAGATGAGGTTGGATTAGTTGAAATCTATATAAGTGAAATAAAATTTACTGAAATCGAGTGTGTGTATGTGATTTTGTGACCCCTTAGTTTTGAAGTTTATGGTGCCATGATTTTGGTCCCTTATCAAATGTCTTAACACCTTCCTTTCTGTGATTTTCTTTTTCCTGTATATAGATTTGATGTTTTGTGTAGAAATATGCAACGGAAGAGAGGAAAAGAGAAGAAACACACGATATACGTGGAAAACCTCAAGAAGAGGTGAAAAACCATGGAGAAGCTCTAACCTAGAAGCAAAACCGCAACCCTAGGAGAGAGAAAATTATATTCTACTTAATCAACAAAACAACACTAAGTGGGATTATAAGGGGGAAACCCGCCTAGGGTACCGAGCCACACTCGGTTCTCGTGCCCATGGGACTGGGTCCATATCCAGACCCGGTTCCCTATACAAGATATTCTAACATTTTGAATTCATCTTGCTGTTGGATTTCAAAAGACTGGCCAGAACCGGACCTAAGCGACCAGAAAGCACCCCATGGCCGGTAAAGTTAAACATTTAGTTGCCTAAATGGATCACATATCAATTGGCATGTTCTCATGTGTAAATGTAAGTTCTAAAACAAGCTGCTAGCTGCTGTCTACCCTCTTCTTTTTCACCTAACAGCCTTTGGGTCATGTACCCCTATTACTTGAAGTTTCTCTAAACAACTTCTTGCTTATCTTAATGATATGCACTTACCATTGAACTGCTCAGTTTGTCTTGGAATTAAGATTTTGGTCATCTACTTTTATTTATCCTTTTGTTCACAAATCATTGTAAAGGATTGTCAGAAAGCTCCACTGAGCTTGATGTGCAACTGTTGTTTTAACAGCTGAGGCCCGTCTCTACTATGCTAAACCTCTTTGAGGCTGCACTTTTGCTTATTGTTGCGAACAATTACATGATGGGTGGGTGAAGTGCTGTGCTTTAATTGATGAGAAGGTCTTCCAATGAGGATTAGTTTAAACTTAATGAAAAGAATGAGGGTGATACAAGTAGCAATACTAATCATGGTGGTGGTGACAACAATGTTCGGTGGCTGTAGGATGCATGATAGTGACGGTGAAATGGATGTGGTAGTGAAGTAGTGGTGATGACATTGGCGAAGTAGAGCCGTGGTAGCAAGAAAAGTGATGATGGTCGAGTGACTGGGTACTACACATTTTATCTTCTGCTAGATGTTAGGCCAATACTGCACTGCGTTGGTCTTCTGGTATGGCAGGAGGGCCTTGCGTTGTTGGAACACGAGGTTGAGGCCAAGGATCTTATAAGACACATCTTCTTGAATGGTGTCTCTAGTAATCAAACTTGTGAGTTCTCATATTGTTTATGCTAATCAGCAACTGTGAAGAAGTCAGAAACCGTGAGTTTATTAGGACAGGTTGAATTTGCCAACCCTAGGGGGTTGTAAAGTTTCTTGTGTTTAGACCAGCGATTGACCGTCTACTAGCTGGTGTGTCAAAACCCCTTTGAGGCTTTTCTGGTGCTCATTTATAGGCCGCTGGAAAAGCGACCCAGTGGGGGTGGCAATATTTGTCTCATATGGTTCATTTTTGACCTCCTTGACTTGGATATATTTAGCTCAATCCACACCCCCAGTTTCCTGCAGCTCTTGTGTGCTGACGTCCGTTAAACAGTAATCCTATGTGAATTATTTAGATTGTTGTACCAGGTCCGTCATATCAGTGAGTTTAGCACATCAAACGCCATGCTTCTTTTTGTGACGAGTTCAAAGCAGAAGAGTTTTTGAACGCCCTAGATATTTGGGCAGAGGAGCGTTTATGTTTCATATCTATAGAGGTGAAGGTAAGATTGCTAGTTTCTTTTCTTGGCGCTCCAATTCGGCTTGGCTTCTGTTGGGCGGCTGAGCCAGATTTCTTTAAAATCGTCCGTTGCGACCGAGTCGCAATATCGATACGGGCCTTCACAAAATGAGATACGGTTCGGACAGAAAAGGGGTTCCGGAAAAAAAGCGGGCTGTCAGACTGCCGCAGCGTAACGTCCACATCAACACAGTACGACGCATCAACGTGTCACGCGTAAGGCCACATCGACAGGCTGGCTTTTGTCAGTGCCAGCTGCCAGTCAATAACGCCCCTTGACAGGCGCTCACGTGATCGATGTCTAGCATGGGGGTGGGCCCCTCTGATATTATTTCTTTACCACTCAACTGGTAGAAAAAATTGGGTTCCTTTTCATTAGACTTGACTGGTTTACCGTCGTATAGATTAGGTTTCGCCGTTTTCACTCCACTGTGCCACTGGTAGGCCCAGGCGTTCTTCATGATCTGCAGACAAGGGCGACTCTGAAGACTACAGATTATAGGAGGTATCGCGGGATGCTTTCACATATAGCTATTAGTCATGTCATAAAAAATTTTTAAAAAAAGAAAACTTGGGCGCTAAAATAATGGTAGGTGGAGAATGGCCGTCAAAGGTAAGACAACTGTCCGGATTTTGTTGTATCTGCGGGCTATCTTCTATGTATCTGGTGGGCCTCCGCTGTCGTGAAAAGGTCATTGCATAATTTCTTTCACACCCACCAAATGCCCGACGGATATTATAAATTATTGTGGTTCCCTGGTGTTGCAGCTGAAAAATGGCATTCAAATAGTTAAGAGAACTTCAATCTTTGTGGGTGTCATAGCATCCTTGTTTGTGACTCTGCAAGAGGGGAGAGATGTTTATGTTTTCTTTCTAAGGGAATATGCTGATAACTTAGGTCTGAAGAATTATGAGAAATTAAGAATAGTCTACATAATTAGAATAGGGTTAGGGTTACTTTGGGCTTTTAACGTACTTAAAAGATATAGCATGCTCAATAACCATGATAGAGAAAAAGACACAGAAAGGAACACCAAAATCTCAAGTTAAATGCGTGCGTCAGTCTGCCCTGCCCCGTAGAAATACAAGGCATAACACATAAGGAGGGTAGGGCAAGGCTCAGTCCGTAGTATATACAGAACACATACATCAAATTGAATTTCTAATCTCTCTTAGCGCTTGATAGTAGAGAAATGGGAACGAAGCTCACGTGCATGCGGTCTTCAGTCTCTTCGCCGATTGGATGAACCCCACGATCACTTGAAACTCATCCAATTGCTAAAACATAAAAGCACCAGGAACATAAAATGGACGATTAGTCAAATATAATACCAAAAAGCGCATTAACTGGACATATATTCATATGATTTCAATGCGGATCATTTCTGAAGATGGACCCGTGGGGTCCCATCCGCAATTCAAAACTGTCCTTCATTGTCAGAGATAAGCCGTAATAATCGGCCGTCTGGCCCCCAACCACCGGCAGTTCCTTACGGTACCAGCTGTGCAGAAAAACATACCTCCTAGTTGCTACGAAGGGACCACCCGTGCCTCGACCATCATAAAAGGAAGTTACCGCTTTTACTTAAATTTAAAACCTAAAATTTGGTCCGCGAAAAGGCGATCTGAGAGCATGGGGTAAGATAAGATTCCCCACTTCAATGGGCTTAGCTTTTACATTTTCTCACAATGGATAGACACGAACCTCTCCAACAGCTAGTACGCTAATCTTAACAACACATTTTACGAATTGATTAGAGCGTTTTACAAACCTTTCTTTTCCAAATTAAATTGGGAATGTACTATAATACTGTTTTTGGGACTAGAGAGTATTTCCTGGGAGGGGAGAGGGACCTGAAGGTGATGATGTCTGGTCGCCTCCTTGACAGTGTAGGGTAGCGACCATCATTATTTAGAAATGGCATTTGCAAACCCATAACAACCGAACACCCTTTCCATTCTCCAATTTTACATGTGCTAAACCCACATTTCTCATGAAAATTATGATTCTCGGACCTCCCAACAGAATACATGACATGAATTTTTGCCCCCTTGGCTAGACCACGTTCTTGTCAGGATTTTGACATTAGTTGCAACAGGAAGATACAACAAAATAATGCATGTGCATGCTTGCTAATTGATAAAGGTACGTTGAAAGCAAACATGCAGATATCATGACCTATGAGCATGTGGAATCCTGTTGTAAAATATAGGGTACCTGCGATGTGAAATGTCGCTGAACAGCATGGATCAGTTGTTCCTTGGACGGATTTGGATTAATGTCGACCTGCCATTGTAATTCGGCGATGCTGTGAGAAAGAAAGAGACCGACAAAGCGAGTTGTATTTGTTTGAAAAGCAAAGGCGAAACTTACAAGATTAAAGTGCCTCCAATATCTCCACAGTGCAGCAGTCTCCAGCTTTGCTAGATTCACCTTCTAAGAAACCAGAACAAGCACAATAAGCACATCAAGGAACATATAAGCAGAATAAATATCCTACAAGGTTTGAATACAAAATGGATAGGAAACAGATGTGCCATCACGTGGCGCACAGTATCTCTTCAATTACAAATCGAAGTTGTCACTATCAGTATCTGAGGTTCTAATTGGCATGTCACATGGTGAGGGGCCGACTCGATAGTCCAGACCCTGCTCGTTTTAAGTGGATAATGATAACAGAGATAATATGCAAGGATTCAGTATTAAACAGAGGGAGGAAAAGAAATACCGTAGAAGGTTTATGGACTCCAGACTGTACTTCTCTGTAGTGGCTTCTGCTAGTTGATTTTGCTGAAGAAACCCAAGGCTTTGGATGCCGAACCCGAGGCTTAACTGGTTTGTGAAACTCTATGCTCGACCCTAGATAGAAAAGGGAATATGATCAAAGGACATTATATCTGAAGGGTCAGTTAAAACAATTCATCAGTTTCGGATTTATTGACTAACACAACTAAAGGGGAATATATCAGGCCATGAAAGTAGAACTTCATGGTCATGGGATGACGGTTATTTGAACGCTACAAGGAAAGGCAAACAAACGTGAATGGTGGCTCAAAAGAACACGGCTTACCAATATCAGAGCTACTACTAAAGGAGTTATCACATTCATCATCATCATCCTCATTTCCTGTTGGTGCTTCGATAACACTCAAAGCATTCCTCTGCAGTTTCACTTCAACGCCATTCTTGAGAACCTGAAAGGTCCATTCGTCGTGAAAGTTATCTTAAAATGAAAGACGACGCGAAGAAAAAACGTAAATTCAAAAGGACACAATAAAGAAGGCAGAAAGGTATACCAGCCAATGCCAACCTCCAAGACCAACGGCCTTCTTTACAACGCCTTGAAGCCCAACAAGGACTGACTTGGTTCTGTTGTTTCCTGTGACGATTACCTTGGTGTGTCTAGGAAGTACAGACAACTCTTCATCTCCGCTTTCTTCACGGCACGGAGAGAGAGAACGGGGTGAACACAACATAGGCTCCAGATTTGCTAATTAGATAATTCCTAGTACGGCTCAAAGGAAAGAGAGAGAAAGAGAGAGTTCCGAGGAACCAAGATGTGGAACTCTTACTGGATTCTGTTCAAACAGTAAAGAAATAATAACATAAAATCCACTTCCATTTGTTCAGTCTAATTTCTCTCAACGCTCTCAATTCAAGGTCGTACTCGTCAGAAACGTGAAACAAATGGTGTCAAATGAATCATGGAAGTGATTGCTCTTTTCGGATTTGGATCAACCTCCACTTCAACTTCCAATTTCTGAAACAAAAGAAGAACAACAAATTTAAGACGAGAGTATACATCAATCTTCAAAAGGTGCACAAGACCAAGCATCAAACAACCTCCCTCACATGCTAACAACGCATGCCAACTGTCAATAAATAATGAAGATGCAAAAAACAAGCCAATATCTGCAAAAGGTCTCGTTAGTAACATGACACCCATGATCAGTATGAATCTCGTTAAGGAAAAACAGATACAGGATTCTTTCTTTATCATTTTTTTTCAACTAAAAGAATTACTGATAATGCAAAAAAGGTAATCTCCAGAGTTTAGGAATAATTGTCACAGATAAAGACAAAGTTATACAAATCATCTACAAGACATATCACCAAAGCTTGCCCATCGAACAAATAGCAAAATTATGATCAGACGTTTAGTTGAACCATTTTTTCAGATTCAAGAACTTTCTGTCAGTCAGCAAACTCGACCAAACAAATGCATTTTAGTAAACAAGATTCTCAGACAACCATGTTGCAGAAACAAAGTAGTAGTTTGCCTGATTTAGATTAATTGTGCTTTTTTTTCCCTTACGTAAAATTGGCGAACCTTGGCATGTTTAAGCTATGCTTGCAATAGTGTTTTCAAGATGAAACATGCAACAAAATATCAACGAGGTGCATTTCGGGCATCTAGATCGTCCAACGACTAAATTGCTTTACGAGGATCAAAGTAATTAACAATTTCATTTCACCCCGGTTACAGAAATAATGCCTCTCGTTTAAGTAAAAGGGAATAAAATTGTTCCGGGAGAAGAGCTAAATTCTTCACTGACCGTTTCAGAGACATGGATCACATATGAAAATTCAAATTCTGGCACAATCACTTGACTCAAACAAGACAACAACCACACTTATTTAACAAACTCAGACTTTAGAATCACAACAACAGCATTCATAAACGTTCCTTGTATGCAGTATAATGGAATATCAGACACACACATATACAATTTCCATCAACGTAAACCCATGAAGACGCCGGGTGGTCACACTCTAGGCCTACTGGTTCCCATATCTTTTTGACGCGCTAAAGGAAAAATTCTTAAAATATTGAAGTAAATTATTACAGTTCATAGCAGAAAAACGAGCAAATTCCAACAAGAAACTTAGATCTCCGTCTAAGGAACATACATCCCCGAATATTCATTATTCAGGCGAAATGGGTGAACAGCTAGAGTAATTGAGAAGTAGTTGCAGCAGAAATAATGAGCTGCCTAAGTTTTACATTAAAAATAAGGACACTCGGGTCTATTCGCTTTTGTCGAAAGCGTTCAGTAATCGAAAATTACATTCCCAAGCAATGCGACACACTTCCCGTTCATCAAACACCAAAAAAACAGTAGAAAATTGATCAAAAACCACCCTTTTCCCAGAGCACTGCCAGATCGCAAAAATGCAAGGTTTAGCTACCCATAAAGTAGTCAAAAACGAAAATTTTGACAGAAGAAACAATGTTTCGCAGAAGATTCGGGAATTCCATGCCGGAAAACACTAAAAACTTCAGCCAAAGCCCAGATCTCACATAGGATGCATAAATTATACACCGTTGAAACAGAAAAAACTACCAATTCGACTCGAAGAAACATCTGAACAATCAATCCGCACCATTCCAGTAAGAAAAATGAAAAGCAGTTCATTCTACCTTCCCGCATTACGTTATTCGTCAAATTCAAGACCCAGTTTGGATGATAGTGGCCTTCTCTACAGGCGATTTTCCGGCTCCGCTGAACGCAAAGCTTGATTCCTCTCGGAATTTCGCGACAAATGGATTTAAGCAGTGAATCACACAGGCTCAGAAATTCCTGATTCCCGTTGTGCTTGATTGGAATCCTCTGGAGGCCTTCTGACGCCTCTTTTCACCTCTGAGAATCAATACGAGAGAGAGAGAGAGAGAGCGAGCAAGCACACTAAATGCTGTCCAACTGCCATGGAAACGACCCCGTCTTCCTATGAAATCCCCCACTTATACCCCCCTCCATCACCGGATCACCGGCGACAACCGGTCGTCCAAACCCCACGAACAAGAAACTATCTCTCGCGTTTTCCCAGGCCGTTTTCCTTTTGACACGTGTGGTCCATCCCATCGTGTAGGGAGTCGAATCACCGAAAGGCCCTCAAATTTTAAATCTATCGCGACTGTACCCTTTCGCACCTCCCAACTGGGTGTGGAGTCCACGAGATGCGCTAATTGACCAAATTGGGCACGTCGTATAGACATAATGACCTTAGTCATGCCATAATTTGTACGTCATCGTTTTTATTTGTTTAATTTGTCCGTTTGCACGTGCTGTTTGATGATGTGATCAATTTAAGTATTTGAAAGCTCTGTTTTATGAATATCTTAAAAATAATACATTCTAAGAAATGAAGTATTCTTGTTACTAAATGCCCTCTAAAGGTTATATCATAAGTAGTCGAGCTTGTGTTACGGTCACTTAATTCATATATGTGTATTCTTGTTACTAAATGCCCTCTAAAGGTTATATTATAAGTAGTCGAGCTTGTGTTACGGTCACTTAATTCATATATGTGCTAGATTCATGTATTATATGTGCCAGATTCATGTATTATATGTGGTGCATGGAGTATTGTTCCAAGATGAAGGTCCGTCATCTCTTTATCAAATATTATCACAGTAAGGGGACTTCCACTCTCCTATATCATTGTAGCTGACAATTAAGCAAAACTTCTTGTCATGACTTTAAAATTCCGTCTAAATTCAAGTTTGACAACATTGTTATGCATTACGAAAATACACAATTGCATTTATTTGTTGATCATTATTTTAGTTTAATTACCATGTTGGTATAACATTATTGTGAATACCATTTTGTGTCGGTGCATATCGATATACATTGTATGGAGCCAATAATATAAGTTTTTGTATTTTTTATTTTTTCCATAGAAGGTATGCTTTTATGGGCTATGATTACAAAAATGAAATTACACGTCATGTAGAATCCAACTTTGAAACTTTTTCTCAAGTTGGGCTCCGATTGTGGTACATCTGTAGTCAGTAATTAAACATGATATATATGGCTTGATTTTTGAGGGAATGAGAGCTGCCCATATGAGAGCTTAGTTCTTTTTTTTTCCTTTGCCTCTAGGGTCTATATAAACCAACTATCGAGGTTTTATCATTTTTATACAGGTTGGTCATTTTTTGGATTTTGAACTAATTTTGCTTTCAAATCCATCTTTCTGCTCTCATTTATTTAAAAAAAGCTGAAGTCTCCATCCAACTCCTCGCTCCCCAACGTACAAGGCTTGCATTAGTGCATTGAAATACCGCCTCTACTATATTTTAACTTATTTGTCGGTGGACCCTTGTTTACAACACAGAGAGTTGGCACCCTAAGGGCTCGAACTGAAGAAGACTGTTGCCTGCCAGTCCCTAGCCGATTCCATTGTGCCAACCCCCTTGAAAATCCATGTTCTTACTCTCATTATAACAAAAGTTCAAGGAAAATTAATATATGAACTTCCAAAGTTAAATATCTGAAATTGAGAATAAAGTCTTTGGGTCAAAAGTACTCTTTTAGTGAAGATGGCGTCAATTTTTTTCATGCAGTTGAAAAATGAATTGTGGCGTAGGACTGTCCACTGGCTTAGAGGCGTAATCAATTGGAGTGAGTTGAACATTGAACAGAGACAAGATTTCTGTCGCCTTTTTTTTCTTTCCTCTTTTAATGACAAGGCCGGAACCTTTCAAGGGCCAGACCATTTATGAGACCGTCTTTTTAAGAAATTAACCTACTCAACCTAACCTATATTGGTTTGAGACACAGGCTCAAGCCACCCGTGTTTGACATATGCTTGGTCAGTGGTTCAAGTGGGATGCGTGGATGCAGAACCTTTTATAAGGAGCGATGCACTAATTAGCATGGGTACCGACTCTGTGACCGAGCAGCTCTAGATCTGGGAAAAATGTATGCATGGATGCTATGAACGGTCGACTATCACTTGGGAAAAATGTGGAACAAACAGAAAGGTATTAACAATGTCCAATAATATTCGATTTCCTGGTTTCTGAAAAAATTTGTCACAGGATGTCTATAACAAATTAATGGGCCTTTCCACGCTAATAGGACCAATTACTATTACTGTTGGTTAAGAAGCATTGATGCAAGCGCTTTGGTAAGCGGTTAATTTAATATATTCTAAAATAATTTTACTTGAAATTTCAATGTCTTTCTAGCATATATATATATATATATATATATATATATATATATATATATATATATATATATATATATATATATATATATATATATATATATATATATATATATATATAACACATGAATGTTAAAGAATCGGATTCAAATAAAATGTCATGTTACCATATCCAATTTATCGGATATTCAAAGGTTCCGATTCGAATTTGGTTTTAGATACGAAGCAAGAAAAATCCATGCTATATCCACATTCAAATTTGATTTAAATTCACAATCCAAATTTGATTTTAGATTTACATCCACACCTGAATCCAACTTCTAAATATAGGATCCAAAACCACATGACGATATGTTAAGAATGTACAGATTTTCAACATGTATAAATATTGGGTATATGATAATTCATTTGAAATTGAATTCAAATGGAAACCTGAATCGGAATGTGATGGGATATTTAGTTAAAACGGAACCCGAATTCGAATCCAATCAGATGTCATTTCTTAAATATAAATCCAATTTAATTTTATAATTAGGTTATTTTTCATATCAACTAACTTTTTTAGAGCAGTTCAGTTAGATATCCAATCTGAAACTGATCCATTCACATCCCTACAAAATGTTAATTACCACACATGGTTAAGGGACGGCGTCCAATTCAAGGATACGCTTGAGAGGGCCTCTCCCTCTTTATTACAAAAAAAAAAAAAAAAAAAGGCTAAGTGACTTGCTCTGGTGGTGGTTGACCAATGGTTTTTGTGGCAGAGCTAAAAATTTTGGTATAATAGATATTAATACATAAATTTTTAGTTTGAAAATGAGTACTAATATGTAGATATACACACTTGTACAAAGTTTTTGGAAAGCGAGGGGGAAAGTGTGCCCATTATAGAGATGGCTTTCTGTCTATGAAACGTGCTAACATATTCACAACCCCCTAAGAGATTATGCCAAGTAGGTGGGGCCCACAATTTCACTTGTTATATAAAATTAAAAAAAAAAAAAAAGATATTTTGGCCCTAGTCAAAATTTAAAAATTTTAATTCAGTTTTCCGTGGAAAATTTCTGACCCCACCCATATGCACAGGCAGGTATTAAATTATTCACCATCAGTAACGGCTTCGAAAGAGAGGGATGGTGCAATTGATTGAACTTGAGCATGTAGAAAAGTAGTCAGAGTCTAAATACGATTGGTATCACTCTATATGAGGACGAAAAATTATCTCATGTTTGAAATGTGGGTTTTTTCCTTTTGTTTCTTGCTCGAGGAAATCACATCTAAATTGAGTGTTTTTCGCCCAGAGCTACTGCTCCTCTTGCCCAGGGTTTGGAATTTTCTTTTCGTGACAGACATACTGCAAAGCAAATTGACTATTTATATAGTCCTTAAATGATGACCCTAAAGTCACCAAACATCAAACAAAGGCCATTCATCTGAACCACCACCAGGACAGGGGGAGAAGCCAGGACGGAGGAAAAGGGGAGCCCTAGCGGCGATCTCTCTTTCCTCCACCCATAGCTCTCCCTTGCCATTGCCGGCAGCCCTGCCAATGACGGCAAGGGGGAGCTGCGGTGTCTGCCGGAGGAAGAGAGCGAGAGAGACCGAGAGAGAGAGAGAGAGTCCATTTTTTTGTTTCTCTGGATTTCCACTATATATATATATATATATATATATATATATATATATATATATATATATATATATATATATATATATATATATATATATATATATATATATATATATATATATATGGACGTGAACTCAAGGCTTGTCGTTGGGCATGTTTCCTGTAACTGTTTAGGTTTTTGGGCATGTAGAAGGAGATGATAAGGTCACATGGAGGGGATTACTTGTATGCGGATATTTCAGGACCATTGATGATGACAGTAGGACTTAAACTTTTTAGATATCTTATTCAGGCTTAGAGAAGAGGAGGTGACATGAAACTTTTTAATGGAAGGTGAGGGAACCTTCGTTGTGTCCCCATGGGATCCCCATTGTTAGTGGAAGCTACACAATGCAAAATGTGTTTATGTCACTGCATATGCTGCTATCGATGGACACCCTGAAGAGAAATTAAGCTCTGAATCTGTAATCACATTCACGTTATACTAGGTCCTTCAACTACAAGAAATTAATTTGGATATCCTAATAGATAAGTTATTAAATGATATAATATAAATATAGATAAATCATTATAAAAATGATATAATATGCAGGTTTGCAAAGATATCAAAAGCATCTTAAGAAGAAAGTCAGGAAAAATAATGAGACAACCCAACTCGCTCGCACATCAGACTTAATATACTAGTTTGACGGACCCTAATCCTCCTTGTAACAAGTTTCACAAAAAAGATTAAGAACTAGGACAATCTATCACTTAGCAACCTCCTTACAAATCCTCTAAGTTTCATCATAACCTTAGATACATGACTAAACTTTTCAATGGAGCATCATAATCCATCTCCCTTAAGGTGCATGCATTCACATGTATCGGACCTCAAGACCAACTATTGAACCATCTCTGATAACAATGTAATAGATTGACTCACTCCCATAATGTTCTCGGGCTCGGGGTTGGGCTTTGGTTTGGTGAATCCCAAGTCCCTCCTTGGCAACTTCTGTTCTAACCCCAAAAGGACTAGTAACTAGGAAAATCTAGTCCCTCAATATCAAGGGTACAGTTAGGATTTTTAATTGGGGCCAAACATGAAAAATTATATAAATAAAAAAAAAATTCTAATTTTTTTTATGATGGCCAATTACATTTTTCAAAATTTTTATAAGGGTCTAAAACTTTTTAAAGGTAAAATTTGATTTGTTAATTTCTTAAGGGAGGCCATAGCACCTGCTAGTTCCCCTTACTCTACCCGTACTAAGACTCCTCACAATTTTAAATATGAGATTAAACGATCCAATGGGGTCTTACAATAACGTGTTGATGTTTGTTTTCTTGCACTCTTCTGTTCTAGAGATAAATTTCTCAACATTGTTTATATCTGGATTTATTGATCTGATTAAAAAAGAAGAGAAGCTGCATAACTTATGAGTGGACTACAAAACCCATTGATGTTTTTGATATTACATTTAACAACCTCATTTTGTTCTAAAGACGGACATACTGAGTTCCAAAGAACATCAACAGTCTCTATTCAAGGAAAATGGTAATACACCTTGTATTGTGTTGGTTTAACAAATGTCAATAATAGTATTATCTTTATCACTGAATGATCACTGTCAAGCTTTTTAGGTGCAAGAGGCATTCAAATTTGAATTTGAAATGAATCAATAGAAGAAAAGAAAAAGTTAAACAACAATATAAACAATTAGCAAGGGCAAAATAACATGGCCGACCCTTTGCAACCACTCCTTTATCTCTTACACTTTCACCATTTTCTCTCTCTCCCTTGATATTTTGGGGTTTTTCTTTTCACACCTTCCTCTTTAAACTAATACTCTTAAAGAAGGAAAATGAAATAAAGGCCAATTAAAAAAAAAAAACTTAATGGTATGTATGATGTTATTTTATATAGAGTAACTTCATACATACCATTAAGATTTTTTTTTTTGAATTGGCCTTTATTTTATTGTCCTTTATATGGTGATTTCAGTATTTCAAAGTCACTCAACCATTTAACCAAGAAGTTTGATCCAACATGATAGGCGGTTAAGAAAAAAAAGAGTAAAAATGATGAGCATATTTTGTCATATAGTACTAGTTCACACATTTTTCTCATTGTTTTTCTTTCATCCATCTAACTTCTTCAGATGGACAACTCTAGTTACATGGCTGGGATTGTTAGAGTCATCATTCGCTATATATATATATAGACACCTAGTTCACACATTTTTCTCATTGTTTTTCTTTCATCCATCTAACTTCTTCAGATGGACAACTCTAGTTACATGGCTGGGATTGTTAGAGTCATCATTCGCTATATATATATATAGACACACACACACACACACAATTTAGTTCAACCAATGCTTGTGAGTGGTTTTTCTAACTCTTCATTTATTACTGAGTCTCTCACCTATTCTTGCATTCACTCTTCTACCTGTTTTTGTGAAATTTATTCTTTTTCACAGCTATCCATTTCTCACTACAAATAAAAAAATCATAGCAATGGAAAGGAACTTGAAATCCAATCTCAAAATGGAATGAGTTTTATTTATATGCTTCTAAATGTTAAGTTATTGACAACAAGAAGTTAACAAGTCCTAAGAAAAAAATCTCCAAAACATGGTCCCCTGTCTGTGCAATTTAAATCTCATATGCATATCAATTTCTCAAAGATTGAGTATACCTTCAAAAATTTGACTTTATTACTCATGGTCTAATTCATGGCCATCATCTTTCCTAGAGCACACATACCAATCTTAGGCCCTTTTTCCTTGAGAGATCTCATTTGCAATGTAATCTTTGGAAATATTTTCAATAAATTTTGGGTTCTTGCATCCCCCATTCATTACACATGTTAAAAACATTTTGATTGTTCCTCTCAATGGTGTTGTCAAGTAGTTCAATGAATTTGGTCCTTTTTTAGGCACTCTTTCTTAAATAAAAATCCTTTGAAAGGCAAGCAAGTGTATCCAACATACAAAGTCCTATTAGTCTCATAAGTCAATTCGTTGTAGATTTGACATTTGACCACTCAACCTATTGAAACAGGTCCCTTCTGCTTCATCAGGTAACAAACAAGTACAAATGAATTAGTTTTCTCATGAGGCTTTATAGAATAAACAAGACAACAATTAAGATGAAAGAGTAGGCTACTACTTGAACCAAGTGCTCGAGCCTCGATGGACCTAAGCTAAAGTTAATAGAGAGAAGTAAGAACAAAAAATAGAAATCTTTCACATACATTGATATTATTTTGGATTCATATATTTACAGATACACAAGGCTATAAAAAACATCAAGTATATGAATAGAGTTGAAATGTTCCAACAACATGACATTGACGGAGAGATATGCATGAGAACATTTAATAAGAACTATTGGCATTCATAAGATTGTATCTTTAGATGGACTTACTTTATCTCCTGTTGGGTTGTTTACATGTACTTTGATGTTATCTTTAGCAGGTGCCAAGCTAAATTTGATAGCAAACACATGTAGCTTGTCTTGAGACTCTTTAAAAATTTCTATCTCAAGCTTAGTCATGTCATCAACTAATTTGTTCAGAGGATGGAATGCAACTGACAAAAATATGAACTATTGGCCCATGATCATGAACAATAGGAAAATCCACTTATATATGCATTGTACAAACAAGAAAAATTGGACTTGCAACAAGAAATGATGCCCCAATATTGTCACAAAACAACATTAGTGCTCCAACACATTAAAATATTAACCAGTTAGTGATACCTTCAACCAAAATTTCAGCAACACTCAACCAAAATTTCAGCAACACATACTAATGTTTTGTATCAAACTTTGGCGCTTGACTGGGGAACACTCTTTTGGTTCTTAGGGGTTTGAGATACATTGTTTTCTCCAAACAATGTGATGAGTCCTTTTTATTTTTATTTTTTATCTTTAGGGCTTCCAATGCTTAGTTTACAACAAGCACACCAACAAAAAAACCTACATAATATATTGGAATGCTCCCACATGCTACAATATAGAGAAGGGTTCCTATAGCTAGTGATTTGCTCTTAGAAGAGTAGACATCACTTTAGTATTAGACACAAGAACTCCTAGAAAAATATTTTGAAACTTATAGTCTTGTCAAATATCTAAAGTGCAACATGAGCTTTGATTTTGATTCTAAGAAAGTATGACTGCGCAAGTCTATAACTAAGAAAGAAGCATGAAGTTAATGAAAATTCCAGTTAATAGAGAAATAGAGTTTCTCACCAATGTAGCTACCAAAAATATTTTCTTCCTTTTGAGTGGAAAAGGTAGAGATGCTTCGTATTGTGACACACAAGATCTATGACTTACAAGAGTAGCTTAGCCAATGATACCAGCCCTAAAGGGCCTATTTCGACCAATAGCTGTTTATCCAACTTGAACACATGATTCGTGTACCATTAATCCATGGAACCTTTAAGGTTGTGAAGAATGTGCATCTTTATTTAAGAATCAATTCAAGAACACGTCATCCAAATCTTAGTTTCCACATGATATGATCACTCTATATTGCAATATTAATAGGACCCAAATCATTGTCAGCTTAATTGTTGGATTGGATGTTTCCAGATAATCAAGTCTTGCTTCTTGCAGAATAGCTCAAGCTATGAGTTGAGCTTTATACCAAGGCTACCCTATTAGCATGATATTTAACTTTATAGTCATATTTGGATCCAATAATGTTGTACTCAAGTCTCTTTCAGACAAAGTGCCTTTTTTTGTTGCCGATGTTATGTTTCATAGCATTCTTATAATAAGAAGAGGTGATGGTTTTCTAAAAAACTAAGGCTGAGTGTTCATATCAAGTGGCTGTATGCGACTGATGTAAAAGAACTTGACATAAGGGAACAAGTCATAAACTAAGTGACCATTGGAAAAATATGTGAACCAGAGTGCTCAAGAGTTAAATCCCTGATTGACTAAATATGACTTTGATTTAGGACTTGCATTAGGTTCAAATGATTGAGGTGGATTTTCAAAATGGTGATGTCAGAGGCAATGTTTTAAAAGGTTGGAATTGTTGCTGGCTTAAGGTCAACTATTTGGAAAATGAATTTACATTTGGTTCAAGCATATTATGCTCAGCTTGACACAAATTCAATGTATAAGGGGAAGTGGGCGGGACATGTGAACTGATAGAAGTAATGCCTTTACTACATGAATTGGGCATTGAAGAGAAACATAAGTTAGAAATTAGGTTGATTGTCTGTGGAAATAGATTTTATTGCAGCAAGATGAGGAAGACAAATGACACTTACTTCTTGCTATTAAGACTTGGTGGAGGGAGGAATTTCAACCCATCCATTTCTCTTAGCCCAGCATGAGTGGGGCAACACCTGAGCCTAACTCTAAGAATCCAATCCATCAGTCTAGCTCAGCTAATCAAGTTCCACAAATTAAAGAATGAACATCAGGGCCTCTCAAATGTCCTTTAAATACTATATGCCAAAGGATGACCAAACATTGTTTCTTGGTTCAAAATCCCAATACCCTTTACATCAAATGCCACAACCTAAAAAAAATATATGACAACTTTTATTTGAGATTTGGACTTATTAGTGAGAGTTAACAAGAGATAGCAACATAAACATAAAATTTGCATATAAGTAATTTAAAATTTACCCAAAGACAAGTTCATATGGTGATTCTTTCTTGACCTTAAAGGTATACAATTAACTAATAATATAGATAGTAACATAAAATCATTCCACCTAAAATCTTTGATGCATTTGTGTGCCATTTAGTATGTTCAAACCAAAAGATCCATGTAAAACAAGAATAGTTATTCATTATCAAAAGATAATATCGCAATCCTTTTTGACAAATTGTTGGAGTATGACCCTAGTAATTCATATATACAACCTTTGAAACATTTGGTGTATAAAAATCAATTATAATATATATCTGTCTATGAGCCTTTTATATGACACAATCTTCACAAACAAATTTAAGAATAGAACTTATTGAAATTTACTTATGATTTTTAAGCTAAGATGTGAACTTTTTATTTGCAAGAACAAGATGCTGGTGCCCATCAGCATAAGTTCCTTTGACTTTGTTTCATTGACATTGACAAGTAATACAAACTTTATTGAATTCATCATTAAGCTTTGAACTAGTTTAAAAGGGATGGAGTTTGTTATACATTTTCGATCATCGAAAAAATTAATTCTTATCCAACAATCCTTCATAATATTGTGAGTACTCAAAAATCAATCACTATTAGACGTAAACAGCTCACTGAAACCATATTATTTGCACTCTTAGTCACATACCAGTAGTTTCTAAAATGAACGAAGATTCATTATCTTAATTGGAATATTTCCTATGTTAACAATAGAAAGAAAAGACTCATTACCTACATAGTCATAGAAGAGGAAGTGTGGGTTGTATCATTTGATTGCCCACAGTATGTTGAAAGAAATCAAAGGATTGAATTTGTCAGTTATTATGAAATTGATAAGATCTGCAATAGTTTATTCTTCAACCAATATCTCAATAAAAGCGATGACAATGTCCTTGGCCATAAATAACATTGAAGGCTATTTGAATGACCATCTTAGAAGCATCAAACAGTTTAAGAACTAATGGCTTCATAAATTGCAAGCAATTATCTTGATTAAGGAGAAGATGATATATGTCAACAAGAAATAGTAGACGATCAACTAACATTGCTATAATTGATGTAACAATGCAAGAATAACTTGAATTGATGTCTTTGTCAGTAATATAATGTCCAAAAAAAAACATTTGACAAAAATATTTACTTTTCGAAGGTTAGAGACCATATCTATAGAATTCTTCTTAAGAAAGAGATGTTCTTTCTTCAATAACATCATTAGCAAAGTGGACTTGATCCATATGATTTTCTGGAACTGTTGATTCATGAGTTGAATGAGTTCTTATTATTTTCCTGAGAACAACTTTTGATGTGGTAGCTTTAATCCAACTGAGGGTCGTCAATTAGAATGCCACGCCATGTACTCAAGAATGAGTTCCTCCTTTCTTTTTTTCTTTGTCGATGAATTTAGCTAGAGTAGAAACATAAATCAATGAATTTCAAAAGATTCTAACACAACATTATTAACTCCAACTAGCTTCTCCACAGAAAGTAATTGTCTTTGTTTGATTTAATAAGACAAAACTTTCAATAACACGAGTAAAGGAGGACTAGCTCACACTGATGCATGATATATATATATATATATATATATATATATATATATACACAATGGTTTTGGGATTTGTTTATGTGTGTATATTCAAGATTCCATAAAACAAAAGTACAAGAATCCTGTTGAAACATTAAAACAATGGAGACAATAGAAATAAATATTTATGTGAGGGAGCATTAGTAATAATTAAAACTATAATCATACACATTGATACTCTCGAATTATTCAAACATGATCTAATATATCTTTAATAAAGGTACCTACACCATCAAATAAATGTGTCTCTTTTTGTTTGATGCAAAAAGAAGGTAACACAAATACAACAACAAGTCAAGCTTCCAAGTTCAATCCCACCAATAAAAGACAAAAAACTTGGGGCCTAAAATGATTAAAATTTTCTTCCATCATATTTTGTCTAATTCTACATTAATTCAATTTGCAATGGCCCTTCAACCTCTTCTTAAAGAGACACATTCAAATGCATTGGCATCGTTTGTCTCTAATCCCAATCCATAATCTAATTATTTTGGCTTTTAGATGATGGAACACCATTTCATATGACTCCAGGTATCTCCTTTTTGATGAAATATGAACAAGTTTTTCGATGTCAGTATGACCAAGATGCCTCTTTAAAAGCTATAGGAATTGGAGACTACAAAAATGATTTTGACAAACAATAATTTTATATTTCAAGTGTTAATTATGTGCCAAAAAATTGACTCTCAACTTACTTCTGATTTCTGAAATTTCAAACCATGGCATAATTTTATCTCCTTATCAAATAAATATTGGATGTAACGTTACTAGCTCGGGAAGCTGATTGTTTAAAAATTGGGATCTATATTAGATTAACAATTTATGTATACCTAATAGAGTCTTTTATAAAGTTGCCCAAACTATATCTATTGAACTGAAAGACATCCAAGCACAAGTAAATTGTGTTTCTTTTCTCCTACGAAATAAATATGTGTTGCGAATTTTCAGTGTAATGATTGTTTACATGAAAAAATAAAATATACACTTTTTGAATCAAGAACCTTCATTGCTTCAAAACCCTTTGAACTTGTTCATGCCAATTTGTTTGGACCAAGCCCTATTATGTCAAAGTGAGGACTATCATATTAAGTAATATATTTTTATACTTTTATTAGGTATTGTTGGATTTACTTATTGAAACTTAAATTTGAGTTATTTGATTAATTTAATAACTATAACAATCTGATAAAGAAGTAATTTGGTGCGAATAAATACTTATAACTAATTCCAGACAAGAATTCTTCTCCAATGAGTTTGACACTACTTGAAACACTTTGTAATAATATATCAAAAGTCTTGTTCTAAAACACTTCAACAAAATAGATTATCCAAAAAGAAAACTTTGACATGTTATGAAGAAAACTAGTACATTTATGAACTTGAAAAATCCACCCAAAAAATTTTGGATGAAAGTTTGCTCTAGCCTCCATCTATCCCATAAAATAGAATGCCATTAAAAGTTTTATCAAATATATTACCTTTTGAAAAGTTATTTAAGCACGAACTTGATTAGAAAGACTTAGTATTTTTAGATACATATGCTGTGTTTTGAATGACAAATCTGATAAACTAAGCTCAAAAGCTATTGAGTGTGTTTCTATTGGATGTTATGAAATTCAAAAGGGAGACATATGTTATGATTTAATAAATATTAAATTCATTATTTCGTAAATATAAGTTTTGTTGAACAAGAAAGTGGACTTGAAAGAAATAAAGCTTTTCAAAATGATAAGAGATAGTTGCTTTTATTTAATTATACTTCAAAGATTGATGGTGATCCATATGATTATGAAGAAGAAGAAGAAATTTTTTTCAGCAATGATGAAGGCAGAATATCCAAAGAAAGTATATCTTATCACAGATTGGCCAAACATTAACCCAAGATGAATATAATCCTGTTGAAGCTAGTGATTCACCAATTGAGGATTCTCCATTTGTTGATAGAATTCTTAGGAGATTTTTATGGAAGCATAGGGCCCTAACTTTTGCATCTCTTGCATATATTAAAACAAAATATATATCAAATGGATGTAAAGAATGCCCTTTTAAATGAGGAATTAGAAGAAGTTTATATGTTTCTCTATATGACTTATTTGTTCCAAAATGAAAAAAATGGAAATTAAAATAAGGCTTAATAAGTACTTAAACAAGCTTCCAAAACATGGTTTGATCAATCTAATATTATTGTGATTGAGGACTCAAATCTTGTTTAACTGACATTGCTCTGTTTGTTATGATGCACTTTGGCAAGTATTGTTATTCCTCTACTACACATTGATGATATGTTGGTCAAAGGAAGTGACAAAGAATGAGTCCAAAAAATAAAAAAAACTTTTACAACAAAGTTTTGAAATAAGAAATTAAGGTTTTCTTATATGCTCCTTAGGCATTGAAGTGGTATATTCTACTAGAGACTAGTTTCTGTTTCAAATCAAATTTGGTACAAAAACTATTTCCAAATCAGGAATGACAAATGACAAGATGTTGGATTAACATATCTCACCATTACTGAACCAGATATTGCTCAAATACACATTGGAATAATATATCAATGTCTTGTTCTAAAATACTTCAACAAAATAGATTGTCAAAAGAAAATTTTGACATCAAAACTAGAGAACTTTTGACCTTGAAAAAAAAAACATACCAATAAATTTTGGGTGGAGCCTGCTCTAGCCTCCATCTATCACATAAATAGAATGTCATCAAAAGTTTTATTAAATATTTCATCTTTTCAAAAGTGATTTAAATACGATCCAGATTATGAAAGGCTTAGTATTTTTGGATATACATGCTATTTTTGAATGAAGAAACTAATAAACTAAGCTCAAAAGGTATTGAATCTATTGTTATGGACTATTTTGAAACTCAAAAGGGAGACAAATGTTGTGAGTTCATAAATGATAAATTTATTATTTCAGAAATGTAAGTTTTGTTGAAAAAGAAAGCAGTTGCAAGAAATAAAGCTTTTCAAAATAATGGGAACTACTCATTTTTGTTTAAATATTTTCAATGATGATTCATATGCTAATGAGAAAATGTTTTTAGCAATGATGAAGTGAAGCATCCAAGGAAATTATAGCTTATCATAAAAGGGCCAAATTATCACCCCAAGATGAATATAGTTACGTTAAAGCTAGTTAATCACCAATTGAGGATTCCTCATTTGTTGAGAGAATTCTTAAGGGCTCTATATAGGAGCATAGGGCCCCAACTTTTTTAGCTCTTGCATGTATTAAAAATAGAAAATGTATCAAATAAATGTAAAAAATGTCTTTTTAAATGGTGAATTAGAAGAATAAGTTATATGTTGCTCTATCCAAGTTACCTGTTCCAAAAAGAAAAAAATTAAAATTAAAAAAGGGTTAATAAGGACTTAAACAAGCTCCAAAAGCATGGTTTAATTAGTCTAATATTATTATGTTTAAGTGTGTATCCAAATCTTATTTATCTGACATTGCTCTGTTCGTTAAGCACAGTTTGGTGGGTTGTTATTCTTCTAGTGTATATTGTTTATATGTTGATCATATGAAGTGACAAAGAGGGAGTCAAAGAAATCGAAAATTTTTACAGAAATAAAGAATTTGTTTTCTTTACACATTCTTTAAGTATTGAAGTAGTACATTCTACTACAGGCTTTTTTTTCGTTCTAAATCAGATTTGCTGCAGAAATTTATTGCTAAATCAAGAATCACAAATGAGAAAATACTGTGAAAACAAAAATATAAATTGAAGATGGAGTATCATTGGACAATCCCAAGCACTGCAAGTAACTTGTATGCTCTAATGTATCTCATAATTACTTGACTAGATATTGTTCATGTAGTCTATGTCGTGAGTCAATTTCAACACGCCAAAAAAGTAGTTCTTATGGGTGTCATCCTCAGACTATTGGATATGCCAAAAGAACAATAAATGGGGAAGTATTTCTATCATTTTTATCTTCTTTAAACCTAATAGCTTATATAGATAATTATTAGGAAAGAGATACAAACAATAAACAATCAACAATTGGTTTTTATGTGTTTTAAGGTGAATCTTTGACTTCATGGAAGTGCATAAGAGCTCGAGTCAAATATAAAACGACAATGTAATTCCTTCATGAGGGGGCTGACATATGTAACATTTCTAGAAATATTGTGCATAGGAAGTCGTATGGAACTCAGTTTCATCACTTATCAAATAGTTTTGCAGGTAGACTAACTAAAGAAAGTATTACCAAAAAGACTTCTCTAACTTTTTTTTAAAAAAAATTCTAGGCAAATCAATGTATTTCTTGTAGTAAAGCTATTGTTAACAGAAGAGCAAAGATGCATCGTGTGACAGTGAAGAGAAAATGCAAGTCAATGCAATACAATTAATTGAGGTAGTGAGTGTGCCAATTAGTTAGTTCCTATTAGTTTTCTTAGTTACCAAAGAAAAGCAATGACTATAACTAGCCTTTCTTTATGTATAAAATGCAAATATTTACAAAAAAAATAGTAGCTAATCAAAGAGAAAGGAAAGCTCATATTATTCAATAATAAGCAAAGCTACAAAACAATGAAGAAACTTGAGACATTTATTTGCAATAGAAGAAATCTTCCATCAAAACTAGTTCTCTCATAATAATATGGTAGTGAAGTTAGAAAGAAATCTGACATAAATCTAGACATCCTTCAATTCCATGAAAGGGAAATAGATTAATTGGAGAATTGATAGTTGTTTAAGGCTAACAAGATAAGGTGTCATTGGTACATAGTTGGGGTCTTGATATGACCTAATAAGCATGGCTAGTGTGGTATTAGCAGTACAAATGCTGGAAAACTATCTTCAAGAATATCCCATGTGGCATATATTAAAAGTAAATATGTAGATTCCATTCTGCCTTGCTAGCGGTGAGCCCCCGCTGCCTGCCCCTCACCAATGGATGCTCTGGGGAAAAGGGCGCATGGTGGGAGGCTACAAACAGTAATGGGATGCTATGGCTTTCCCATTCCATTTGCTCTTTGTTTATTGTTAAAATGAGGCTCGAGAAGCCATCTCTCCTACTTGGTGGTAGCATAGCAAGGCCCGCTAGAGAGGCAACTGCCACCCCTTCTGTTTTTCTTTGTGTTTTTTTAAATGAAGTTTCTATAGGCAAGGGGCGGTGGGACACCACCACTGATTGGGGGAGGTGATGACTTCTTCTTTTGCATTTTCTCCCTTTTGAAAAAAATAAGTGGAAGGCCACCACCGGAGAGCCTTCTCTCTCATACAGGGGAGGCATCATCTACCACCATTCAAGACTAGATGTTCACCGAACATCATTTTTTTTAAGTCGAGACTGAGTCTACATGGACTGTCCATACCAATTGAGCGGTTGCTCAGCTGGGTGCGTTGCATAAGCAAAGCATTTTTCTGTAGATGGATAAATAAATATTATATATATATTTTTTATTTTATGTTATAAATAGATAATTAGAGTGCCATGTGGTCATTCAAAATTGTTTTACGTCAATTCAACCATTTGAATATGATTAGAATTTATAAAACCACAAGACAACAATTAGAGTGTCATATCAGTTACATTCCACAAAAATAAGTTTTTTCTAGTGCAAATCTGCAAGGTGAGGGGTCATCTGACCCTTATTTAAAAGAATCAAAGAATATACATCAAGAGATATAAATCAGTCAAAAGAAAATAAAAGGAGAAACAAGCCTCACCAATTCACAATCTTCTCCAAGCCACCACATCATAAGCTTCTAATTTCCTATTTCTAGGAAACAAACAAATCCTCTTAAAGGTGAAACCACTATATTTTATCTTTAGCATCTAGATGATGCATTGATTTCCCTTTTCCTACAAGCATACTATTTGAACGATTAGGTTGCAATGCTTGAAAGAAGACCGAAGGTCTGGTCTTAATCCCAAATCTAAACATTTACTAAAAGTTTTATCATATTTACTGGTGAGGGAAACATGACACACAATTGAATGGTGCCCTGTGATGGCACGAGCAATAGGATGTCACACAAAAACATCCTTTATGGTGTTTGGATATCCAACACCATTTCTTTTACGGCATTGACACATCTAAATGCTAGAAAAGAATAGGAGATTAGAGCACACTCTCGACACAACTGAAGAAGGAAAAATTTTTCCTGCCGTCTCTCTCTTGGCAGGCTTCAATTACTTTTTATTGTTCTCCATTGGAACATACAACCGTTTCTATTTCTTATCTTTTGTGGAGTCCCAATTTCTTCTTTTGATCATCAGCACGTCGTCTCTTAGCCAGTCAATTATTGCCAAAGAAGTGCCGGAGATGAGTGCATAGGTCAGTCTTTCGTTTTACCTTGAGCTTTTTCTTCTCAAAATTATGTGTCTATCATCCTATAGTGTCAAGGACTTTGTCACTTTCTCTCTCTATCTTGATCTTTTGCCATTTCTTCATCTTAGCTTCTGTTTGTAGTCTTAATTGTTGCCAGAGGAGCACTAAAGAGGAACATGTCAGTGTTGTTTCCTTTGCTCATGTCTCTCTAAAAAGCATGTGTGCATCATTCAAAGGTTGTATTCATTTGTTTTATGTTTTGAAATTTCTCTTAGGTTTTATTTTTTTTTTACTAGATCTTTTGTTGTTCTTTCTAGTAATCTGGGAGTGTTTTTTAGTCGTATGAGCTAAAAGGTTATCAGGCATCAGTTTGCTTGGTCAAAAACATCCAAAATGATTTGCTTGCTCTATTTTTGATTTTCTCTTTTGATGCATCTTTGTGTATCTGATTTACAATTCTTTACTCCTAATTTTTATCATCTGAGTGGCTTGCCATATTTTTGGTTTTTTGATTGGCATCTTCTAATTTTTTTTGTTCCTTATTGCTATATTTCCAATCTTTCAACCCTATCAAAATTGTTTTCTATTATATCCTTATTATTGTCTGTCAGACATGGCAAGATATAGGGCTTTTGGGTTGCAAAATCAGGGGATTGAATTCAAAACTAACTGCTACACTCTCTATATTGATGTTTAAGAACTCTAATTAACCTGTTGTATAAAAAACTTATTTCTTGTTGGGTGTGAAGGCAACTCCAAAAAAAAAAAAAGAAATAGAACAAAAGAGAAAAAGGATGGTGAAAAGAAAAGAGAGTGTCAAACACTAATTATTGGAGTAACTTTTTTGAGAGCTTACTTGACTGCACAATTCCTTGACATATATTATATGCTATGCCTTGACAAAATTTAGTTTGGTCAATCCTTGTTGTCACTTTCCATTCTTAACTTTGTGTGCTAATATCTAATTTTTTCTTATTGTTGAATTCAAGTGGAATTCTTTTCTTACTGTTCTGCCATTTGCTTTAATTTCCTCAATCAGATTACTTTTGAAAAATTGAATAACTTCAATTTCTTGACTTGAAAGAGACAAGTTTTTTCATTTATAAAGTCAAGATATCTTCTCTTGGATGGAACCTCTAGAGTACTGCTAGATTTTATTGCACATGAGGATAAAGATGAGAAAAACATAACTTCAATAGTACATGTTAAAGAGCTAGACTACCTCCACCATGAAGACCAACCAGCAATTGCATGCATGACTTCTACATTATCACAAGAGGTTTGTGTGGTCATTCCCTATGATTGCTCAATCACACAGATCAGAGATGAGTTAGTTTAAACATATCTGCAAAGTTTCATAGTTACTAATTGTTTTTCTTGAAAGAGAGTTCTGGTTATTGAGAAAGAATTTCATGTCTAGCGTGGAACACTTGAATAGATGAAGATGATTGTAGATATGCTTGTAGTTGTGAGATGTGCAATCAATGATAGTGATATGGTATAAGAGGTTCTAAGTTTATTGGGGCATGAATATAATATTATTGCTACATCATCATTGTGCTTGCACTTTTTCAACATATGAAGAACTATGCGCTTGGCTAACCCAATGTGTGATGACTTTGAAAGATTTCTCTAAAGTAATGATGTTTTCTGTGTCCCATAAGATTGGAACTTACACATAGCCTTCATTGTTGTTCCTCATTATTAACACTAATTTCTTAGTTCCTTTATTATGTTATCCTTTCTAGCTAAGGCCACATATTCATTGTGAATGTTCTCAAATGGTTTTTAACTACTTGGATCTTTTCTTTGTAGGAATTTAAGGGGCACTGAGATGTCTATAACCTAGCATGTGAACATTTAAATACTAGCTAAGCCCCAGTTGATCAAGTAGAAAAAAAGCTTTACATTGCAGGCTTGTCTCTAGAAATTACAAGTGAAACATCACTAAACTATTTTGCTTAGCATGAGAACATAGAAAAAGGTTCTGGTATCATGCTTTACTCTACTTCAATTTTGTAATGTTTTGACCATGAAAATTTAAATTTTGTAATTTTAGTACAATAAGTCTTTTTGTTTTTAGTGGGTTAATCTTTATTACATATAAAATAGCAGAAACTACTAAAAAAGCCATTCATGATCCAAATAAGATTCCAAAGGTAAGGTAGTTTGTCTCCATTCTATCCTCATGGTTTGCTTCTTGAATATGAAGTTTTTTCATGATTAATGAACATATGTTTCCAGAGTAAACTCATCACTGCGAAATTTGCAAATAGTCAAAAGAACAAGTTCGGCCCAATGCAATCACTAGCAGCTATGGTTCCAGTTATTATTCCATTTCTAGTTGGGTACACATTATTGGAACTGCAGCCATTGGATGTGTACCAATAGGCTTAGCATGTATTGTCCTTTCCCACAAATTATAATATAGGAGTTGGATGAATCATCCTAGTATGCCAGTCTTGGAAGTGCCAGCCATTTATGTAAAGAATATTAGCCTCATCTTTCATTTGGAGGTGGACACAAGAAAATGTTGGATGTATAGTTGTAAATCTTATAAATTTTTATAGCACACATTTGGATGTTCAAAAAGCTTATTTTAATGAGTAATCTCGATATTTCCATGAAAAATTGTCGTTTTTCATGCTTTTTGAAATTTAAAATTTTTATTGGCAGTTTTTTCATATGCTATTGAATGTTTGATATGGCAAGATATGGGTGCCACTAAAGTGTCTTTAGTGGCACTTCAAGCTCACCATAAAAATGTCAATGTTGACATCTTAAATGTGTGTCACTAATAGTGGCAATGACATATTAAAAGCACTATTATTGATGTCTCCAAAAAGACATAAAAACATCTACAATGACATATGAAGTGTGTCACTGAAATTGTTTCATTCGCATATAACAACTAAAAGTGCTCATTAATGGTGAATAAGAATTTTTGCATTGAATAAAATCAGTGTCTATGTATTCTCTAGCCTTTAGTGGCATTTTTTGGATGCAACTAAACACTTGGCATCTCATAGTGATTTGATTATTTTTCTTTGCAATATAAATGCTCACAAACTATCCCTTAAAACATCCCGTTTGGCTCATATTGAAAGCAAAACTATAGGTTTAGTTATATATATATATATATATATATATATATATATATATATATATATATGTATGTATGTATGTATGTATGTATGTATATATATATATATATATATATATATATATATATATATATATATATATATATATATATATATATATATATATATATATATATATATATATATATATATATATATATATATATATATATATATATATATATATATATATATATATATATATATATATATATATATATATTAGAGTGACACTTGGTCATTTGAAATTGTTTTCTATCAATTCAACCATATGAATATGATTAGAATATGCAAAAAAGATGAGATGAGAAAAGATCACAAAAATTGATATATCAGCCATATTTACAAAGTGAGTTTGTTCTAATGCAAATCTGCTAGGAGAAGGGTTTCCTGACCATTATTCAAGATATATCTCAAGTGAGGCTGGTCAATCAAAACAAAATGAAGCCAGAAACATACTCAGCCATTCGAGGAGTCACCCTTTCTATTATTAAACTTAATGGAAGTTGATGTTTAAAATGTTCAAGTTATTGAGCTAGTCCACAACTAAGCACCCTAATACATCTCCCAAAGATAACATCGTTAACATGTTGCTAAAACCATTTATTACAATTTCTAACAACACAAAATCATGATATTATTGAAGAAATAGCCCTAATTGACCTCTTAAAATCCTAGAGACATCCCAAGATGCCTTTGAACAAATCACATTTCCTATTTCTAGGAAACAAACAAATCCCAAGTGCAACCACTGAGTTTCCTCTTTAGCATATGGATGATACATTGCTTGCCCTTCTCCCACCTGCATACTTTTTCAATCATCAAGCTGTAATTCTTGAAAGATGGCTAAGGATCCGTTTTTCTCCCAACTCCAAATATTTGATTATTTTTTCTTTGCAGTTACTACTCCAGCGAGCATTTATAATGAAGGTTAAAAATCATGTCTTTCCAAATCCAAATAATTGATTATCTCTTCCTTTGTAGTTACTATTCCATTGAACACTAATAATAATCTATTTAACATCAGACCATAGCTTGGTGTTGATGCTAGGAAAACCTCGAATGATGTATTATCTCATTTCTCCTCCTTTGTAAATCTAACAAGCATTGGGAAACACAAGATCTCTATATTGTTTTAGGCAGTTCCATCATTTTCCTTCTCCACCACCATGTGAAAGCCTGACTAAGGGCTAACCATCTTTGTTGCCATGTACAAACTCTATTTTACTCGAGGTAAAGCATCAACCTTCCACATCTATAACATGATTGCCTTACAAGAACACTATAACAACTTGTCATTTCCAACTCCAAGAGATAGGGAATATATTACATGAGAAAACCAAGGCCTCCACATGGGGTCTAGCCTTTGAACTTCCATTTACAAAAGACATCTCTCACTGTTTGATTAGAGTATTTGTCAAAAATATCGTAATTGCCTATATCCAATAGAGAATACAAAAGTTCTCAAGCCTGGTTTTTAAACCACATCAAAGCCTGATCGCCATCCCCAATCTTCCAAGTAATCAGGCAACACATATCTTCCTATAACCATCCAACATAGTTGATTTATTCCTACTAGTCCAAAGGCTATAAGACTATCAAGTTTTTTTTTTTTTTTTTTTTTTTTTTTTTTTTTTTTTGCATAAATAAGCCCATGATGACTTTGAGGAACAAACTTTGATGGCCAAGTTTGCCATATTAGCATCATTTAATGGTAATTTTTCCCAACTCTCCTTCCTCCACAAGGGCGTACAAGTTGTACCAATTTATTTCATGACAATGTCTTTTGCCATCCTCATCACTTAGTAAGAATGCATTACACAATTTCTCAATACTTCAAAATAAATTTTAGAATTTGTAATGTTATCAACCAATAATTCACCACTTGGTTAAGGAAGTGTCTAATCAAATAGATGTTAGCTGCAAACCATAGAAGGTTGCCTTTCTATGATGTCTATCCTTTTTCTACTTTTCAAATCCATCTCCATAGGAGTACTTGCACTTCCTTTAAGGCAAGGGTAAGGTTAACTAATTAGCTGGTAAACTTCCTTGAACCTAACCTAACAAAATCATGATGTCATTACACCTCTGAAGCAACACGTTAGAAGGCTCTACATTTGTCAGTTGAATCTTAAGTTAGTTCTGTCAGTGATATTATCAATTAAATATATATCAGTAATATCAAAGCTAATAAGTGTCAGCATAAAAGTCCTGGCATCAACAATGTGTGGCCCTAAAACCTTGGGACTTTAATACTTTTTCTATGAAGCTTGGGTTTCAACTTTCTCAACAAGATTTTAGTCACTACTATGAATACCTCACTTCAAATTTAAGAAACAATGTGCATTTTGCAAAAGCTATTACAAAACCTTGTTATAAGCTTTAAAAGTATCAACATTCAACATAATCAACTATCCTTATGTTTTTCAAAGGTGTTATTGACACTAAAAAAGAAAGATCTTTCATTGATGCAAATAAAAGGTCGGTAAAAGGGGCAAAATGTCAATAAAATTATTATTCACATGGTTATTAGCACGAGTACTAAATAGTAGTAAAGATTATGTTAGTGACATATTACTGAGGAAATAAAAAAAAGTCAACAAAGAACCATTATTTCTGATGTGATATAAGCATAAGAAATTATAAAAACAATGCCACAATAGGCGACGTTTTGTTGTCACTTTATTGACATGAAAATACGTGTCCATGATAATTTCATGGCATAGGTCCATTAGTAATTTTTCTCACTGCTAAATTGTTACCATTGCAAAAAAGGAAATAACGGAATGGGGTGCACTAACAAACAGGGACTTTTGTGCAACAAAGGTGTCTATACTTTTTTGGCTTTTCAAAAAGCAAAACAAAAAGAAACATCAACCAATAACCTATGAAGCATAAGCAAAACAAAAAAAGAAAAGAAGAAACAAAACAATGAAAGAACATCTACTACCTAAGGAAGATGTTGGATGTCATTTCTCATTGGATGGCTGTTGGAGGAGGTCATTGCTTCGTCTCTTGAATAAATGAAAAAAAAAAATAAAACTCATGCACAAAAAACAACAAAACCTACAAGAAAACACACACACTCAAAAACAAGGATGAAGGGTTCCAGATCTCATCTCATTGGATCCTTCTTTTGCAATTGCAGGAAGACCAACCACAACATTTTTTTAACAAAAAACCTAGCAGACTTCATTCAATCATTCCTCTAGTTTCCAAGGTTTTCTTGCTTGATTCTTTTGCCAAAGGTACTAAGGCTTGTTGCCCATCTCTTCAGCACTATGGTGAGTAGTCAGCAATTGGAGATGCTGAAGTCGGCCTCTACTTTTAGAAAAAAAAAAACCTTGGACAGAGAAAAGGTTTCTAGAGAGGAGAGTGTAGATGGAGGAGGAAGAAGAAAAAAGAAGGAAAAATAAGTCATAAAAGTTGATGTCATTCACTTACATGAAACATGACATCACAGATTGCATTCTAAAGGGACCATCAATGACATTTTGAAACATCATTGAAGACATACCAAGAATAGACCTTTAATATTTTTTTTTTTTAGAATGTCCCCTCAAGTGGAGATCTTTTTCCAAAACAATGTCACTGGTAATGATATTTTGCCAAAAAAGTCACTGAATACTTATCATGGTGGGAGCCTTTAGTGATGTTTTCTAAAACAAGTATCACTGAAGGCACAAGGCAGGGACCTTCATTGGCATTTCATAAAGGTCACTCAAGACCCACCAAGGATGACAACTTCAGTGACTTTTTGTGAAATAACATCATTGGTGACCACTATGAAACTTTTAATGATGTTTCTATAAAAAATGTCACTAAAGATATACTAAGAAGAAGACTTTTAGTGATGTCTTTTAAGAAAACATCAATGAAGACTTAGACCTTCAGTGACGTTTGCAGAAATAATATTAGCTTCAAAGAAGTTTAATTGTTTGGACTATTTGCAATGTTTTTATGTCTAGCATCAATAAAAAAAAAAACTATATTAATTGATATTCTACTCACAGAAAACCCAATCTTTAATGGTGCTCTGCTTTTTTTTTTTGGGGGCCACTAAAAGGAAGTTTTTTTGTAATTGTTACTTCATACACTAACAAAATCTGATACTGTATTAGTCTATTTGAGAGAGATGTACCCTGCTTTGTTCTTATTACTTGGATCTCTTTCATTCATTCAACCTTAATATTAGAAATTTTTTGACAAATACGATTACACAATGTTATAGGATGGAAGTCATTTTATATTACTAACACTTAGGATTTTTGGAGTAAGGACCAAATGTGCCTTGGTAACAATATATCAAGAATGACATTCTTGAACAAATCAGTAACTACTTAAGCTGGCCCATCCCGCTACTATATGCCAATATTTTTAAACAATTTGTCAAAAAAACATTCGAGCCTGGGCCTTTCTATTTGCATTTTGAAGAAGACTCTCTCTACTTCATTCTTGTAATAAGCTTTAGAAGTTATCCATTTTCTTAGGAGAGACCTATGAACTTTCCAATAGGTCTGAGCAGAAAACTACTTCTCAACAATCTACTACCAAACTCATTGATAAACAATTTACATGCTTCATAAATGTCAAATATTCCTCATAATTGATACCATTAATCTCTAATCAAAATGTCTTCTTATTACATTGATTATTCTTCACAATAATACGAAAAAAAATTAGAGTTTTTATCACTTTCATTCAGCTAGGTAACTCTAGATTTCTGTTTTCAAAACAACTCTTCATGAAGAATAAATTAACAAGTTTCTTTTCTAATTACCACTCATATTTTAGTTCTTCAACAATCTAGAATTAGAAAAATGAATTTTTTTTTTCAGCCTTAAGGTTCTTAGTTTTAACACAAATTCCATAAAAATTTTGGTCCCAATTAGACAAAAGTGAGTTTCAACTATTTTAAGAAAATGGAGAGGAATGGAGGTTTTGCAGGAGAAGAGGAGTTTGCGAGGGTTTGTGTGAGAACCCGATTGAACGATTTTTTCAAATGAACCTATCCAAAATTTTCTCTCTTTCTCTCACTATATATATATATATATATATATATATATATATATATATATATATATATATATATATATACATATTTAAAAAATTTGTTGCTAAAAAGTTATTACTACATTATCATTAATGATGATTTATAGTATGACAACTGTTTATGGTGGCTTTAATGATGTCTTATGGTCCTTTTATTGAAGACTCTTTGTATTTTAGCTATCTGGCAATTATATGACATATTGTACCATTGATTTTTACTCTCTCTCTATATATATACACACTCACACACACACACACACGGAAAAATAAGTAGCTAACGGATCCATTATTTGCTAGACTTAAAGGAATCACCTGACAGTCAGTTCTAAGTAGACCAGATGATAATAATTAAGTTGAAAATATGGAAGTCAAATTATTTTTTAAGAGACAAAAATACCCCTCAAATAAGGCAAGTGTTCTCATATAAGGAAACCGACTTGTTTTTCTTTTCTTTTTCTATCTCTTCTCCTTTGATGGGTATTTCTATCTTTAAACTAATAGATTAGCTTTCATTTTTTTCAACTTAATCCCCACCACGCAATCTGTTTCAAATAGATAGTTCAGGTCATTCCCAATAAGTAAAATATGTATGGTCTGTTAGTAATCTGTTTTCCTAATAAACACACACACACGCACATGTGTCTTTTAGATTTGACATTGTAGATTAGTAATAAGTAGTCATTTGCACATCCTTTACAAAAATCAGTTAAATTGGTTTAACATGTTATGGCATGAGGAGGGTTTTGACCATGGTTCTAGCCTAGTGCAAGAGACCTAAATCGATGAGTAGCTTATGGTAACAAATGAGACAATGATCTTCCACAAGGCTACTAGTAAGACGAATACCTAATTTGCTGGATGCTTTTTCCATACATGTTGAATAACCCCCTTGGCTTCACGTTTAAGGTGATGAATTGCTTTGATAGAGGGGATTAAGATGGGGAAACATCAACCTCAAGCTTAGATGATGGAAGGTCGAATTCTTCGAACATCTCAAAGAATAGGAAATTCTGATAAGGGTGTGAAAGGCAGAGATGTTTTGAAGGATCTTAGAAATCAATCTAGTGTTTTGCCAAACAAAACAGAAATTGGAGAGGTAAATACTCTTCGGATTTGAGCAACCTGGATGATTTGGGGGAGGTTGATGCCTCTCAAGCCATGTATATTCCTATTTCTTCATCATGAAAATTATGTCATAGAAATCGTGGGCTGTTGAGATAGACAACTCAATGTGAATTGCATATAGTTCTTAGTGAGCACAAACAATGTTTATTTATTTTGGTTTCTATCCTATCTCTTAAAGGTTTAATGGTCTGAATGCATTGAAATCAGTGCCGTGTGCTTGCTTCTAATATGTCCTTTACAGAGGGAAAGAGTAGAACGATTGGTGGATGGGATCCTACCAAAGTGAAGGCGCACATGATTGCTTCGGACAAACATTGGTTTTTTATGCAATGTCATTTTCTTGAGAATTTCAGAGCGACGGTTGGCAGTATCTATATGTCACCAAGTTTCTACTCACAAGTTTTGGTAATGACTCAACTTGATTCTTCGATGCAGACTTACGGTGATCTGTGCCTCATTTTTTGTGACTTTACACCACCATTAGAGGAGGGACAAGCAAGAACAAAAGGCCACACAATTTCAAATCTTGTCAAGAATTTATTAAGTTCTTAGTGAATTATC
The DNA here is from genome assembly GCA_011799765.1 of Nymphaea thermarum. Lineage (NCBI taxonomy): Eukaryota > Viridiplantae > Streptophyta > Magnoliopsida > Nymphaeales > Nymphaeaceae > Nymphaea > Nymphaea thermarum. The sequence continues at coordinate 340,713 of JAANDH010000079.1, read as the reverse complement.
ATCATGTTATTGTGAAGATAATAATAATTCTTTCGCTTGGGCCAATAATAAAATGGGTTCACATTTTGTTCTATGGGTCAATCAATCATGGAGGGATATGTTGGGGAGTGAATACAGATTGAAAATTCTTTTCAGAACCGTTTCTGATCATAATATTGTTATCTTTAACGCTTTTCTTGTTTTCAGCAATAAGCATCTACTCGTTTCTTTAAATATTTTTTTGGATGGGTGAAGCAAGAAGGTTGCTGTATTGTAGTGCAGGAAGCCTAGTCATCTAAGGCAGCAGGCTGTTGGATGATCAAAGCCCTCTCTAAATTGTAGAGAGATTAAAACGTAAGTTATCTCAGTAGAAGAGAAATTGTCTGGGGAATGTGAGTGATAGAATTTCAGCTATTAAATAGGAGATCAACATGATTGACCCTAGACTCGCTCAGGGTGACTAACACACTCCTGTTCGTGTTCAGATGTTGAGAAAAGAGCTTGCAATCTCTCTTGCAGGAAAGGAGGAATACTTGCATCCCAAAGCCAGGATCAACTAGTCGCACAATGGTGACTAGAATGCTGGCTTCTATCATGTTATGGTCCGAGGTAGAAGGACTAAGAATCATATTCTTTCTTTGGAGTAAAACGAGGGAGTCCATCATGAGCATGAAATACTCAGAATATTTGTAATGTTTTCTTAAAGACTAGTTGGAGGTAGAGGAGGGAACAAGTGACCTATTGCCTGATTTACATGAAGATACTCAAACTTATTGCCTTGGAAGAGGATAGGGAGGCTGTTTTTAGCCTGGACGGGGATAGTGAGCTTGGTCTTGATGGATTTACATAGTCATTTTACAAGAATCTTTGGTACATGGTAGGTGGAGATATTTTGAAGCAATGAGAAACTTATTTATTTCAAAAAGAATTGTGGAAGATAAACAAGTCGGTAATTATACTTATTCATGAAGGACCTAACGTTATTAGCATCAACAATATAGGCTGATTGCTCTTTGTAATTTCTTTTACATGATTATTTTCAACTTGATGGCTAAGCGCCGCAAGATTATTACGAAAGGACATACTGCCTTTCTCTCAGGCAAAAATTTGTATGACATTGTGGAGTTAAACCGTGAAATTGTTCCTTCCCTAGACTACAATAGATATGATTGTTTGTGTAAGAAGTTAGATCATATGGTGAAAGCGTATGATAAAGTGAATTGGATCTTTCTAAAGAAAGCTATTCTTCACCTTGGTTTTGGTGAAGTATGGGTAATTATTATTATGATATTCATGTCATTTCGGTGCTTAATAAAGTATGCCTTACTACAAATAGTTAGATTTTGGAGCAACGAGTTCAGACTCCCTAGTGGAAAAGTGAAGAGGTTTTGGTAAAGTACTTGAGGGAGATACCGACTCTAGTAAGATTCCATATTACATTGCTTGGAGGTTGATATGTAGACCTTATTTAGAAGGTTGGGCAATGTGTCTCACCTGATAGAACTCAACTTTAATGGCTTTGGGGTTATTGTGTTGGAGGTCTGCTCGCTAACAGTTAGTGGGACGCTGGGTTCACTTGAAGTGCGGCAACTTATCTTGGTTTTCAATGTGTAAGATGCACATGGGAGTGGTCATTAAAAGATGAAAATATCAAATTCTGACATCTACTGTGGTATATGTTTACACAAGCCCCTATATATATGGTGAAGAGATGGTCAAACTTGTTGGTAGTCTAACATTCATTCTCTTCCCCATGTATAAAGATTTATTATTTAGATTGAATGTGTCCAGACCTTCCCAAAGTGAGGGTCCAGATGTGCTCCTATTGGATTGGAAAGATGCCAAAAATATGATGCAACATGACATTTGGCTGAAGGTGGAAGCTCATTATCCCCACAAAAGTTGTTGGAAAAGGGTGTGGAAGAAAAACTACCATCCTACGGTCCAATGCTTTGGCTACCTTGCAGCCTACTCGAGACTTCCTACTCAAGACAGGTGGAAGGAGACTGGTTACTACCTGCTGAATGGCTGATTAATTTATTTGTTACAATAGTGATAAAACAAGTGATCATATTCAATTTAGGTGCAGGCGGGTGACCAAAATATGGAAGTTTCTAGCTGGTAAATTCAGAATGAAAAGGGTTCCTCACACCATTCCTTTCATCTTGCTGTCTAATTTCTGTTAGACGCAAGTCATTTTAGCATTCTTTTTAATTTTTGTTGCTGTCATTTATTTATGCGTGCTTTTAAGTTAGCATTTCCTTTTGTAACGGGTGGGGTCCAGGTTTGTGTTAACCCAACCCATCACGTCAAGTACTTGAGCTCGCTTAAGAGTGATTAAACCCTAATGAAGAATTATTTTGACGTGAGAGAAGCTGGCCTTCCGTGTGAGTTGCAGCGGCAGGCGGCTGTGTGTCGCTCGTTAGTCGAGTAGAGGCTAACAATTTGTATGGATGGCCAGAAACTGGTGCATGTTGGGGAATAAAGCTGACAGTAGCTGGGATGCTGAGGTTAGGCATTGTTGAAGTTGTTGTTTAGAGCACTGTTTTGCTCTGCTTCTTGACAGAGATAGACCTTTGGGGGCTTAGCACATGGGCTAAGAGCGACATCCTAGTTGATGATTGGCCAGTCATGGATGAGGATAATGCATGTATCCTGATTGTTGTGAGTTGCTTCAAAGAATTTAAGCTTGTTGCTGCCGGAAACCGAGTTCAAAGAGTACAACATGTCTCTAATTTACATATGTTGAATGACGGTTCGCCTTATTCTTTTGTTGGCCTATTCTTTCTGTGATTCGTTGATTGGAATAATATGATGGAGGCAGAACCTCCAACAGGGTGGAGTCAGACTGAGTTGCTATAATTGGCATTAGAGCCAAGACATCAAGCTTGACGATGTAGCTTCTTAAGCTTAGTTCTAAGGTGCCTTATATCAAACAACTAAGACTAATCATTATATATTGATAAAATAGCTTGATAATATTTTAAGAGTCTTACTGCCTTGGTCTCGTTTTGTCAACTTTCCTATTTTGTAGCATTTTATCTACAAATTTGGCTAATGGACTAAAACAATGTGCTTACCGGCTCAATACTATAAAATAGGAATAAATTATGCATTTGATGCCTAAAATATAATATACTTCTTGCATATCATTACACTAACTCCAAAATTTTTTGTAACTGGGTGTCCCCTTAATTGATAAGAAAATATAATAGGTCCATTTATTATGGGAGTACTCGAATGCCAAGAAAAGATGGAGAATGAGATGCATTTTGGGACATTAATGGTGGAGCCACCCACAGGTGGTAAGTACCCGACCCTCTCTGGCTTGCACAGGTATTCAATGTAAGTACATAAAAAAAGTAGTCTTTTAGCGCTTTTTTCTCATAGAATTCACATAACCTGGTCTTTCTAAAAAGCCAGGATTTTGGTTCACATAAATATGATTTTGAGACAAATCTAGTCTTTTCTTTATGAAATTTGTTTTGTCCTCGTCATTCAAACAACCCTTGACAGGTTAAGCCAGCAATATGTTTTTGTGCTTGCGACGTTATGTTGTCACTTGTCAGGTTAAGCCAGCAATATGTTTTTTGTCCCATAAACAACGTTATGTTGCAAGATATACCACTTCTTCAATTTCTTTCTAGCCTGTTAAGCAACAATTTTCTCTTGCAAATAACCTTATTTTCGAGTTATATATCCCATCTGCCAATTTTTTTTTGTTTTCTTTTTCCTTTTCCCTTCCTAAACTTCTTTCCTTGCATATCCCGCAGGATATAACTTTCACACAGACGACATAAACAGCCTAAATAATATAGCCCACAAAATACAAAAGAACATCAATTGGTCTATGCATATTTATTAAATTTCAAAGAAGGGTAGATAATAATATTGTGCGACAACCGGGAAAAGAGAGGCAGAGGACATATCGGTCACACGAGGAATCGATTTGTATTTAATCGGTCCACCGAAGAACCTGTGGCACGACAGGTAATATCCGCTTCCTTCGTACCCTTTTCACTAGAGGCGTTCAGAACTCGGGGTTCGCCCTTCTTCGGAGACTCACCGGCTCCTGCAGGTCACGGGGTTCCGTTTGGGAGCCCACGGCATCCGGGGTATCCGAGGAAGGGGGCTTCCGCCCACAGGCACGTGGCGGTGGGCAGAACCATGCCGTCCTTATCCTGAAAACCCTAATGCCATTCTTTTTTGTTTCCCTCCTTTTCCGCTCCACTAGATTTTTGTTCTATCTGCTATAGGCGATTTTGGATTCAGGTTTGGAGTCCGATGGCAGCTGGCTCGCATTAACTTCCCCCCCTCACTCTTTGTTTGGATTTCAAAAGGGCCACATGCTCGGCAATTACGTTTTTATTTATGCTGGGGTCCCACATCCATATTTTACTAAGCTACCCTCATCGGAAACCTATTTCTGATCTTCTTGTGCCCAACCTGAGGGAAATGATTCGGGGGTACTTTTGGCAGTGAAAATGCGGTGAGTAATTATGATACTGAGGGATACAGCTCGATGATTCGGGAGGAGACTCGGGTTCTTTTCTTTTTTACTGTTGAGATGTCATTCAGTTGCGAGTCGTGAGGGACAATGCTGGTGACGCCGGTGATCCAAGGGCAGAGGAGGAAAGTGGACGTGTCCGTGTTTGGATTTAAAGGAGCCTAACAGCTAGTGTCCCGACAGTTGATCGTACGTACTGAAGCCGGTCTCTGATCCTGATGAGATCCCACCGCAGATGACAATTTGGGATCCGAATGAGGTCCAAAACCCCAAATGCATGTAATGCGAATCCAACTATTTTTTGGTTATCCGCAAGGCCTCAATCAATCTTTCTCGGATTTGAGATATAAATAAAACTAAAATATCACTTTTAATTGGATTTATATCAACAAGTTCTTTTCAATTCTCTTTCAATATCGGCAACTAGCAAACTGTATCTACGATGATAATAATAATAATAATGATAATAATAATAATAACACCGCCTTTTGCCTTTCGAAAATGCAAGAAATTTCTCGATTTTTCAGTGGGGTGACATGATATGATATATATATACCTCGAGAGGACGTATGTGTTTTAGAATTTGAATATTGAAAGTCTGGCGTGCCCATTCGAAGCCGTTGGTCTTCAACGGGTGATCCAACGGTCGGAAATCCGAACCGAACCCATCCAAGCGACGAAGATCCTGGTCTCTCATCAGTCCAACAGGATGACGTGGACAGAGGGACCCATTTGTTGTCCACGTCTGGTTCAAGAAGCAGAGAGGGACATGGGACTAGAAAACGAAAACGAAGGATAGCTAATGATGTATGAGGAAGAGATAGAGAAAGGGGATCTTTTGTTTGTCTCTCCAACTAATGATGTTCACGATATTTGACACGTTTGATGGCGTGTATACGGTTCACTTGAATTCACAGGTATTTTCGGCCTCCATATGCCTTGTATTATGTTCTACATTATTGACTCCTCTTTTCTTTTCGCTGGCTTGGGAGTTCAACAATTAATTGCCAATCGCTGAGCATTGGCAGAGTAAAAAATTTTGGCTGCAGGGACACTCATTCAATAATTTCAAATTTTTTGAGAGCATTTATATATACAAACAATCAAATATTCCAAAAATGAAGGACACTTAATCACCAACGTAGATCTGATATGGGTGATCCATATAATTTTATGTCATCACCACTCTCATGGGCAAACTTTGGAAAGGCTTATTTGGCATGCGTGTAATTTTATGTCATCACCACTGTCATGGGCTGACTTTTTCAAGGTTTATTTGGCCTGCATGGCATCGAGGGTTACCACAATCTTTTGGCGGCCTAACCCAATATTAAAGATAGCGGAAGCATTCATCAATCTTTTTAGACTATGGACTAGATAAAGAATGCCAGACACTCGTCAAACCATTACCCATGATTATCTCACAGTAGGCCATTGGCAAGCCGTGGTCATGAGGCCCTATCATAATCTTGTCATTCCTCCAAACACCTTTTTATTTCCATGTAAAAGCCGAGTGAGGGAAGACTTCCCTTTGAAGGAAGACTTTAGCCAAAACTAGTTGTCGACTAGATGTCATTAAGCAAGGTAGCTGACTACCACCCTACTCGACAACGAGCTTTTACTTGCTTGGCCTCGTGTAGCTCTACGTTGTTGTGGACACAACCTATGCGTCCACCAAGGGAATTAGCCCCAACTCGTGCACCCTCATGCGTAGCCTAACCCTATGCATCAAAAGTTTACCGAATGAACTAACCTTCCAAAGGGACTGACGACTATGTTGTACTTATATGCTTTGGACTTGCACCACTGCGCTACACATTCCAAGTGCTTTGCTTTTTGCTTGACTCAGTGTTCGATTGGATCCCACATGCTTCCCGAGCAATGCCAAAGTTGGCCAAGCAGCATCCCATACTGTTGGCTAAGTCGGGCCAAATATAGTCGGTCGGCAACGTTCTCCCACTGCCAAATCATCGATGTCCTCAGTGACCTGCTCTGAGCGTGAAAAAATTTGCAGCTATCCCATTCATGCTTTCAATTGTGCCAATATCTGTCTGATTGACGCACCCATCACGTTTTAGCTACCTATCTCATGAGGTGTATTGCATCTAGTCCAACTCCGATTCTTTTCTCCTTTTTGTCATTTTTGGCACTTTTCCTTAGTAAAGTCTGAAACATATCCGGCAACTAAGTATCAAATTTTGAAGATGTGTTCCCAACCAGTACTCACCTTTGAATACCTTGACATGCTCACTTCTCCGAGCCATGGCAACACTAAGTGACATTGCCCTCTTGGACAATCCTTTTTTAAGTTGGGCTTCTTACCCTATCTACCTCAGCGAGTGATATCTCTATGGCATTCTACTCCTCACACCTAGATACTGTTTTCGGAACGTGTGATCTTCATCTAACCAGCACCATCAGGGTCACTTGAACCTATGTCTGATGAACATACTCAAACTATAGGGCACCAACAATAAGCCAATGGTTTTCTGAACAACTTGTTGCATGCATTTTGCATCAGAACATCATGTTCTTTTTCCCTTTTTTCAACTCATTCTCGCATCATTCTTGTCTTTCAAGTTTTTCTAGAGAAATTGTTATGCTCTAATACGTACTTGTCACGGGCTGATTTTTTCAAGCCTTATCTGGCTCGAGAGGAGCCGAAGGTTGCCACAATCCCTCGGTCAACCTAACCCAACCTTAAAGATAGTAGAATCATTCATCAATCTTTTGAGACCATAGACTAAATGAAGAGTGTTATGCAATGGGCAAACCATCACTCAGGATTATCCCACAGGATGATACCGGAAGCGGTAGCCATGATGTCCTGTCAGAACCGTGTCATTCCTCCAAGTGTCTATCTACCTCTATATGAAATCTAGGTAGAGGAAGACTTTCCTTTGGAGAAAGCCCTCAGTCGAATCCATTTGCCGATTAAATGTGATTAAGCAAGTTGGCCTACCAACGCCCTACTTGACGACGAGCTTTCACTTGTTCGCCCCCACATGACTCTGTCGGTTGTGGATGTAGACTATGCAGATACCAGAAGAATTAGCCGTAACCTGAGAAGTTTACCTACAGAACTACACTTTACGAAGGGACTGAGGTCCATGCGGCACTTAAATGCTTAGTCCTTGCATTACTGTGTTGCACATTTCAAGTGCATTGTTTTTTGCTTGACTCAGTGTTTGATTGGATCCCACTTGCTTCCCAAGCAATGCCTAAGCTAGCCAAGCAACATCATATATTGTTGGCTTGGTGGCCAGACATAGTCGGTCCACAACAACCACAATGTCACTTTTAATTTTTTGAATGAAACTTTTGATGAGTATCCCATGTATCTTCACCAATGGGGTTTGATGAACTTAAATGTATATGTGATAATCACTTTTGTAATATCGACTAGAATCTTTTTATACCTCTTTCTCGTACAACTTCAAACTTTGGTAGGTTTCTTTTGTTGTACTCGAAATATTAAAGATGCAACACAATCAAATATCTAACAAAAAAAAGAAAAAACACATAGAAATGATGAAAAAAGTGCATTGATGAAAACTTTACTAAGTGATTTTTGGTGCAAAAAAAATACTACTAAAAATCATGCCATTAAGAATTCAATGACAAAATGTGCATGCGTACCATTAAGAATTCAAAGACAAAATGTGCATGCGTAAGTGAAGAGACTACACATTGTTTAGCATGACAAAAGTGTCACAAGTGCTCTAAAAAAGGGTAGAAGGGTAGGAACCTAATGAAATAGCATGTGTGCTAATGCCATAAAGAGTGACCCAGAAAGTGCATTAGTGAATTGTCAACAATGACACATTTTCCATGTTGAAGAAGAATTTGTCAATAGTGTGCATTAGATCTCCAACGACACAAACAATTTTGAGCCGCATCTTGTGTCACTAAGAGATTGTTTATTAGAAACAACGTACAAGTGCTACATGAATTTGCCTTAAAATTAAGGCAAAATCATGAAACACTAAAATAAATGCCCCATAAATCTACCCTAAATTTTGAGGTAGATTTGCATAACACTCACATGACATCTCTATTGCCACCCCTAAGGGGTAGTTTGGTAGCGACCCAATTGAGTCGTCCATTAATTGAAGTCATTAAAACCACTGTAAGTTTGCTGGTGACGATGGAAGTATATTGACAACCAAGTAAAATTTTGCTGAGGTAGCATTTGCAAGGTGGCAATTTGTTGTTCACTTTAAAAAGGATAACATTTTACAAGACATATGATTTCCTTCTCTTCAATTACCACTATCTTTTTTACATAGCATGGATAGTGGATGCGCGGGTAGGTTTTAATCAGCGGAATCGACCTTAGTGGAATTGAATTAGTGAAATCTGGATTCGGAAGCTGATTCATGAAATGACACCTGCCTAATCCTAAGCATATTATAAATACTCAAAAAATGTTCTCATTTTTATTCTAATATAATTTTTTAGAAATTTTGCCGATTCACAACCGATTCAATTGAATTGCCCCATTTGCCGAATCGGCAACTTCAGCAGTTGGTCATACAAAACCGTTTCAGTAAAATCTGAGGTGACTTGCTATGGAGCACATCACTTGATGTTAAGTGTACAAGAAACACATCATGCCATCCAAGACAAAATGTCATTTGTTCGAGTACATACCAACTGTTTGGTTTATTTATGGTAGCTTTAGTGATAACTTTTGGCAATTTTAATCATAAATTTTTAAATTTTACTCGCTTGGCAACATTGACATACACACACACACAGAAATTGGTGAAAGCTAGACGCTTAGGTCAGGGATAAAACCAGACCCTTTAATATTTTGCTAAAAAGTTGTTTAAAATAATATATAAACATACTAATATATTTATAAAAACTATTTTGATATAAAACATGCTTTGAATCAAGTTGTTTTTATGAAAAAATATTGATTTTTCTATTATCAAAATGTTGATGCTATGTAGGCCTCATTTTTGCTCATTATTAAAACACTATTAATATCTAAAAAATGATCAACTTAATATATATTTAACATCAATATATCCTGACCATCATACTGGTAAGGCTAGATTTCAAAAAAAAAAAAACAAACAAAGAACACTTCAAATATCATATTTAAACGGTCTGATTTTTGTCCCTAACTGATTGGTCTGGTTTTTACCAATATATATATATATATATATATATATATATATATATATATATATATATATATATATATATATATATATATAAAGAGAGAGAGAGAGAGCCCATGAGTTTTTTACATACAACCCATGAACATTAGATATAATAGGCTGATTGTTTGGAGAACAATATCATATTATCACTGCTCATACTTAGACCAATTGCTTCCAATACATTCGACATTAATGTCCAATTGCAACCAGTTATAGATGAATTATTAACACTATGAGATGATGGGGCACGCATATTTGATATTCATAAAAAGGAACATTTTTAAATATCTGTTGCTTTAATGTGGACTATACATGACTTTTATGGATATGCTCATCTATCAGGGTGAGGTACTAAAGGTAACTTGTGTGTATAAAACGTTACGTAGATATTGTTAGTTGCAAACTAAAGCACAACAAAAAATATGTTGCATGAGGCATCGTCGCTGTTTGCCTAGGAATCATATATAGTCATTTATTGGATGATACCATGGAAATGAGACAAGCTCCAATAGTTGTTTTTGGGAGCGAATTATTGTACAAATGCAATTCACAAATGATGTAATGAGAGATAATTCAAGCCGAGGTGAAAGATTTAAACATAACTGAAAGAAAATGAGTATCTTCTACACATTACTGTATTGAAAGGATAACATGCTATGTCACAATCTAGATATCATGCTCATTGAAAAGAATGTATGTGCAACATCACTGGTTCGTTGTTGAACCTAAACAAAAAAATCCAAAAACCATTTGAATTCTTTATTAGACTTGAAGAAAATGAACATAAGGTCATCATTTCATGTGCAGCAATAATATAATTCATAAAATTATATATTTTCCCAGCTTGTTATAATATAAGCAAAATAGAAAATGATTTTTTTGTAAGGTATTAAAGAAATTCAAAGTAACAGATGACTATTCAGCAAACATTACACTAAAGATACAACTAAGAGAGCACAAAATATCAAACCTCAAGAGCCATGATTGTCATTATTGATCAAACACTTCATTCTGTTGGCCGCATGTAAGACATTACTAGAAAAGTCAATGTTGTGATAGTTAAATTGGTGGTAATTTTTTAGAAAGTTGACTTTGAAGGCTATGACAAATCATGAATTTGTAAAAATAGAAGAACAAATAACACTCACACTTTGTAAATTAAAGATGATATTCCTGCCATCATTATTTAACATCATGATACATTTGTCAATCTATTTAGGTCATGATGTTTGTTTGGGTGGACCTGTGCACTATCACTGGATGTATCCTATTGAAAGATGCATAATTCTAGTGCCACCATGATCATTGGTACTTAATTATATCATGCATATTCTTCGATTCTATTATATAGGTACTTATTGAAACTTGAGAGTTATCTACGTAATAGAAGCCAACCAAAAGTTTCCATTGTAGATGGCAGATCTAAACCAAGTTGTACATTTTGAGCATTTTCTATGAAAAATGAGTTCATTTCATCAAAGCTCTTGCATGCTAATCCATCTATTGGGCATCTAAACACTCAATCTTTAACACTAGTATCAAAATGCAATGTCATATGTTGTGCAACATCAAACATTAAAATCATTTTCTTTAGTCGCGGTGCAATCAGGAAATAACACAAAGTTTTCATTGGTGTCTGATTTCCCTTTTTAGATGAATTTATGGCAGATTGACTATCAATGTCTTTTCATTATGACACACCGTATCTTTTGACACAAACTTGTTCCTATATAACATGCAGTTATTCAGACACATATCAATCTTTTCACTATGAATTATCAATGTTGTGAAGATACTTTTTGCTTCGTACACGGACTTTGGTAACTGCATTCTATTAGGAAAGCTTCATAAAATATACCAAGTAACATGCTGAAACTCTTGTTTCTCCACCCACATAGAACTTTGATGTGAAACAAATGGATTGAAAAACTCATTTTCATATGTCTACTCAACATCGATAAACTTTCTCTTCTGCATCTTTACTCAATCTTTCATACATGTCATTGTCTTCTTCTTATTGAAAACATGGTTGATAGGCCTATGTCACATTTTGTGAATGTTTTCAAGTTGCAGTCCCATGGTTGGTTAACTTATATAACAAGTGGCAAAACCGATTCTCCACAATAATGCCACCAAACATATGACTGAACAAATCATGAAAGACAATATGATCTAACACATCAAGTACCCTTTGAGTTAGTTTAGACCTCAAATTTTTTTGAATGATAATTTTGAACATTTTCATAAAATATCTCAGACCGGAGTCAATGTCCACCCAACTCAATCCTAGACCCAAGTCTGGGAACCACTTGCGAATTTAATTTACAACACTGAATTGCAAAACAAGAAATTTTGTCAAATTTGCACAAAATTTTGAAATTAAGTTTGAGATTGATTCGAATTGAGATCTAAAAGCTCAGATTTCCAATCAAAATTACAATTTAGTGAGAATAAAAATCTTCTTTCGATCCTATTCTAACACAAAGAGAGAAAATTCTCTCTCTATATATCTATTCTGTTCCTTAGATTTATTTGAGGAAGACCTGACCCAAGAAAAAATCAGGAATGATTCACCTAGAGTGAGGACTTCTTAATTTTTTCTAAAAATGTTTTGAAGTTAATTCAAAAATTAACTTTCTCTAAGAAGCAAAATCCAAATTTAGAATTGGCTCAGATCAGACCCAACTGAGCTAATCCATTCCAAATTAAAATGAGCCAAAATCTCGATGTGCTATGATCAAACATATTTAAGGGCAAATCAATAGATCACTTGAGGCTAGATTAACAATAATCTTGGTCAATTTTACGTATATCAAGCAAAGAATTGCTGACCAAGCAAGGTTACTCTTTTCATCTTCTACATTTTCGCAATGAACTAATTCTAGGAAAGGAATCAGTTTTTCGAAATAAAGGAAAATCGAAGAGGCATTTAAAGTTTAGCTGATTTCTTTGATCTTTTTAGAATTTTCCAAACAGCCTAAAATAGGTGTGCCATTTCCATATTAAATAAAAACAAGATTAAAATATTTTTAAAAAAATAATGGCAGACCAGTTGGGCATGCCATTTATGCTGGTTTCAAGAAAAACACAAAATTTTCTGGTTAAGGGGAGAGGGAATAAGCCATAAATGATGTCCCCCTCTCCGTCTCCTTTCTTGATTGGAAGCAAATGAGTTGGTGAAAAACCAACTAATCTCCAGATGTTGAAGAGTCAAGCCTGCCACCAAGCCTGATTTCAAGCTAAACAAGCAAGACAAGGCAACAAAAAGAAATAAACTGATTGGTAAATTAAGAGGTCCCTTGCATCCGAGGGTAACTTCTTTTTCATGCAAAAATCATGGAGATTGCCTCTTGATGTCTCTTGTTTTCAAGAAATTTGTCTAGCACCAAGTCCCTAGTGAGCAAGTCCTTCATTCTTTAGCAGCAACTAGCCACAAGGAGAGTATGTCCAGTCTTAGACGTGATCCCCTCTAGCCGACCCCCTTGCTCAAAGACGTTCATGCTTAAAATGTTTTCTATCAAGGCGTCCTAAAGTGATCTAGCTCCCACTTCACCTAAGCCTTTGCTCATAGGTTTATCTAAGGAAGGGTCTTCAAATTTGGCTCAAAGTAAAACCTCACATCGCCTAACAGCACTCTGCTCTAACCGACTCTTTACTCAAAGGCATCATCAGCCTTCGCGTCTTCAACCAGTCCAGCTCCACATCTTCAAGCTGGTCCAATCACTCATTACCTAGTCAAGTTCCTGCTCAAGGCGTCCCTGCTCAAGGAGTCCCAGCCCAAGGCGTCACTCATTTGACGTTGACCTGGTCCCCGCACAGAATGCTTCCAGCCTAGACGCCCTAAGCTGATTCCACCCTAGGGGTCCCCAAGTTCGAAAAGGCTTCACCTCACCTACTAGCTCACAGCTCCAACTGACCCCTGCTCAAAGTGTCATTAGCTTAGGCGTCTCTAAGCCACGCGCCTTCCAAGGTGGTCCAAATCTCACGTCAAGCCCCACTCGATGCCATCCCTGTTCTGCCCTGTTTTAGGCACCATTCTAGGACGTGTTTGACTCAAATCTCCCGTTGATTCTGGTCAGTTTTGGTTCCATGTTAAATGTTATTTTAATATAATGATATGCATGTCTGATTTCTCGAAAAAAAAAAAAAGATGAATGGATCTCGTCAAGCAGCCACTGCCATAGTCTGATTGCAGTAGCCATGGTGAGGTCGTCACCTCCATCTATCAAGCTAAAAAAAAAGGTTCAATCACCTTTGCTTTTGGCTCACCAACGCCTAAATCAATGGTCTTATTTCTGCTATCTTAGAAAATCAACAGAGTTGATCACTGGCTGGCCAAAATTTCTGGTGGTTTGACACCACAAACCAGACCCTAATCGGCTCCACGATTTGGGTCCTTGACAAACCGTCTCACCCAAATCAGCAGTCTTATTTGCTGTCCTAAAACAACATTCTTGCTGCATGCCATTTTCATCCTAATCATTGTAACCTTGGCGTTATGTTTCCCAAGCGTCATATTGGTCGAAATGGTGAACGTTTCATGTATGCATCTTCATGTGAATGGTGAATAGAAACGGCAAATGCTTGCAGCCTGGGCTGTGATTTTATCTATTTCAAAAGCTGGGAATGATGTCCTGCTGGGTCGTTACAAAGGAAGTGTATATGTTAATGCATATGTGCATGTATTCCCATGCTCCTCCTAACTCACTTAAGCCAATTTTTTTTTTTTCAAAAATCAAAACTGGGTTTTTTCAAAATCTGATTTCAAGAGTTTCATTTGTGCCAAATTAAGAATGAAGAACACCATGGTTCCAACGAGAATGCCATGCACGCATCTATGTGATTGAATGTTTTATGAATGTATGAAGAGAGAGTCGAATTTCTTTTATATGTTTTTTTATGAACAGAATTACATCTTTCTTGTTTAATATCCTTTTTAACATTCATTAAGTACAAAAACGAACTTTTCTATATAGTCTCATTAGCCCCCCATGCTGCTTACCGCATTTCCTTCATCTATTTTGATTCTACAGTCACGAGTAAAATGACCCAATTTTTCACATCTAAAACACTTTCTTTGATATCGACTACTATGTAGTTTCTCTTATTTTTTTTCTATATTTTTCTCTTTCTTTTCGTCAATGTTTCTACTTTGAGATCTAATTACTGACTTTGGCTAGACTGACTTAGCTAGCCAACGTGATGTCTGACATTTACTAAACAAAGCTTCCTCATTATTTACTTTGAGGTAGCGTTTGATAAACAGGAAATTTGAAATAGGAAATATGTTTCTGGAAATAAAATTCCAGAAACAGTGAAACGGAAATATTATTCCGTGATTTACAAAATGGCCGTGTGTTTGATAAGGGGGAAAGGTCGAAGGTGAGGAGGGAAGGAGAAGAGTGGGAGGAGGAAACGGGAAGGAGAAGAGGGGAAGATGGGAAGAAGGGGAAGATGGCACGAGGGGAAGAAGGGGAGGGGAAAAAGGGAAGGAGGGGAGTAGGGTAGGAAGAAGGGGAAGGAGGGGAGTAGGGCACGAAGAGGGGGAAGAAGGGGAAGAAGGGGAGNTCCTCCTCCCTCCCTCCTTCCCTTCTTCCTCCTTCCTTCCTCCTCCCTTCTTCTCTTCTTCTTCCTCCTCCCTCCTTCCCTTTTCTTCCTTCTTCCTCCTCCTCCCCGGCCCTTCTTCCTCCCCAACGGTAAAAAAAATAAAACCGGAAATATTATTCCGTCTCTCAGCTGGAATAATATTTCCGGACTTATTATTCCGATTTGAATCCAACGGTAAAAAAAAAAATTCCATCAAACATGGAATTGAAAAAAATTTTAAAAATTTGAATTATTATTCTTGTGCTACAGTAAAATTCTTGTTTATCAAACGCTACCTGAGTGAAAGCCCAGCCATTTGTTTTCACTAATGTTTCTTGATTGATCAAAAGATTCTCTATCTCCGACAAAAGCCATTTGTTTTCACTAATGTTTCTTGATTGATCAAAAGATTCTCTATCTCTGACAAAGTTGGTTGAACTGGCTAGCCTTGAACCAGTCTTGAACTCTAGCTAGCCTTGAACTCCAGTTATAAAACTGCTAAATTCTAGATGAAGTCCACAAACAAGAATTCTCTACATACGGGCCTCACTAATCTTAGATTCAGGGTCAATTTAAGAAATCCCCCTACAGATGTTTTTAGCCTTCATAAAATACTCTGCTATCAACATGTTTTCCTGAGTTAATGCAGCTAGTTCATTTTCTAACGGTTGTAGGCGAGTGTCATTAGCTCGAGAAAATAGTGTTGCAATAACCTCCCATGCTTTTTTAAGAGTCTCATGATCACGTATATGCTCTAATAAATATTTCTCAATTAATACCTTAATTGCAAATAAAGCTTTCCCAAACACTTGTTATCATGTCAAAACGTGACCAACGGAAAATTTCATGGTTGAGCACGTTATAGCAAAAATAAATATAGGAAATTCATCTAAATGGAAAAATCACACTAAAAATAAAACTCATATGCATAGGTGAAATGTCTAACATGCTGACAAATTAACGAGAAATAAGTGCACTTACTTGTATGCCAGTAAAACATAGAACAAATATAAGTTCATCGAAGAAAAATGGAGAACCAATATCCAACGTACCTTGAATAGAAGGATAGATTTTGTGATGCTCAGCATGGACGTTGAAAAATGCACAACCTAATTCTCATACCATTTCTAAGGACACTAAATTTTTTACTCGATTTCTTTTTTAACATCAGATCTATAGCACAGGAAAATAATTTTTCAAACATTCATATCGTAAAACGTTTAGGTGTCACTAATTATAAACTACTAGAAACAAAGCACTATCATTTTATAAATAGAGTCAAGCAAACAAATTTCAAGCTTCATATAATAAGAAAAAATATAAATGCTTTCATAGTCATCGTCAGATCATCCCACTAGTTAGCAGTCATGGTACAACCTCTCTATTCATGATCATCTAAAATGTAATAATAGAGTGAGAACTTGCGAAAGTTCCCAGTATGATAGATACCCTTAGTTTATACCAGGCATACGCTACTATTATGTGAAGTTAAGAAAATCAATGTGCAGTTTCAATGTCAAATATGTCATGAATGATAAAATCACTTATTAAGAAGTATTTTAGAAAAGGATATCGTAAATATATGCATATATACATGACATTTATTATCTAATGGTATGCTTGACACCAAAATTTAGTTTCTCTTCTCCAGTAACTGCAAATGCTAGCGGGTGGTAACTCGACCGGCACATGTATTTTCGTGCAACATATTATTAAAGTGTAGAAGAGTAAACCCAATAACAACATCTGAATCTCAACTCATGTGCTAGCATTAGACTTTTAAATTAACGCTTTCTTCCTCCATTTAATTGGCCCTTAAAATAACAAGTTAGAGGGTATTTCCCCAAATTTCATGGTGAGGGTAATAGGTGAAACCACTATTGGCATGCCTAAAAATATAAGGCATACTTGGCTATCAAACAAAATGACCTGGATGATAAGCACTAATGCTGCTTAGCCTCACCTAAGCAGAACGGTGAACCCCTTACTCTTTCCTTGTGCCGCCCTGCTCTCTTGAGCAGTTTGGGCTATACATAATTAGGCCAAATATGCATTAATCCAGATGAGCATTCATCTTTTATATCAGATATCTAAACATTGATTGTTAATGCTATTTTTTTACTTCATTTAGTTCATTGTTTTCAATACATACAGAAATTTTGAATGAGTTTCTTAAATTGCAGTAAGTAGCATAATAAAATATTTGGCCATAAAAAACAATTTTCAGTCTCATGCATCAATCATGAGTATCAAAAGTGTGAATGTTTATGAATTTATGCAAACACATGATTTTGTAAAATCACAAATGCATACAGATACAAACATATATGTTTCAAACCAGGATAGATCCATATCAAAGTCTCATTGCAGCTACTAATCATATATAACTTATGGCTAATCAAAGCAAACTGAGTAGCTTGACATGATCATCTGTCAACACCCTAATTTTGTGTAAATGACTGTTTTACCCCTCACAATATGATTTTGAACTTAGTTTGCCTAAAGTATTTCTAATATGGGGGCTGTCCATTCGAACTACGGTTAAACCCATTCTATTTAGGTGGCCAACACTTCGAATCCAATAAACATGGCCGCCGCTTCCTTTCTAAATGGCCATTTTACCCCTAAACTTTACTATTTTACCCTTGAACTTAAGAGGACCTCTAGAATTTTAAAAATTGCCCAGAGCCAGCTTAAATAGAGTAATTTTCACCTTTACAAGTCTCCAAGATCCATTATCGTTAGTCTTTCAGCTTTACCTTAACTCGAACTAGCTCACTCTAACCCCAAGTAGCTCATAGAGACTTATATGACCTAGCCGAGCTCCAATTAGGGTCAACTCAGTGTAACCTGGGCATAACTTGAGCTGTTTTCAGTTCTAGAATCCAGACTTCAGTTCTGGACTGAGTTATTTTGTTACAGTATATCGCTTTGTCATCTATTTGGCAGGGTCCGAGCTCAATTTAAGCTCAACTAGGACTAGCCAGTTCACCCTAAACAGGGGCCATATTCTTATAGTTGATCTATATATCATTACCTCAGTTTCAGTTCATTCTTCCTCAATTGAGTACAATTGCAATTTTATAGATTCACTAAAGTTGTCTAGTTCCAAACATGTCAGTCAATGCATAGCTCAATTTTCAAGCTCATTTTTTATCTATCAATGAGTCAATTTTCTAGTTTCTTCACATGGTTGCGATCAGATATACTTCACCAGAGTATTTCTAAGCCCAGTTTGGGTTCCAAAAATATTGTTTTCCTATATTACCCTTGATCATCACTCCAAATTAGCTCATTACATACCAATCAGTTTAGTAAAATACATTTTTGAGGGGTAAACAGTGGAAATTTTACCTAAAATTTGACCCATCTATAGTTCTTGGCCTGATGCATGACCCACACTGCCTGTAGAACTCAATTTATGTTCTAGAGGTAAAATTGCCCTTTTTTCATAGAAGCATTATTTTTATATAAACTTAAGTTAAGAGCCACATTGATACGTTTGGATTATACATGAACTCAAATAGAACCCTATAGGCCCATGCCTACACTCAGCTTCCTACAAATTCAGAATTGAGCCTCCACTGAGCCATTATGGCTTAACTCGGTTGGACCCGCTTCTAGCCCAGCTTAGATTGAACCTAGATCTTGACCTATCCCAGGTCACCTTTGATCTGATTGAATCCAGATATGCCTAGACCAGACTGACCTAGGTCAGGACACGCTCAGTCCAAATCTCCAATCCAGATATTTGTCTCGATTTTCAGATCTATGATTTGTATCTACTTAAATTCAGATCTCATTTCTAGACCTTCAAACTTAGATCATAGTTCCAGACCAAGTATTATATCCAGATTTATTTTCTCTAGATCCCAATCATGCTCTAGACCTCGATCCAAGGTTCAGATTCGTTAAAGCTAGACACTCTCATTTGGCATCCCATGTTTGTGCTTCGTATGTCATATACTATATAGTTTCCAGGGCTAGATATCTCTTTCATACTCAATCATGTCTTAATTAATTAGAGAGAAGAAACTTTCCAAAATCCTTCAGCATTAAGTGTAGATCGATCTCTCTTAGTCGGAGCTGATTGTCATTCACAAAAATATGATTGCAATGCATAGTTTATGTGTTACACAATAAAGTTTTGCGCTCTATGATCGATTTCATGAAAATGAGCTCAGATACCTCTGAAGTTAGTATTGATCTCTAATCAGAAATTTTGTCTAAATAGAGGAGTTCGACCCCATGGAATTCACAAACTTAAAATTGTGGATCTAGCATAGTAAATTTGAATAAAATCCAATTAGGTGCTCAGGTAGGTGGGCTTAGAGGAAAAAGTTAAATTTTAAGGTCCTAGACTAAGTTAGGTCCCTGCTTCAGTTCACGACAGTGACAAGCCGGGCTTTCAAAGTTCAACTCCATGAGACCAGATTATACTCAGTAGGAGGGCAGGTCGCGTAGGTCAGGTAAATTTTCTACTTCTTTATTTCTTATTTAGTTCTTTTCTTTTCTAGTTTTCTTAGTACCATGCCTTAGGTTTTCTTTTCCGCTTATGGCATGCTTAGTTTATATTATTTATGTTGCTAAGCTTAGGTCAGGTTTAATTTTTTAAACATATCCTAGTTTAAGTTTTCTTCCTACTTTCCTCGATATATTTAAATTCCTACACCTAGGTTTGACATGGTAGTCAGGTATGGATCCTTCTCTTTCTCTTCTTTAATCTCAGATTTTTCTTTTCATTTCAAGTCCATTTTAAGTATATTCTGCCATAGATCTAGGCATCACATATTTGATGTGTACAATGCATTAGAACAATTCGATTAAGAATTAAAATGAATGAAAATAGTGTTATGCTTTTCTTGTTAGTCTCGGCATATGGAAACTCAATTTTGTTTCAACCCTTAGTCGAGCAAGCTCTTTAAATCAAAAGTTTTTGAAATGGTTTATCAAATTAAATCTCTTTTATAAATGTTTTCTAAAACCCTAGATTCATGCATAGTCAAGATCTAACCTAGGAGCAACCTATATTAAACTTTTTAGGGTTTAACTGAGACTGGCCGTAGAACCCTCTGTCGTGAATGCAAAACCCTAGATCTAGATCTTTTACCGACCTTGAGAACCTAGTTCACTATCTAACCAAGACCAGATATTGAAGACTTCTACATAAAACCTAAATTTTGGCTGATACCCTAGCTAGGTTAATAAATACCTAAGTCTAACCTATATATGATCCTTGAATCCAAATCTGAATCTTGAAAAATGAACCTTACATCTAAACAAGTCCATATCAAATCCCAAATTGGATTTTAGATGGTATTAGGTGATTCGATCTTAAATCTGATATAGGTTGGAAATAATGGGCCCTGAAATTAGATTATAGTTCTGGCCTATTTGTAACCCAAATAATGGGACTCATCTTTGGAGGTTGCATCTCAATGTCGATTTGGACCTTAATTCAGACTTCATAATATTACATCGAGGTGCCAAATCTTCCCGTCGATGTGAACTCTTGGGGAAGATCAGCCGTAGAGCAACGGCCCTTCCACTCAGCACCGTCGAATCACTAAGGCCGACTTTCGTCGTTGCTCGACGGGTGGGTCTTGTAGTCAAGCTCCCTTCTACATTTGCACTCGAGGAAACCTTTGTATGCCTCCGTTACTTTTTGGGAGTCCTACGCCCCATAGAAACTGTCTACCTGAGACTATCCCTTGGCCCGTAGGTCCTAGCACAAGGTTAGAATTCTACCTCATGAAAACTGGTTCTTAGACTTGGAATTCAGTAATACTGAATCTTGATTTCCAATTGGATTATGAACTGCTTGGGGCTTAAATCCTGAATTTTGATTCAGATAGACTCATTTCTTGACATCAGAAGTTGGAACTAGAACATGGAATTGGACCTCTTGAACCATGCTTTGAATGTCAAATCATGAAACTTGGACCTGAACCATGAACTTTGGATCGAGTTATTATCTAATTTTGAACTTAAATACCGAGGATCGTGTCCCATAAACCTTATAAAATGCATTTTGACTATGAATAACCTAGTTGTATGCATCTAACAGCTTAGGTCTGTTTTGCATGGACCAATGATGAACTAGGATATGAACTAAGCCTCATTTCTCCAGCTCATAAATCTCATTCATGATTATCCATTTAGACTTTAAACTCGCGTCTTTCCCAAAACTATGGCATGTTTGCTTTTCTGCACTTAGGAATCGGTCGACAATCAATTCCTAGCATTTAGAACACTATGTTTAATCCTTGGTCTGGTTATTCTTGGTAATGTGAAGGAAAGCAAAAATGAATAAATGTGAAAACCTACCTTGTTCAGCGTCGGGTTTTCTCCTTTGGCCCTTTGGTAGCACCACTGATCGATTCATCATCAGCTCCGGCACATCGCCAGATGCCAGAATTGTGTCAGACATTAAAGAGAGAAAGAAAAGGGTGGGGAGAAGAGACAAAAACGGTAGATGAAAAATGGAAAAAAAAAAGTATTGCATGATGTTACGGTTTACAATTATGTTCAAGTCTGCCCCTTGAATTTGCAAATTTTTTTAAAGGATCAAAATCCTTTTAACAAATTGTCTTGATGATCCACATATTTTCTAGAAATATCAAAATAGCCTTTAATTTCTAACATTTTTAATTTCATTCCATTCTTTTTTACTTGCATCTTATTTTTTATTGTTGTTTTTCATTTTTAACATTGTTTTTATGGATAAAATATACTTGACATTTTTTGTCCTGATACTTACGCATTAGTACACTACACATTGCTTCATAGGCTTAGCGCATTTTGTCGCATCAACACAATTAACAACATTGGCTATGAGCCTTTTTAGAGGCACTAGAGCTATTCTGAGCTACATAGAAGCTTACAAGCAGAGGATGAGAATTCTCATTGACCTCAGCAAGAGCAAAACGATCCGTAAATTGATGACCTCGTACTGATATTAATTATGGGACTACAATACCGCACAGTCTAACATTATTGGTTAATTTCTTAAATAGCTAGTGAACGACAATGGTTCGTGGATGAACCCATTAACAATAGCGAAAGGGTGGATAGATGGGAGAAGGAAGTCTTGAGGCTTTATAGGTTGATTGACCACCTGCATTTGAAGATGACCAATTGAATGAGAAGATGGACTGCATAATCAAATTATTAAGCTTACAAGGGCCTAGTTATGGAAATTATTAATATAATGAAACAATTTTTAATTGTATACTAATCCACAAGTCAACCAGTCTGTAAATGCTTGTTGTACCATATAGTTTGTTCTTATATTATGGTAATTACCGATACATATCATACAATCATTTCGTGCTTGTCAATTAGATGTGATGAAAGATTAAAAAGACAAGCATAACCAAGTTGCCGGATTGATAGGTTGGATTGCATGGCTTGTTTTGGTAGCAATACTAGTGTGGTTATGTCAGATGTTAGCCTTGTATGACTAAAAGAATGTAGAGCTGCCAATTTGATGGGCTGGATGATGTAGTTTGTTTTGGTAGTGGTACCAATGTGATTGTCTAGTGTCAGTGTTTTGTGATTGAAAGAATGTAGAGCGACTGAGTTGATAAGTTGGATCATGCAATTTAGTTTGGCCGCAATACTGGTGTGGCCTCATCTTAGGCCGGTTTGTCAACTCTAGTATATTGGGTTTGTAACAATGTTTAGGTCGTTCATTTTTGGCTCTGATACAAAATTTGATGTATTTTTTTCCAATTAATTAGATGCAATTTAAGATTGAAAAACATAAGTAGATTAGGTCAAGGTACATGTACTCACTGTTTTATGTAACTGAAAGAATGTAGAGTTGCTCATTTGTTATGCTGCATCATGTGGCTCAATTTGGCAGTGGTTCAACTGTGGTTGCATCTGGTGCCGGTTTGTTAACCCTAGCACACTAAGTTTGTAACTGTGTTTAGGTCATTCTTGCTTGGCTTTGATACAAAAGTGGATGTCTTATTTTCTAATTAATTAGACGACATGAAAGATTTATAAACATAAGTAAATTAAATGCATCTACAAGATGTTTTGAGTGACTGAAAGAATATAGAGCTTCTGGCTTTATAGAATGGATTAGGCAGTTTGGTTTGGCAGTGGTACCGGTGTGGTTGCATTTGACATGGGTTTGTGGATTCAAGCATACTCAGTTTATAACAGTGTTTAAGCCACCCGCTATGGGCTCAGATACAGAACTCAATAACTTATTTCCCAAGATTCAAAAATATGAGCAGATGTAAGACAAACATTGACTTAGTGTTTTCGGCCTGCCATTCTCAGCTCCAATACGAAATAAGATTTCTATTTCCCAATTAATTAGATAGCACATTTAGAAGACCATATGTCATATTAAAGTTTTGACCTTTATTGACATGGTGTTTATATTTCTTATATGACACTACATGTTTGATAGTTGGTTTGATTTTGTGTGATTAGCCCTTTTAATAGCATTTTCATCACACCACACTAAGCAATCTTCCTTTTTTGAACTGATTGTAATTGCATTTTATAAGGATTGACTAATTTAATCTTTGTCTTAAGTCGATATTTTGCATAGCCCTCCACCAATCACCGCTATGAACTAGAGCTATTCATGTGCTTACAAGGAATGTATCATGTCCTTTCACAATTGCAATAGGAAGTAAGGCATATCACTTTGGGTGAAGCGCATTGATTTTTCCAACAAAATAGACTTCATGTACATAAGGACGAACATCCTAAATTCATAGTGGTTCAACTGCACATGGATTTGCTTAACTTAGTGGTATGTAAAATCATCAAGACTTGCCCCTAGTTCTTCGGAGGAAAAATTTGTCTCAAATAACATCTTGATCGCCATTAGAAGTAGGTTTTATATACAGGTTGTAACGCTCATTTTCTTTATTATTTCAGATCGGGTTGGAGCGAGTCCAGACCCGAACCCGAAACCTATTGTTTGAGAGCCCGACGCGAGGGATCTTCTCCCTTGTCTTTCCCTCTTCTCCTTTGTCATCCTCTCGGTTCCCCCTTCATTGCCCTCTCAGCTGCATGACCCATTTTATTGACAGGATTTACTACTTTAGCTACTTCAGCGGCTTGGCCAGTTACCCGAAATTCGCGATTGTTCCATTTTCTGATGTTAGCAATGTACAGTGGTCAAATAGGATCATTTTCTTCTCGAGACCTCTTACTTTTTTTCATCATGTGGGCGACCCGATGCAGAGAAGGAGACGGAAGAAGGATCGGCGGCGGCACTTGAGGTGAGCCCTGTCATTCCCCTGCCTCTTTCTCTCTTCTTCTTTCTTTTTCTCCTCCCTCTCTCATTGTTTCTGCCGTCTCCCATCTCAACCGCACAACCTCCCTCCTACGCAACTCTCTCCTTTGTTTCTCTGCATTCTCTCTCTCTTCTTCCCTCTCGCCCTCTGGTCTATCTCTCCCCTATGTTCGAACCCTCTTTGCCTGTTCCCCTCTTTGCCTGCAACCCTCTCCCATCTTTCTCTATCGGCTCCCTCTCCCTAACTGTGCGAGTCTCCCTCAACCAAACCCTCCCTCTCAACCGAGCCTCCCTTTTCGCCTTGCCGACTACCTCCTTCTCATCACAGACCCTCCTCTTGCATTCTTTCACATTGATTTTTCACCCTTTGGTGCTGTTTGGTCGGTTGGTAGCTTGGGGACACATCTTTCCTCTCATACGAGTATTGAAGGTGTTGGTGGTGAAGGCAGTGAGCAATCTTTGGCGTTGGTGCTCAATCGAACATTTGAGGTGGCTGTCGGGTACTTTGCAGCAGATTGAACTCTAAATTTGGGGTGAGCAAGGCCTAATCGAGCCTAGATTGTTGAATATTTTCTATTGGAGCATGTATAATTATTGATTGAGCATGCTATAATTAAGAATTGATGATTTTAGGATACGTTAGTGACTAAGCAAAAGCCTATGATTGTTTTGAAGAGGTAATGATCCATGCTTATAATGACATTTTTAGCATGATAAGTTGATTCTCGAAGCTATTTGGAAACATGGTAAAGATTTGAAGGGGTTAAGATGACCTTTTTTTTTAGACACGTGGCGCATGCATTGGTCGTTGGGCGTATTGCGTTGTTGGTTGAGAAAGAGTTTGTGAGTAGGATGTAATTTGGGGAAGAGCTCCTTTTGAGGGCCTTGTGGGTCGATACTACCCGTCGACACACTCTTGAGGCAATGACATGCCTCAATGCTTATGTTTCATATTTGTATATATGGTAAAGCGAAGCGAGTGTAGAACTTACCATTTGATTATGTTTGCAGGTACACCAGTCCAATAGACCTTGAGTGACTAGATTTGAAGCTTGAGGCATTTTGGATATCTTGGCGATGTGCGACAAGTATGGCGGCATTCTAGGCAGATCCCAGCCTGGGGCCAACTTGAATGAGTGTTTTGAGGATCGTTACATCCTATGACTGTGATGTGATTGAATGGTTGTATACATGACAATTGAATGTTTATGTGACAAGTTTTGTTTTGAAAATTACTACGCAATTGCATGTGCATGCTAGAATTGATAACTGCTTAGGACAGATAAAGTGGGGTATCGAGTCGAGTATCTCCTTGACCCCAATTGTGCATTAGAAAGCATCCTAGAATGATAACTGCATAGGACAACTATGAGTCAATCACGGATCGAGACTACTCTTTGTGGTTTGCCTAAGTTTTTGAAAGATGTGATTGATGCGATAAGTGATGTGAATGTTGTAATGTTTTGTATGGATTGCCTTGGGCATGATACAAATGAATGAAATTGAAGGGTAGTTGCACTTGTATTGCTATGACGGCTAGCTAAGAATGTTAATTATATGTGTAGCCCTCGTGTGGAGGCATTTGGAGGTGTGGGTGCACTCGTGGAGTGAATCAACCTCATGAGCTAGCTGGTCATTTTGTGAATGTGTTTCCATAATGTTAAATAAGAAAGAATAAGAGATGAGAGGCCAGTGAGTTGTGACAATTTATTTGGGAGGCGTCCCGCTTTCACCACTTGGGCTCCCGCCATCCCAACCTGGGTGTCTTAGGGAAGACTGAGTATCTGTCCTTGAAATTCACACATCCATGGATGAGTGCTCTACCACTGCGGTGCGAATGGATCCATATTGATTCGGGCCACCATGGGGATTGTCTCCCGGCTGTAGGCCGCCCGCGGTGTGCACATGCCTATGTTTTGCACCCACAGTAACTGTCAATTCACTAAGGTAGTGTTTGATGGGTGGGTATTCCACTGTTGCGACGGAATAAAAATTCAAATTTAAAAAAAAATTCCGGTTTATCAAACACGGAATTAATTTTGGAGCCGTTAAACCCGTTTCCGGAATAATTTTTCCAGAAACATGTTTCCACCACGAGGGGTGGAAACATATTTCCTGGATTAATTTTCTGCCCGTTAGGGCTCGCCTCTTCCTCCTACCGCAGCCTCTCGAGTGTTCCTCCTGCCGCAGCCTCATCTTCCTTCTGCCAGCTTCATCCGCTGCCTCTTCGCTGCTGCATCCTACTGCTGTGTTGCTGCTGGTTCATTCCCCTGCTTCAATCCCCTACTTCTTCAGGCTGCCGCGACCCAACTCGAAGGTGAAAATCGTGAAGCTCCTTAACAAGGTGAGCGTTTGAACATTCTTACTGGACTTTTCACCCTCTCTCCTTCTCAAATCTCTGGGATTCTATTTTCCTCACTCTGAAGGCCATTTTCCCTAACTTGCTTCTTTTCTTTGTTTAGGCGTTTTCGTGATCCCACCCGATTCCTAGTTGGTGGTCTCTTTCTGTACCCGTCTCTTTCTGGAGGATCTCTCTCTCCCTCTTTCCCTCTCGCTCACCGTCTGCCTTGGAGCAAATCCTAAGGTGTCTCTTTCTTTCTCTTTGACTCGTGGTGATTTTCCTTTGTGATGTATCTGATACTCCGTTGTTTGAATCTCTAGTTTCTGCTAGATTTGAAATGTTTGATTGTTTTCTTGTGCGGATCTGTGCTTCCTGACGGTGGATCTGTGCCCTGACGGTGGATATGTGCTTCATTTGCTTCTTCGTTTCTGTCTTGTAAATTTTTTGCCTTCTGTTCAGATTTCATAGCCCAAATGTTTCACATATTTAAGTAGTTCATCGTCACCTTTTATTGAGGTTCTTCCTGTAACTACTTTCGTTCTTTCAAGATCTAATAGCTTATCAGTTTATGGCTCCAGGTCATTAGGTTTGCTTTTCTTTGGCGTGCCTCTTTTTTGCCTAAATATTTGGTTTCTCTTGTGCTTGGTCTTGAGTAGGATCTTCCAATGAGATGTTGTCTTCCTAGTACTTCTGAACTTACTTTTACATGGAAAATATTTTCGATGCAGAAGTGGTGAATGCAATAGGATTAGTTCCCGAATCACAACATATAGTGGTCTAGAAGTGGGTTTTGTGATTCTTGATGCCTGAGAAGATAAATATGCACGTCGATTGCAATTGAAAATCTGTCTTATATGGTGATCTAGTGAGTTATTCTTGTAAGCTTTCACTCATTACTTGGAAGTCGAAATATGTGAATAGTCTTATAACTATTCATTAACAAACAACATCAAGTTACAGAAATATGAAGTTCAGGGGAAGCCGTTTTTGTTGCGCATTTTCAGAGAACATTGTTGCAAATTGCAATTGTTTACTGAAGCTTATAAGAAACATGTTTTCAATTGGGTTTCCCCAGTATTTATAAAGAGAGGGAGAGGAAGAGAAGAGGGCGAGGGGGTGGGAAGAGAGAGACTCGTAGGTGGTATACACTCAGATGTAAAAATGAAAAAAAATTGAGAAGCCAGCCAATATGTGGCTCTGCCACTTGCCAGAATGCTCAGACAATACAATACAATAGTTGTTGAGCCTTGTTTTAATCTTGACAGAAGTGATTGTTGTATTAGTCGGGATAAAAATATAAATATTTCCTGAAATATAGGAACAGATCTAAATTGAATTTGACAATGATGGGCAGAAATACTAGTGATCATGAGGGGTAATATTATGTAAATACTAGTAAGAACAATGACAAGTTATTACTGGCAAGTTATTACTGAATGTAGGCTGCATTAACAACTAATCGAACACATATTTCTTATTTCACCAATTCCACCGACTTCATTTTGTATTCCATAATCCGAATGCGAAACAGTTTGACCCTGATGAAGGTGCATCTGACGATGCAAATGAGAGGACATCGATCGTCACCGACCTCGAAAGTGCGACACAAAGTATTCATCGAGGATCAAATAATGACCTGCGCAATTCAATAACATCTCAAATGTTCATGGATTTTCAAAATCGTAGGTGCATAGGAACTTATGACACATTGAAACAATTGTGTTGATGATTATTAGTTATTCATATGTTTATTTTGTTTATGTTATATTTTTCTTAGTTACTGTATGTAGAATATGAGTTGATCATGCTAACCTTGATGTTTATGTTCATAGGTAATCAGAGTTGAAGCCCTGACATAAGTATTATGCCATGTTTGTGTCGTTCAAGAGACATATATGAAGAAATACAATCACCAAAAGCCAAACGAAGCTTTTTGTTTAAAACAATATAGTCATATGAAAGTTACATTTTGTCTGTGCTATGTATTTAACGTTCATGCTTCTGTCATGACTTATGTGAATTATCTAATTCTGCCATCTTGTTCTGCCATCCATGTTGGGTCTTCCATGGTATTCATTTGTGGTTCTTGAAAGTTTGCAATGTGGGTTTCTGGCTTTCTTCTGAGGACGCCTTTTTGGTTATGGCGGTTGGAGTAGTTCGTTGTTTGGTTGCTTAAAGTAGCAAATTCTGCTTGATGTTGTTGGTCATATGGTTGTATGTCCTATCTTCGATTGGTCGGGGTTCGACTTGTTTTCTTGTGCGGCTAACGGAAACGCTCGGGGTCTTAGCTTCTTCTTCGTCTTCTTTGCGTTGATTTGCATTTTTTTGTGGTTCTTCTACTCTGGGACTGAAGATGCCAAGGGATTTGGTAATCAAGGTTGGTTGTTCTTCTTCTTCTTCTGCTCTTCTGCTTTTGTGTGGTGTGGAGAACGGAGGAGTAAAGGGAAAGCAAGAGAGGTGGTGGCTCAATAGTAATTTGTTGACTCAGAGCATCCACAAATAAAAAAAGGAACTGTTGATATGATGAAATTTTTGATGCGGAGATACTTGAAAGGGTTTGTGCTTCAAAATATTGATATTTAAGCACCTAATGTGTTGATGTTTGTAACACTTTTCCCATCTAATTCCAGTTGCAAGATTACTGTGAGGATATGGGTTCTTCTACTTGTGTTATTCTCCTTCCATCTACACGCGATGTCAACCATGACTTTGTGTTTCCTCAGGTAGTTGGTGTTTCCTCACTTTTCCCATCTAACTCTGTTTATTGTCTCAGGCAACTGTAACTCACTTCTCGGGACCAACTCTTTCAGGCTGTGTGTTACATTAGTTCTCAACATTTTCATTATTGGAACATTGGAAGGTGATTTGTTGGTACACCACATGACTGCACGTGATGGAGCAGGATGGCAAAGCATGGTGAAGAGGAAGGAGAAGGGGAAAAAGGATTGGTCAGTTCTTTTGGTTGTCAAATTGAAGACAGACACCCACTAAGCTCAGAGTACAGCTAGGCTTTTGATATATATAAATTGTAAAGCTGTAAGATAGGCATTTTTCATAATTGCTTCTGCTGGTTCTCATGAAAAGAGAAATAAAATTGCAGTTGGATGTATTTAGTGCTCTCTCTCTCTCTCTCTCTCTCTCCCTCTCTCAGCTAGGCGTTTGCGTTGCAGATATCGAACTTGATGATTCTATTCTTTTCCTCATTTCTATCTTTCGGCTCCTAATTGTAGTTCAAACACCATTATTATCAAAAGCTTATGTAAATCTGGAAATATATTCCTTGGTATCAAACACAGAATTATATTTCTGGAAATATATTTCTGTATCATCAAACACAGAAACATATTTCTGAAAATATATTTCTGTATCATCAAACACAGAAACATATTTCTGAAAATATATTTCTCAGTCATCACACACACACCAAAATGAGAATCGGAAAGATTTTTCTCATTCCTTTATTCCAAGAAATATATTTCCAGAAATATATTTCCAATTCCAGGTTTCCTTGCCATCAAACACTACCTAAAGTTAATGTAAATGATCAGAATGTGAATGAAGTGAATGAGAATGATATGTTATGCATAATTGCATATGTTATGCATAATTGCATGTTATTTGTGATTATTTCATATTTGAGCCATTACATTAGAGGTTTAGGGATTTTTCTGGCTTGTTGCCATACTGCGAAGGCTAAGCCTTCAGTTGTTTTTTCTTTCCAGGTTTTGGTGGACCCGGGGTAGCAGGTTGATCAGATGA
Source organism: Nymphaea thermarum (assembly GCA_011799765.1). Classification (NCBI taxonomy): domain Eukaryota; kingdom Viridiplantae; phylum Streptophyta; class Magnoliopsida; order Nymphaeales; family Nymphaeaceae; genus Nymphaea; species Nymphaea thermarum. The sequence goes on along the minus strand of JAANDH010000079.1, from coordinate 310,099 downwards.
CTTCACTCACATCCTACTGGGGAGATTTTGGGTCAATTGTAGTGGCACGTCTTGTTTTGGTTTTATTGATGTTTTGTTTTTATTAGACATCGATGCTGTGATTTTGGAGCATTTTTGTCATATGTACAGATGAACTGAAATTGATTATATCCAATTCAAAGAGTATCAGTTGAGTTCTATTTTGAGCGTCTTGAGAAAATAGAATGAGTATCTAATTGATGAAACTCATAACTACTATCTGCATGTGCTCCTTCGTCACTCAAACCTTTTATCCTTTTGATCGTAGTCTCAGATTTTCTCCTGAATATAAGAGGTAGGTGAGATTTAAGCTAAAGATTGATTGAAGGGTAGACCTCTCATGAATGTTTCCTTTTGAAGTTGTGCATCTCTGCAATAAGTTACCCACGCATGCACGGGGCACCAACTCTTTTTTTTGGTCCTGCCAATTTAATCATTCACGGCAGATGTGCTCCGGCACCATCCAACATCTCTGCTCGTGTTCTTCGTACCTTTGTTTGCATTGTGCATTTTTGCAATACAGCTTTACAATTCCTTAGCTGGATTTATATGCCTATGCCATTATCACCTCATGAAACATTTCTCTCTCTTCAGAATATTGTGAAAAATATGCAAAACCAGAGCACGTGGGTATCATCCCTGAAGAAAAAAGTAGTGACGAAGAAGCCAGTGAGGACGAGTATGCATCTAGTGATGATGAAGTTGTTGGTCAGGCTGATCCATAGACATAGATTAGCAACACCACCTATTTTTTCAGTGCCTGTACATGTATTCTTGTAGATCAACCCGTCTCTTCAGTTTGGCATGACATGCTTTTGTGATGTATATAAACCACACTTTGGTGCTTAATTTTCCTTTGTTGCTGCAGTATTTACCAGTTAAAATGTCCCTATAGAGAATTGCATGTCTGAAAAGCAGACGTGTGTATTTTTGAGACTGTGCCTGCCAAACCGGGACGGTTCTTTCGATTTTTGCTTGATCCAACCTGGATTCTTCTCGGGCATTGCACAAATCTCCAATGGAAGAGCAACAGCCCCAAAATTCAAGCTGAAGAGCAGCATGAGCAATGTTATGCCCTTGGTAAATAGTTTTCTGCCTGTGAAATTAGCTATCTTCGAATCAAGGAGAATCAGTTTATTTTTGTCTTGACAATTAACTAAATGATTCAAAGCGAAAATCATGATTCATTGGCTTTGGTCATATCAGCAAGATGCTGTGCAACCGAAAATAGCACACCATCTGGTATCTGACCTATTTGCAGCTCTGTGGCCGTTGCGAGAACATTTGCATGGAGTGGGAAAGAGCACAAAAAAGAACGGGTTAGAAAAAAGTAGTAAAGATCTTTTGCTGGTTAGATCATAGGGGGAGAAAATCATTTTAAGGGGCAGGAAAATTCCGCAATAAAAGGTGAATAAAAAAGTTACAACTGTACGGGGAGAAAAATCTCTAATTTCATACAAAGTGAATAAATGTTGACATTGTTTGATTGCTTTTTGAAGCTTCAACTCACGGTTGGAGTGTGGCTCTGGGGCATTAGCAGCCAAAAGAAGTAAATTTTTGTCTACTAATGACGGAAGATGACATCAATTGTCGTCCTCCGGCATTTCAGAAAAGTTTCAGAAGACTGGAAATGCTTGGACTTGCATTCTTCGCCCTGAGATATTATGGCACCTAAGACATTGACGTCTAGTAGATCTAGAGGTGCATCCTGCATCCCTGTGCCAGAAGCGGGTCAACTGTTCCTCTACTCTGCTGAAGGAAAGAGCTGTTTGTGTTCTTCCTACTTTTACACATTTTGAAGAGAAGCCAGGTGTTTATAGAAGAATTATATGAGGCAAAACGTGCATCATTGAAATAGTTGCTTTGAAAAATGGAAAATGAGCAAAACTTGAGGTTAATGAGGAGTTAGTTCAGGAGCCTTGAAATTATATTTATATATATATATTGGAAAATATAATTGGGTCCCTCGAAGAAAAAAAGTCTTGGTGCGGCCCCAAGTTAAAGCATATGCAGATTGTAGCATTAGGTTATGGACGACAACTTATCAATTGAGGAATTAATATATGACGGAACTACTTAACGTTGGATGCAAAATTTAAGAAATAAAACTGGATTCAAATTTAAGAAATGGTACCTGATTGGAATTAGATTCAGATTCCATTTAAGAGAAATATTTGGTTAGATTTGGATTCAAATTCAAATTCAGTTTTGAACAAATATCCTATATCTAGTATCTATGTATTTCAAAAGTCAGCTGTTAATTCGGATATGTATTTACAAGTTAAATTCATAGTTGGATATGATGAGATTTGGATTGCAAATTTAAAAATTGGGTTTAGGTATGGTATATACTTTTCTTTATTCGTCTTCAAAGCTAAGTCACATGGGTATTAGTACATGTATGTAGATACAGTAATTTTAGAAAATGTGAGATGGAAATACAGCAGGCTATACATACATATAGATGTAAAATAACACAAAAAATTAAAATAAAAGTAATATTTAAATAAACAAGTAATATAAATAAAAACATCATATGCTAATGAGCAATAACTCTAAAAACCAAAATGAAAACAGAGTTAAACAAAATTAAATCAAGTAAAACTAAGTAGTGGGGATCAACTTTGAGCTTAAAAAGCAGCTAAATGTCTCCACGTACCCATTTTAGGTACAAGTTCGATGACATATGTATGCAGACCTTATTGAAGTACTTAGGTGCCTTAATTTCAAAGCCTAATATGTGAACATACAGTAAAAGGTACATCCGAACTAAATCCGATCTATTCAACATTCATTACCGTTGTGGAAAGCACATTTTGGCGTTGACAAAAGTCAGAAATAAACAATTAACATACTTAAACAAAATTTTCCTTCATACCAAAGGCGGGGACCCCACATACAAAATCAACAAGTTTTTCCAAACAAATTGTTATATATTTGGGAAAGCAATAACCTTCTCATTTTGAACAAGTGCTGCCACTTTCAAACTGTGCTGCCTCATCCTTTTCATCACTATGTATCCATCATTCCATCTTGGCAGAGATGTCATGAGAGTTGGCAAGGATGCCCACACTGACATTAGTAAACTTATGGTTAGTTTTTTCGATTCGCTGTCATATTTTGTAGTTCAGAAAAATAGTGCGCATGAGAATCAAAGTAATGAACAAGCCTTCACTGTTCCACCAACCCGATTAGCTACACTATGTCTCTTGAAGCATGCATGATAGCATTCAACATGATCATATAAACAAAAGCCTATTTAATATAGAAAGCCACACGGATAGAAATATTGTAAATTTTTTAATAAAAATGTGATACATAATTAGGGATCTGGCAACAAATTAAATCGGATATGATCTGAATTCCAGTTCGGATGAAGAGGCCAAACAAGTCAAGATTCCGTAAGCAAATTGGGTACAGTGTGATATCCAAAAAGGGCATTTTGGTCTTTGGGGGTGGGGGAGAGAGAGAAAGAGATTGATGATGACACACTGTTCTGCCATTTGCTGTGCTGACAGAAAATGTAATTAGCGGCTGTTAATAATGTTATAACAAAAATTATGAAATATTTAATACCTTATAACTATCGTAGATGAAAGAAAAAGCATTACTTTATTTAATTTAAACAACATACTTATGGCAGTGCCTATTTCATGCATTGTTTTAAGTTCAATAAAGTCTACGATATTTTCCAACATTTAGTAAATTTCACGATGTAATTCAACATACGTTAATGGATTAATCCAACATTATCCTGAGTTCATCCAACATTACCTATAGCTAAACTCCACCAAAAAGAACAAAAATGTAATCATATCATTAAAAAGATAGAAAAAGATACAAGGGTTAGTCAGACTTCGGGGGGACAATCTTGCGCACTTGATATACCGGTGGCACCAACCACTGTTATAGCATCATATCAGTGACTAAACCTCACCGGTATAACCTGACACTACCGGGGAAACGAAACACTGGTATAGCTCGATACCGGTTTTCATCATTCCCGGCATACTCAGATTATGTGTTTGCCGAGTCTGCGACTTTCAGTTAATGTTTGATAGAATCTATCCTTTTATTAGCTACCATCTTAATAATCTATCTAAAACAGTTAATTAAATGCAGGGAACAACGCTTAATCACCTTCTCTATTCATCATGAAAAAAGCTAATTTATCATATCAACCGCAAATTGGTGAAAAGAAAAAAATGAAAGAAAGAAAGAGTATGAGAGAATGTAAGAAACATGTGGAAATAAAGAACCGATATATGTCAAAAATGAATGTGTATATATATATATATATATGGTTGTGTAGAAATATATAGTAGAATTTTTAGCTTTGAGCTCATTATTTTTGAGACGCTGATTTTGAATTTTGACTTATCTGGTTTTGTAATGTCTTATAAATCGACCGGTATTCTTAAAATAACCAAATTATAATGTGGTTAATTTTTTTATTTATATATAACAGAAGTTTGCTTGTCGCCACTGTACATGTGCATGGTAGACACTCTTAATTCCCTTAGTCGTTCCTCGCAAGCATCGACATTATGTCACCTGCACCTTCAGTATCGCCGTCTTATTTCATCTACAAAGGGTTTCATGGAGATTGCTAAAGAAGCTGGTCCGAAAGAGAGATAGAGAAGCAGAGGGGACAAACGGTAGGGTGAGTGCATCAGAGTGTCTTAAAGCAGTCGGCGATGAACAACGATCGAGATTTTGCTGGAATCAAAGCATCTTAAGCACTCAAGGATCGATCACTTGTGGTCTACCTCTCTCCCTTTGCTTCTTGATTCCCTCTGCGTCTCTCTCTCTCTCTTTCTTGATCTCTCAATGATCTTTGCCCTCTCTCCAATCAATATAACCATCTTTGCTTGGTTTGCAAACCCTATGCCTAAAATCTCACCCGCTTTCATTTGCTCACTGCAAATTGATGGGCACCGTCGCTGCTGCCCTAATCTCTTGTTCTGGACATTTTGCCCGTTTCATACATGTCCTCACTTGTGCCGATCGAGGGAGAGAGCAGACAGATATTTAATCTCTTCGATCTGCTAGAAGGAAGTATGGGGAAAGGGATATTGTCGGTATTGGTGATTCTGAGATAAGTGACGGCAGTGGAAGGCACCGAGCACTCTGTGTCAAGTCGTCCTGTTACGCCTTGCCATAACGTCGTAGCGTGTGATGGAAAAACCAGACACAAAACAGAGGCAGTTTTTCCTTTTTCTAGATTTTGGCCATATAAAGTTGATCGAGGTTTGATTAATTTGGTGTGGTTCCGGGTCTTGGTGGTATATTTATAGCACGAAGTATTAAAATGAAAGAGTCACCTTGTTGTGGTTCTGAACATGCTTGCTCACTAATTTTATATGTTCTCATTGGGAAGATTCTTGTGAACCCCGTTTTACTGTAAAAATTAGTGGAATTCGAAACCAATGATGGCGTAGTATGTGTGTCATTTTTGTTGTCTATGATTTCTCTCTCAAATATGCACAATATTCTTGAACCACATGGTATTTGGCTTTTGTATGTTAACATGATTGTCCTTTCTGTTTGATTGCCTTAAGAGCACGCACAACAGGAACAGTAGAGTAGTTTGTGGTGCGATTCAATAATTCATTGCTTCGTTTAATGAATGTTCACTCTGCATTGTTGCAGAGCGAACCATACACACATAGATAAAATTGGTGTCTTTTGTTTAATGGGAAAAAGTACACGGCATATGCTTTATAATTTATATACATCCGACATATTGTTCTTAGTGTTGTAATTCAGAGATGTTAGATGTCCTCAGCACTTTTTTACTGTTGATTCTTACATTAACATCCATCCCCTCTTATATTTATACAAGTATTAGTTCTGTTGTGAAGGCATTGCTCCATTCTTCCATTCATCTGAGTTTCCTTGGAGCTCTACTCAACTTGTCTTTAATTCTTGCAGGCCAATTATGCAATAACTGCAAGCGTCCTGGACATTATGCCAGGGACTGCCCCAAATATGTCTGGCTGCAACAACTCTTGCCTACGGGTAATGCTTTTTCCCAACCTCTATACCATTTGATGGATGTGTTGCTTAATTTAGTTTTATTTGGCCTTATGCAGGCACTTTGCTTCTGAATGCAGTACCAAGTCCGTTTGTTGGAATTGCAGGGAGCCAGGTCATGTTGCTAGTAAGTTGGTCATTTTGGTCTGTGCTGGCTATATTCTCTGTTTAATTAGAGTGGTTTGGATCTTTTCTAGCTAGGTCAACTAGGTTTTTAGTATTCTCTAGTTTAATTTTAGCATACTCCCGATAGCTACATGAGCACGTCAGCACGACTCATCAGGTGAAGTATCTTCTTCCTTGATAAAAGATTAAGACGTGGTAGTCGCATTTTTTCCCCTTGTTTTCTCTACTATTTCTAGTTGCATTTTAAGTACCATGCTTTAGTATTACAATGAGTGTTGCACATCCAGCTACATGCATCATCTGTATGGTTAAGTCTCCTACTATTGGTCTTGTTTATCTCTTTCATTTCCTTTTATAGCAGAGTGGAAGAATTTTCATGCCCATTTCAAAGTTGTTTGTGATATCCAAGAAGCTGTGACCATGAGCAGATGGTGTACGATGACCATTGCGGCAGACTGGTTCATAAGTATTTCTTGAATCCTTTTTCTTCTTTTCCATGACAAATCAATTGATTTGATGTAGACATCACACTTGTCCTATCTCCCTCACCCTATCTTCGTCCTATCATCAAGTAGTGGTTACTCCTTATTCGAAGCACCTCCTTTTCCATTTGTAGAGGAATCCAGTTCTCCTATATGCTTTTATGGAACACTGAATCTGTTGCTTTGGAGGTCCGTTCTCTGCATCTGATATTGTGAAAACTAATTGGCACCATTACTAAGTCAAATCTTGCTGAGCTGGTTTTGAGAGAGTTAACTCCATTACCGTTACAAACTAGTAAATTTTTGGTCTTGCAGTTTAGTAGTGCCTTGTTAAAGGATTTTATGCAGTGGAGTTAGACTCATCTTTCTGCAGACAAAGCTCTTGAGGTGCTGAAGTTTTGTTAAAAGTTTGGACTTAGGTACCTGTATCTTCATCAACAATATGTTCCACTTCGTTAATTTTTGCGTAAGGATTGATTTTGTGATGAAACCTAAGAGGAAGGTTGTTATGATCTGTGGGTGGCACCTTTTTTCTTTGATCAAGTTGTTTGAGGTGATTTATTGTTCCTTTCTCTGTTCACAAATTGAGCTTAGAAATGGGTCTCCCATCATCTAGAAGCTGCGGTTCATGTGGTCTACCCAACAGATGGTAAAGGCTCGGGCCCTTAACCCATTTCAACGGGTGCAGAGCTTTTGGATACATAGTTGGCCACTGAAATTACAGTGTGAAAGTCGATCCAAAAAGACCTATCTTCATAAGGCTTCTCAATGGTCACGAATAATCAAAGGTATGCTTCGGTATTACATCAGCATACCATAGGAAAAAAGAAAGATGAATCAACATGCTCATAAGTGAACTATACCTGTGGGATTCTGTCCACGACAAGATAATAACAAATAACAAGTATGCTTCTGAATCCATCTCATTCTTTATTCTTTTTTTGCTTAGTTTCTTGTTCAGTAATAACTTAACTCGATCTTTCCATAAGATACAATCAATAGTCAATCTATTTTTCCTTACTGTTCTTCTCTTCTTTCTCAGAAGGACTATACTATATAAATAAAGGATTACTTCGTTTCTGATTTCAATTTATGCTTCATCTTTTGCTTCACGTTAATTGGTTGTATCCTATTGTCATTCTGTTGGTTCAGCTTCCTTGTGGGGTTGTTCTCACAAGGTTTGGTGATCTTAACTTACCTGGGGTTTTCTTCTTAATTCTTAAATGCCATTAGAATTTAAAAAAGAAAAAAAAGGATTCTAGTGTACAGTTGGGGGATCTAATTTTGAGTCTTGTGTCAAGTGGGAAGACTGGGCTTGTGTTTTTGAATCCAAGCCAATAGAACTTAGTAGCATGTGGTTTGTGCATGGGGCATACTCAGAAACTGGAATCAAGAATCATGGGCATCGACTACGCAACTGCCCTTTGGCTTTATAGCTAAGCTGGCAAAATTGTGCTCACATGGGTATTATAAAGTGGACAAGAAAATTGTATTTGAAGCTATGTCACATGAGTGTGGGTATAATAATGCAACCTACATCTCCTTCTTAGTTTCAAGTGGGGTATCTTTTTTGAACTGTTTCAAAGCGATATCCAATCACATTACATGTTTGCCTATGTTAAAGGTGAAATTGACCTTTGGATTGTGAAGCACAATTTCAATTAATCCTTCAGCTTGCTGAAATACTCCTGGGATGACATATGGCAGAGGCGTGAGACTCAATGCATTTTATTGGTTATGACTAATTAACCTTTTTGGCATTTCTACTTCGAAATTTAAGCGAGTGAACTGTATAGATTTTTCAGAATAGGAAAAGAACTCGTTAGTTCATTGTTCAAGCATACTTTCATGGGTCGTTAAGATTCAGGATTAAATGAGCAGTTAATGTTCAAGAGGAAGGCCTGGTTTGACTCAAATTTCAGGATTTGGTCTCTCTCTTATTCAGATTGGTTAAACATACTTATGATTTTCCTTCTTTCTTTCTAGGCATCACAGCTGCCGCACGAGATATCAACATCAGTTGAGTCCTCGGGCAACCCTCACATTCTTTGAAGTATAACTAGTTCTCTGCTAGCTTGATATTGTTGTCGAGAGAATGGTCAAGTTTTTCTTGGTTAATTTTCAGCATGCCTTTCTTTGAAATTTCTTTTTTTTTTTTTGAATTTTTTTGAAAAACTAAAAGATCCTAAAAATGATAAGAATATAAAAGAAATGACGAAAAGTGAAAGTTTATCAAAAATCGTGAAAATGTCGTGAAAGTATCGTGATTGTTTGATATTCATTTTTGCCGATATTTTTTAATATACATGAAATGTGCAAAAAAAAATTTGAAAAATATGTGACAAGTAGAATCAAATGATCCATGTTGGCTACATGGAATTTGAATTTTTACTTTTACTGAGAAAATGTAGTGAGGAAGAATTCGTTTTTTATTTTTCTTGCTTTTGTTGTTTGTTACACTGAATTAAAAGAAAACCTGTCGCTTTCCCTGCAAATGCCTTGTTTCTTAGAGTATCTTTTTTCTCATAAACACATCTCCTGACATTTGAAAGGGCCTCAAACGGCTTAAACATTCTGGATAAACACATGACTATCTGATTATGTTAATATGAACAGGTGATAAACCATAAAAGAAGGGGGGAGAGAGAGAGAGATAGATTGATGATGACACTGTTTTGCCATTTGCTGTGCGGACAGAAAATGTGTAGCAATTATTAATAATTTTATATAAAAAAATTATGGAATATTTAATACCTCGAAAGTATTGCAGATGAAAGAAAAGGCATTACTTTCTTTAATTTAAACAATGGCTGCACCTATTTCATGCGACACTTAAAGTTCAATAAATTCTACAATATTTTCGAACATTTAATAAATTCCAAGATTTAATTCAGCGTACATCGACAAATAAATCCAATATTAAGATGATTTTACCCAACATTATCTATAGCTATACTTTACCAACACGAACAAAAATGTAATCAGATGATTAATAAAATAGAAAAAATACGAGGGTTAGTCACAAAAGCGAGAGAGAGCTGAGCGACCAGCAGGAGCCAGGAGGTGTGCCTCAAAGGGCGCTGGCAGCGTTTTCAGCCGTTTGAGTATTTTAGGTATTGTAAGGTATAGCGGTGAATGGCACCACCGCTATGGTTCTTGGCATAGCGGTGGCAAAGACCACTGTTATAGCTCTATAGCGGTGAATGATGCAACCTACATCTCCTTCTTAGGTACCTATGTCTTTATCAACAGTATGTTTCACTGCATTACTTTTTGCATAAGGATTTTCTTTGATTTTGTCATGAAACCTAGGAGGAAGTTTGGCGTGATCTATGGTTGGCATCTTTGTTCTTTGATCTTGTTGTTTGAGGTGATTTATTGTTCCTTTCTCTGTTGACGGATTGAGCTTAGAAATGGGTCTTGCGCCATCTAGGAGTTGTGCTTCATGTGGTCTGCCCAATAGATGGTAAAGGCTCAGTCCCTTAACCTGTTTCAACGGTTGCAGAGTTTTTGGCTACATAGTTGGCCACTGAAATTACAGTGTGAAAGTCGATTCAGACAGACCCATCCAAAGGGACTGATTTCAACTGTGTTGTTCTCATGCAGTTTGGTGATCTTGACTTACCTGGGGATTTCCTTCTTAATTCTTAAATGCCACAAGAAATTGGGGAACAAAACAACATGTGATTCCAGGGTACAGTTGGGGGATTTGATTTTGAATCTTGTGTCAAGTTGAAAGACTGAGCTTGCATTTTTTAATCCAAGCCAATATAACTTAGTAGAATGCTGTTTGTGCATGGGGCGGACTCGGAATCTGGAACCATGGGTGTCGGCTGCCCACCTGCCCTTTGACTTTAATCATGTGTTTTTTAATCTTTCAGCTTGCTGAAATGCTCCTCGGTTGACATATGGCAGAGGTATGAAGGGGTGGTTGACTCAATGCATTTTACAGGTTATGGCTTATTAACCTTTTGGGCTTTTTTACTTTGAAATTTAAGGGTGTGAACTATATAGATTTTTAGAATAGGGAAAGAACTCGTGAGTTTATTGTTCAAGCGTACCTTCGTGGGCCGTGAAGGTTGAGGAGGAAATGGGCCGCTAATGTTCAAGACGAAGGCCCGGTTTGGCTCAAATTTCAAGATTTGGTCTCTCTCTTTCTCTCTCTCTCACACACACGCATCCATATTTGGCTAAACATAATATTTGGCTAAACATACTTATAATTTTCTTCTTTCTTTCTATGCATCACAGCAGCTGCACCGGATATCAACAAGTGCCCAGGCAACCCTCAAATGTTGGAAGTATTACTTGTTCTCAGCTAGCTTGATATTGTTGTCAAGAATCTGGGCCAGTTTTTATAGGTTAATTTTCAGCATGTCTTTCTTGAGAAATTTTAGAATTCTTTTTTTGTGAAAATTTTGAAAAACTAAAACATCCTAAAAATGACAAAAAGATAAAACAAACGATAAAAAAGTGCAAGTTTATCAAAAATCGTGAAAATGTCATGAAAGTATCGTGTTTGTACGACATTCATTTTTGCTGATATTTTTAATTTACATGAAATTTTCAAAAAAATTGTGAAAAATATCTAGCAAGTAGAATCAAATGATCCATGTTGGCTGCATGGAATTTGAATTTTTACTTTTACAAAGAAAATGTCGTCAAGAAGACATCTTTTATTTTCTTGTTTCTTGTTTGAGTTAAAAGAAAATCTGTTGTTTTCCCTGCAAATGCCTTATCTCTTAGAGTGTCTTTTCTCATAAACACATCCGCTAACATTTGGAACGTAAACATTCTTGACAAACACATGACTATCTGATTATGTTAATATGAAAATGTGATAAGCTATAAAAGAGGGAGGGGAGAGAGAGAGAGATTGATGGTGACACGGTTTTGCCACTTGTGTGGACAGAAAATGTAATTTTAATGGCTATTAATAATTTTATAAAAAAATTATGAAATAATTAATACCTTATAAGTGTTGCTGATGAAAGAAAAAATATTACTTTTTTTAATTTAAACAATGGCAGCACCTATTTCATGCAACGCTTTAAGTTCAATAAATTCTACAACATTTTCCAACATTTAGTAAATTCCATTATTTAATTCAGCATACATTGAAAAATAAATTTAATATTAAGCCAATTTCACCAACATTATCTACAGCTAAACTTTGCCAACACAAACAAAAATGTAATCATATGGTTAATAAAATAGAAAAAGATACAAGGGTTAATCACAAAACGGAGAGAGATGTGAGCGATAAGGAGGAGCGTGCCCCAAATGTCGTCATCAGGTTGTATGTTTTTATTACGGTAAGATACACCGGTGGCGAAAACCACTGTTGCAGCTCTATAGCGGTTACAAAGCAGTCACCGGAATAAGCTCGCACTAGCGGCGGGAAGGACGGGAACCCTATTCTAATCATCACCGGTGTAGATCTACAGCAGCTATGCACATCATCGATACACGTTGGACATATGGATACCCACCCAACAAATAAAATTTACAACCCAAAAACAACACTTATATGGGAGCTGACTCTGTATTTCATGGAGAACAAAAAATATTGAAGCTGACAAACACACCCTTATGATGTATAGCAAGCTAGGGCGGGTGAATCCCTGGACAGGGACTTGAGATGCCTGACCCTCACCACGTTTTTTCGTTATTTGGTCGATTGAGGATCAAATATGTTGGGAAACAAGATATTGATTAGTGAGGTGAATGAGGACACAACCATAAAAGTGAGAATTTTCATATAAATTCTGATCTTTCACATGCATGCTCAGCATAATGGTGAATGAGGACACAATCACAGGTGTGCAAAACAAGACCACACCAGTGAGCATTATCACAACCATAAAAGTGAAAGAATTTTCATATAAATTCCGATATTTCAGATGCATGCTCAGCATAATGGTGAAAGAGGACACAATCATATATGTGCAAAACAAGACACATTCTCCTCAATAAATGTAAAATTGGCAATCTATTATTCTTCATGTTTTAACTATGGAGGGCAATACTGGCCGCAACCAATAAGAGATATTGATCATAACATAACTCCTAAGGTTTACACTTTACATACATTCCAACACTCCTTAGAAAATGGGCGTTGCCGGTACATCAGTTATTCATACTGAATAAACAAAAGCTGCAACTTACAACCATTGACTCCATTCTCATGAGCACATATAACCAAGAACCAATCGCATTACTGATCGAAAGGTTTCCAAAAATGGTTACAATAACAAAGCAACCATAACAGGAGAAAAAATACAAACAAAGATCACATATAAATCTGAAGAATTGTTATAACCAACCAATAAAACGAAATAAATGAAATGTTATATTACTACAAATGGCTGAATCCATCCCAAAATACCATTAGGCCTGGGCGTCGGGCCACGCATTTTTTCTATCGGGCTTTGGTGAGCCCGGCCCGGCCCACAACTTAACGGGCCGGGCCTAGTTATCACATTCTGAGCCCGGCCCGGCCCCACGGCCCGTTTTTTTTCTTTCCTTGCTCCCGCCGTCCCACGCCCTCCCTCCCCGTCGCCATCCCCACAGCAGTGAAACCGCGTCGCCATCAGCTCTCTGGAGCTCCTGTAATGGCTGCTTTTCCTGCTGCTGTCTTCTTCTTCATTAATCTCATTCTGCTTGGCAAAATGCCTGATGGTCCCCTTTCTCCTTCTTCCTCTTTTTATGTTCTTTCTTAGTCCACTGCTGTTCTTGTTTCCTTTATCTGAGCTTGATGTAACGTTTCATGTTTAGATATATCGAGGTTTTGGAGGCTTTTCCATTATGCGTGGATGAGTTTTTGTTATTTTTGTGTTGTTTTATGATAGTCTCTTGAAGTGAAGTTTCAGGGAAGGATCAAGAATGGTGGTTAGGACCCCTAATGATTAACGCTTATATTGTTTTCTTCTCGTTGTCTAGTTACTTCCCTCCACAAAGGAGTTTCATTTCATTTCAACTTTGCTCTTAGGTGCAGGCGGTTTTTTCTTTTTGCCATGTTTTCCCCTTCTCTATATTCTGCTGTTAATGGAAGCGCTCTTGTCTTAGTGGGTTTTGTTGTGGAAGGATAACGCAGTTGCTCGGCCTTTTCTTGTTGGTAAATAACAACGCAGTCCGGTGATTTTGCTATTCTTCATGTGAAGAAATCCAGGCCCAAGGGCCCGGCAAAACGGGCCGGGCTGGGCCTCAGTATGGTGGACCTGGCCCGGTACGCGGCCCGGCCCGTCAATATTATCGGGCCGGGCCCGGGCTTTGGGCCCGACGGGACGACCCGAGCCGGTTTTAAACGGGGGTCGGGCCGGCCGGCCCGACCTGATACCCACCCCTAAATACCATATATACATTACTGATCACAGAGAACTTCATTTGCTATATTCTTCCCTTGTGCATACAAAAACCAAAGGATCAATGTACTCAGCAGCATCTAAAATAGATGTGAATTTCACACAAACATCATTTTCTCTTTTGATTTATGGTTAACGAAATCAATTGTGGTAATAGTTTAGCATCTAAAATGATAGACCCATGTAAAACGAGAGGTAAAGTTTCCCAACGACAATAAGTGAGAAATATGAATTACAGCAATACATCACTAGCACATAAGATCCTGAAAAGGGCAGATAATTCCCTCAAATAAACTTATGCATATAACCTGCAAAGAATTTTAAATATGTCCCTCATATTAAAACTTATTTTAAAATCCAAAACATCAGACTGGAAAAACATACAATCAGTATGCACATCTGCAATATATTGTAATGGATAACCTCAAAAAAAAAAAACACACACACACACACACACCCCGCAGATAAGACGACATGCACACTTATTTATCTATGTGTGAGTATCGTTGTCACCAAGCCAAGTTCAAAGGAGTTAGATTAAGACCAAAGAGATGTGGTGTGCTTCACAAGATAGACAAGTTCTACAAACAAATACTATTTAGTCTTTATAAGTTAGAGCCTCGCTTCATATCCATCACTACCTGAAACTAAGATATGCCAAAACAAGCAACACGGGATATCAATATGCATAAATTATGCATCTCCCATTTAAGAAGTTTTTATTTGTAAATCTTAACGGTATAAAATTAAGAAAAATCAAGTTAAAACAACACTACGTTCAAGAAAATGTGAACGCAGGATGTGAAAGACAGAAAAGAAATGCCTATTGAAACCAAAAAAAGGTTTAAAAGAAGCCCACATTAAGTGGGACAACCAGTCCCTTATTTATAATGCAAGTAATTTAAAAGAGAGGCATGATGGACAGCAGTAAACAGAGCCATTTGACTAGCCTAAGTATTTAAATACACACACACACACAATTAATTGACTGTTGTATAATTTTTTAAAAAATGTTGACATGTATTAGTGAATGAGTCTTCTGACCGGGTCTGGGTCAGGACCCAGTCCAGTGTGTGTTCCTGTAAAGGCTCTACTTAAGTCATTGTAATTCATAATTTCAGTGTGGAATGAAAATATTGCAGAGAGAGAATCTGGCCGCTAGTGGGCGTCAGCTCACCTCCATCGTGGTTTTTTTCCCTCAAGTTGAGGGGTTTTCCACGTTACACCCGTCTTCAGTTATTGTTCTATCTTTTTTTTCCGCTTCAACATGGTATCAGAGCCGACACGGTTTTGAGTTTTTGGTTCGTGTGTACGCCTATTTTTTGTTGGCATCGTTGCTGTTGCCAAGTCGCTCGAGCTTTGTCGTCAACCGTCTTAGTCTTAAAGTTCAGCTATGTCGACCATGTGCCCTATCGTGCTTTTCCTAAGGGTCACCCATCACTTCTGCATTTCTGCCAAGCACAAATCCGTCTCAACCGCTGCTCCCTGCTGTCACTGCACCTTGCCGCTGCCCTCTCCAGTGGCACAAGGTTTTGTGTCGCCTATTCCACTTTTGTTTCCTAAAAATGCACTCATTGCAAGAAAATAGGTCATACCGTGGAGTTTTTGGATAGATACAGAACTGGGTAAGTTGACCGTACCCGGTACCTGCTGACTCATACCTGAGCCGCACCAGACACCACACCCGTATCGCACCCAACTACTACGGGTACTCCACCAAAATTAAGTACCCATGTTACATAGGCACAAAGACTTCAGACCAACCAAACAACACGGTCACTGAAAGAGTACAAACAGTCTTATTTAGGAAAAAAACAGTGATCGGCCCTCCTACATCAGCAAAAGGTTCAATAATATTTCAACCGAAAACGAAGAGCTACGCCTAATATAAAGTTTAAAACCCACAAGAGTAGTAAATTTTACAAAGTTCGAATGCTATTTTCAAAGTAATTAGAAACCATAGAGTTAGTGTAACCAGATGTTAAATTTTGTAAAAGTTTAAAAACTATGTGAAGTCCATAAAAGGTCAAAAACCAAGTAAAACCTTTAAAACGTTTATAAGTGTACATAAACTGGAATTAGTTTTTGACATTTTTCAGAAAACGTGAAGAGTCATAACTTTCGAGAAGTAATAGTGTTTGCAGAACAATGTGCACAAGAGCAAGAATTTTGTAAAACTAGAAAAAATTTGATAAAGTTTAGTGTAAAACTTCAACCTACGCACACATTTCTCCATAATACATAAAAAGGGAAAACTTTTAGAAACCGAAAAGAAAACAGTCCAAAACCATTAACAGCTGCAAAAAAAAGGCAAAGTTTCATCACGTCCAACAACTTGTAAGAGTTGAAAATTTCGAGAAACTTGAATGCTTTCAAATTTTATGAGTTCGAAACAATGCTTACAAATTAAAAGATTTGTAAAGTTTGTAAAAGCTATATAAAGCTTTTAAACAATTTATAAGAGAACAATACAGCTTTTGTAAATTTAAAGAGTCAAAAACTTAACAAAACAATAGTCTTTCCAACATATGAAAAAGTGCAGCTAATTTGTAAAATCGAAACAGCTTTAGATTAACTTTTGACAATTTCAAATATCACATGAATTTCACAAAAACCCATAAAAATGTCATGAAACCAAAACAATGTAAAACTTTCTCAAACATTCAAAAATTTTATGAGTTCTACACAACATTTGCAAAATGTTAAAAGGGTTCAGAAGTGTTTCAACTGTAAATAAAAAAAAAAAAGCTATGCCAAATATAAAGTTTTAAAACCCATAAGATTAGTAAATTTTACAAACTTTGAATGCTACTTTCAAAGGAATTAGAAACTTTCCATAGACTTAGTGCAGCCAGATATTAACTTTTGGAAAAGTTTAAAAATTTTGTGAAGTCCATAAAAGGTCAAAAACCAAGCAAAACCTTTAAAAAGTTTATAAGTTCATCAACGCTGGCAGAAAACGTGAAGAGTCATAGTTTTCAAGAAGTAATAGTATTTGCAAAACATGTGCAAACTAGCAAGAATTTTGTAAAACTAGAAAAAATTTTATAAAGTTTAGCAAAAATCTATAACTATGCACACATTTCACAAAATACATAAAAAGGGTTAACTTTAAGAAACAAAAAAAAAAGTCCAAAACCATTAACAACTGTAAACAAAAAAGGCAAAAGTTTCATCACGTCCAAGAACTTGTAAGAGTTGAAAATTTTGAAAAACTGGAATGCTTACAAATTTTATAAGTTCGAAACAACACTTACAAATTTAAAAAAATTGTAAAGTTTGTAAAAAACTGCGTAAAACTTTTAAACAATTTATAAGAAATTGATACTGCTTTTGCAAATATAAAGAGACAGTAACTTAACAAAATAATAGTCATTCCAACATATGAAAAAGTGCAGCCATTTTGTAAAACAAGAACAAAATTTGTTTAACTTTTGCAAAATTTTCCCATTACTGAAATATGCTTCGCCTAAGCTTCAACTAACAGGTCTATTGCCATTGTTATTGGAGATAAATTTAATTTAACCTACCGACTTGATGACAGATGAAAGCACCTTATGGAGCAATAAGAGAAGTGATATTATGCCAACAAAAAAGCTCAACAAAAAATGACAGAACATAAAAATCAAAGAAGTGAAAAAAAAAAAAAAATTGAAAACATACACTATGAGCCGATCCTTAGAACCATAAGTTCTATTCTCCCAAATTGTGCCTGGAACCATTAGACTGATTATCTTCCAGAGATCTGTAAAATAATATCTCTAGTAAGCTTCAGAAATAAAAGTATTTCAGAGTAAAAACACACAACCAAGTCATTGATGATACTGCAGTGAAATTGACAATATAAAAGCAACACCTATGGCAAGAAATCTTGTCTTTCAAGTTGGATGTGAGATGAGGGAGCTCATAAAAATTTTGAGGAATAGTACCGACGAGATAACAATTTACAAGAAACCAGAAAACCACTTCTTTTTTTCATGTGATCATGTACATGATGTTGGATTCGGGATTCTGATCTAAGAAATAGATCAGAGGTCTGATCTAGTCCGATCTGCAAAATCAACTTTGAGATTCTATCCTAAGATTTGAATTAGAGAAGTCTGATCTTTTCTGGTCTAAGATGTTGGATTTCTAACTTGTATCTATGATTTGGATCAGATGTCTGATCTGATCCGGTTTGGGATGTTGGATTTGAGATTTCAACCTAAGGTCATCTAATCCAGACTAGGAGAATAAGCAGCTAGAATAGAGGTCTCATTTTATCCAGTCTAGGATGTCAAATGTACATTTCTTTACATGTGGATGTGAATTTTAAAAATATTAACCCCCAGTCTTGACCATGTTTAACATCATTTTGAAAATTCATACAATCCAATGGAATTTAGAAACTTGAAAGTTTAAAGATGCATTTACAAACTTGAGAATTTAAAAAGGATTTAAGAAAAGTATGAAATGAAATCCAAAAAAATTGAAGATCTCACAAGAAATTGAGAAAATTCAAAGAAAACCAATCATAAGAATTTCAAATCAATTTACAAAATTTTGGAAAACTTAGAGAGTGGTTTCAAAGACTTATATAGACAAAGTTGGATTGGCATTTTAAATGTGGATTTTGAATTCTCAAATTTGAACCTCTTGTTTATGCCACGTTTAAAATCGTTTTAAAAATTCATACAATCCAGTGTGATTTAGAAACTTGAAAGTTGACAAGTACATTTAGAAACTTGAGAATTTAACAAGCATTTAGAAAATGTACCAAATCAAATACAATAAAATTTAAAGATCAATCAAGAAATTGAGAAGAGTCAAAGAAAATCAGAAGAAATTGAAGTCAAATTGCACAATTTTGGAAAACTTGGACAATGGTTTCAAAGGTTTTATATATACAAACTAATATTCTTCAAGTGATTTCAAAAGTTCCTAAGGGATTTGAAAAGAATTTACAAGAAATCAGAAAACTATTCATTGTTTTATGTGATCAATTAAGATGTTGGATTTGGGATTTTGATCTATCAAAAAGATCAGAGGACTCATCTAATCCGGTCTATGAAATTGAATTTGGGATTCTATCCTAAGATTTGAATCAGAAGTCTGATCTTATCTGGTCTAGGATGTTGGATTTCAAACTTGTATTTATGATATGGATCAGACATCTGACCTGGTCTGGTTTGGGATGTTGGATTTGGGATTTCAACCTAAGGTCTAGATCGAAGGACTCATCTAATCGGGTCTACGATGTTGGATTCAGGATTTTGAACAAGCAGCTAGAACGAATGTCTCATCTTATCGGGTCTAGGAAGTTGAATGTGGAAGTGAATTTTAAAATATTAACCCTCAATCTAGACCATGCTTAAAAGCATTTTGAAAATTTCATACAATCCAGTGGAATTTAGAAACTTGAAAGTTGAAAGGGTGCATTTACAAACTTGAGAATTTAACAAAAAATTGAGAAAAGTACGAAATCCAATCAAAAAAAAATTTGAAGAACTCACAAGAAATTGAGAAAAATTAAAGAAAATCAATCATAAGAATTTGAAGTCAATTTAAAAATTTTGGAAAACTTAGACAGTGGCTTCAAATAATTATATAGAACAAAAGAATGCTGGAAATGATTTCAAACGTTCATAAGGGATTTGAATACACTCTATAACATTTGATTTAGGATTTGAAAGTAAGAAATAGATCAGAGTTCTAATCTGATCCAGTATGGGGTGCTGCCTAAAAATTGGATCAGCAGTCAGCTTTGATCCAGTGTAGGATGTTGTAAGCAGGATTTAGACCAAAGCTCTAGATTAGAGGACTAATCTTGTATGGTATGAGAAGTTGGATTGGTATTTTGAATGTGGATTTTGAATTTTAAAATTTGAACCTCTAGTTTATACCATGTTTAAAATCATTTTAAAAATTCATACAATCCAACGTAATTTAGAAACTCAAAAGTTGAAAAGTGCATTCAAAAATTTGAGAATTTAACATGCATTTAAGAAATGTAGCAAATCAAATCAATTTTTTCCCTATCCAGCTTTAGTTTCGGTTTTTCTATGCTGTA
Source organism: Nymphaea thermarum (assembly GCA_011799765.1). NCBI lineage: Eukaryota > Viridiplantae > Streptophyta > Magnoliopsida > Nymphaeales > Nymphaeaceae > Nymphaea > Nymphaea thermarum. Next base: position 290,024 of record JAANDH010000079.1, on the reverse strand, counting down.
AAGATTGTAATCTATGAATGCTCTCTTTTTTTATTTCTTTGAGTTTTTTTGTAGGTTATTCAAATTGCAAACTGAACCAATAACAGGTTTAGTTTAATTGGCTGGAAATCAACTTGTTGATTCATTTCATAGGGAAATCTTCCCCACAATCTAGGTTCTTGGCACAAGCAACACATATAATCTACATCAACTTTCCAACTTTAATGCATGTTCTTATGTAGTTTCATGTTAATGCACATAATGATGTCCCATGTACATGCGATGGACTTTTACAGTAGCTTTCCTGCTTTCCCTTTTCATTGTTTCCTTCATTTTCTCTTTACATTGACTTTTTATACACCAAAATGAAATTTTCCATTGCAGTTTTATAGGTCTATTTATTTTTGCAATTCAATATCTAACTCACAACTTTATGAGTAGTTGGTTGATTGTAGGTAATACAAGTGACACTATTAGAACTGACACTATTAGATGCTTTCGAAGGTTGCCTTGGTTAATTGTAGGTATATAGGTTATAAGTGACACTATTAGATGCTTTCGAAGGTTGCCTTGGTTGATTGTAGGCATATATGTTATAACTTATAAGTGGCAGTGAGTTTGATGTGATTTTGGGCATGGATTGGCTTTATGCGCATTATGCCAATATAGATTGCAGGAAGAAACAGATACAATTGTTGACTGATGAGATGTAACATGTGGAATTTCATGCTCGTAAAGCTAGTCGATCTGATAAGATAATGGTGTTTGCATTGAAGGCTAAGCATTTGATAGAAAATGGAAATGTGGCATTCTTGGTCAACGTGTTGACCAATGAGACTGAACCGGTATGGTTACAGGATATTGCCGTTGTGAGTGAATACCCTGATGTGTTTTCTGACGAACTGTCGAGTTTGCCTCCAACACGAGAAGTTGAATTCAAGATAGAGTTGTTACCAGAGAACTTCCATTACTAAGGCATCATACCGTATGACACCAACAAATTTAGAAGAACTGAAGAAGCAATTGTAGGAGCTCCTAGATAATGGCTTTATTCAACCTAGTGTGTCACCGTGGGGAGCACCAGTATTGTTTGTCAAAAAGAAAGATAAGACGATGCGTTTGTGTATAGATTACCGCATGTTGAATCAAGTCACAATCAAGAATAAGTATCCGCTTTCAAGAATTGAAGACTTGTTTGATTAGCTTAAGAATGCAAATGTAATCATTCTCCAAGATCGATCTGAGGACATGGTATCATTAACTCTTTCTCTCTTCTCTTGAGGTGAGCCATGTCGTTCCCTTGCCTCTTTCTCTCTTCTCTCATCTTCTTCCTTCCTCTCCTCCTCCCTCCTACGCAGCGTCAGCACCGTCTGCCGCACGCACGTTTCCTCCCTCTCTTTCTCTCGCCTCCTTCTCCCTTCTCACGCACTCTCACCCTCACTGCTCGTCTTTCCCCTTTGACTGCTCCCTCTCCCCAATCGTGCGAGTCTCCCTCAACCGAATCATTGCCTCTCTATAGAGCCCCCTTTTTGCCTTGCCAACTGCCTTTTTCAGGTTTTGGCAGACTTGGGGCAGCAGGTTGAACAGATGACTCTACTCACATTTTACTGGGAAGGTTTTGGGTATTCTGTAGTGCCGGCGCATCTTGTTTTGGTTATTTTGTTTAATATGTCTATTTAAGTGTTCAATATGTTTATTTAAAGCAATTTTATTTCTTACGCAATGCATGTTTGTCTAAGCATAGTTGTCATTGATGTGATGTCAATATGATGAAAGTATGCTCCAAAATTTTTGTCAAGATCTTTTGTTGTTTTTTTCAATTGTTATTTTGTTTTGCTTAATATAGTGATGACTGTTATTATCAACTCTTTGCTCATTTTTATTAATATTTTCATTTCTATAAAATAATAGTACATAGTGAACTATTTATTATAATACAATTTTTAACTCTGCCAATGCCAATCCAAAGCTCGGATGCAAGAGGAGGAGGAACTTGTATTGTATTTATACAATTCAATGGGCTTTACTACTACTACTACGACTATAAAATTGAATTTATTTGAAATTGAGGTTTCTTTTCATTTTAAACTTTTTCATATATCCTTGATAATTTTTTGCATATCTGGACTTTGGGATTTCATGTTTAATTGTGATTTGGATTTCTCGGACTTAGAATTAATATTTATAATTTTTAAAAATAGATTTAAAAATAGATTTGAATTAGATTATGAGTGAATTTTCAAATTTGGGTTTCGAATAATGTTTAAAATTTTTTCTATATCCTTGACAATTTTTTGGATAACTAAGCATTTGGATTTCATGGTTAAATTTAATTAGGATTTGGATTTTTCAGACTTAGAATGTCAATTTATATATTTAAAAAAATTTATTTAAAATTGGATTTGAATTGGCTTTAGGAGTGAATTTAAAATTTAAGTTTGGAACCTGCTTATATTTCTTTTCATCTTCGTGGGATGCATTTATGAAGTTCATAGCAACTCATCTCTTGATTTTGAAAAATCTCAAGTATAAAAATCAGATTCGGATCTCTATTTAAATGACAAATTTGGATGCCCAACAAGTAAAAGGATTGGGATGCGAATCAGATTTTAAATTTCAAAATCAAATCTGGAGCATATTCGAATGTTGAATTAAGAAATCAGATTGGGATATGGTACATGATTTTGTTTAGGTCTGGGCATCAGGCCGGCCCGGCATGGGCGGGGTCCGGGTCGCAGATTTTCACTATCGGGCTTACCTTTACTGAGCCCGGCCCGGCCCGATATCTTAACGGGCCGGGCCTGGTTATCACTTCTAAGCCCGGCCCGGCCCGACGGGCCCGTTGGGTCATCGAGTCTTTTTCTTGAGTCTTCGACAGATTTTTCATTTTTTCTCACTCCTTCCTCCTGCCCCCTTCCTCCTCATCGCATTTGGCAGAGCCGTTGTGCTGCACCGTCGCCACCGTCACCGACTCCTCTCCAGTCTCCACCACTGGGCCAGGGCCACCATCGGTCCATCGCCCTTTCGCCGCTCCGCCACTACCGTCCCCCTTTTTCTTTGTGAGGGTACACGTCTTTTATCCTCTCTTTTCTTATGTGGTTTTCTTCTGTTTTGCTCGTAGCAATAGACATGTTATTTTTCTTTTGCCTGTTTTCCCATTCCAAATCTCAATCTAGAAACTAAGCACTGCCTGCCTTGGCGCCTGCTGACTGCGAGAGAAGGAGTTTGCTGCGGCCCAAGGTACGACCCCCCTCTGCTTTCCTAGACATTTGGTCTTCCTTCTCTTCACTCTCCTTCAGGTGCACGTTCATGCTTCTTGGTGTGGTGATGGCCTTTATGCGGTCCTAGTTGTTCAGGCATTAGGGTAGTGCCCAGTTTTGCTGTGTATGGCCGTGGTTGGTAGACTCCCCGAACGGCCTTGGTGGTTGTTCTCTTTTTTTGTTCTTGGTCTGGTGTAGTATCTACCATGCGGCTGAGCTGACTTGTTTTTTGGAGGTGGCCGAGTTGTTTCCATCTTTTTTATCGCTCCAGTGAGGTTTCTGTGAACGTTGGTGGTGGGTATTGGAGCTTACTGGTGCTGGTGGTGATGGTGGCCCTGTTGGGCCCTTTATTAATGAGCTTTTAATTGGTTCAACATCGATAGTATCTGATGGCTGTTAAGTTGTTTTTTGAAATTAGTTTGTTGCTTTCTCGTTTGCAGTTGTTAAGCTATTGAATTTGAACTAGCATGAAGTTCCTCCAGTTTCAGATTGCAGATTCTCTTACTTACGCCAGAGACTTGAATTCAAATTTTTTGGGCCTCATGTTAATGTTGTTACAGATCTTACTGTTCCTAGAGGATCTGTACACCTCTTTTCAGCTGCAATGTTCTTCTTATTCTTACTTTCTTATTTCTTTTTTTGGCCTACTGTACAGTTCCTGATGACCTTTCATTAAAAACTTTTCAACCTACTAATCTTGTTGGTATATGACCTACAATTTTACCTGTAAATAAAGGTGCAACGAAATGCATTTCTATCTACATATCTTCCAGCAAGCACTAACTTCTTCAGGGCATTTGAGCAAACTCAATGGTGCAGCCAGATACTTTTCTTGCTAATCTGGTCTTGTTGACTTCAGTCTCTGAGTTTGGGTCGTGTGTAGTTTTGTTTTTGGGTGTAGGCAGCTATCTCCAGCTAGGTTTCTTGAACGAAGACAAATTCTCTCTGTACCTGTATATCATCTGGTTGAGTTCTTATGGGTGACCTTACAAGAATGTTGTTTCTTCTTGTATTAGTATCACTTGGTGTGTAATTGATAGGGATAAGAGTTTTTTTTTTGTTTTCAGGTGATATTTGATTTCAAATTCTTGGCACTCTTGGCTATTGAGTATATTATTCGTGGGTTTAGTATACTGAATGAGAATCTATCTCTTTTTGCACTCCGCCCCTGCCAAGGAATACTTCTTTGGTTGGAATTGTGATAAATAGCTTCATTGGCTAAAACTCGAGAAAGAACATGGAGAAAACAATTTTATTAATTTTTGTTCATGTATGTAGACGCTAATGCTATTAATTTTTTCACATGCACCTGCATATGCATGTATGTGTGTGTGGAAGAGGGAGATGGTTTCTGATTTCTAAAACATGAACAGTGCAAGTAGTTGCATGTGCTCATGTCCTTGGTAGTCCTTTGTTAGTCCAGTGTATGGTTTCCCACTGCCCACCATCCCACGTTATGAAGAAGGGACAACCATGGATGATGAGTTGGATAGTACCCTACGTACTCGAGAAGAGATTTTGGAATCTCTTAAACAGAACATTGCGAAGGCCCAGACTCGTATGCATCAGTTCTACAACAAGGGGCGAAAAGACAGAGAGTTCAGTGTGAGGGATTATGTGTGGCTGAAACGACTTCCCTTCAAACAGAAATCCTTGTTGGGGCAGCCATATTCGAAGCTCCTTCCCAAGTATTATGGTCCATACCAAGTACTTAAGCGTATCGGGAATGCAACTTATCATATCGCTTTACCATCAGCTGCTCAAGTCCACCCGGTTCTCCATGTGACTCGGTTGAAGCCACATCACGGTTCCCTTCCTGGGAACATAGAGCACATCCTAGACCAACAGCCTACCCCGTATCAGATCCTGAAGCACTGATACGCTTTGAGGGATGGCAGGCAACAACATGAAGTTTTGATTGAGTGGGAAGGTCCGGATGGTGGGACCTCTTGGGAGGAATTGGATCAGATCCGTCTCTGATTCCCTGCAACATGAGCTTGGGGACAAGCTCGATTTGAGGAGGGTGGGGTTGATACGAGCCTACCTAGAACTCGTACTCCCCACGTTGGCACCTCCGCCGAAGGCGCTCTTTCTTATTGTGAGGCTAACTTTTGTTCTTTTGAGATTTGCAAAAAACAGGTGGGAGCGACTACAAGAGCGGGTCAAATGCTTAGGGAGGTTAACTTCTCTAGTTTCTCCTTGGCATTTTCGGGAGATGACAAACTTTTTCAATGTGAGTTTAATCCCTTAAGTGAAGCGGAAACGGCTTCAAACGGATGTGGAGTACGTTGGCGTTGTGAGGTTAACCCCTCAACAAAAACATGGAGCGGGTTAGAGCAAGGCATGGGGCGCTTTGCAATTCCTTGTGAGGCTAAGGACTCACGGCTCATGGAAGACCTAGGTGGTCTTGACCTAGGAGACCTAGACCCACCCGGTCTATGTGAAGAAGACCTAGGCGCGCCTAGCCTAGATGAAGAAGGCCCAGACTCACCTAGTCCGGAAGAGAAAGACCCGACTCACCTAGTCCGGATGAGGAGGACCTAGGCGCATCCAGCCTAGAAGGTGGTGGGCTCGGCTTAGCGAGGAGCACACATGATCCTGGTCCAGATCAAGGACAATGAGCCCAAGCCCACTTCAAGGATCGTATTGGCGAAGCTCAGGCGGACCTGGGTGAGGTGGGGCCTTTGGTCCAATTCAGATTTGAACACTTAGGATGATTTGATTTGCTTTTGTATCTTTTTAAGTTAGACTCGGTTTGTTTCACGTCTCATCTCGAGACATCGTTTTGAACCGGTTTGGCACTTGTATATAAGCAAAAACCAAGACGTTTTATTCATTTTTGCTTAATGAAAAATTGATGTTCTCTTTCCTCCCCACGTGGAGAATCTCTTGCCCTTGGGCGTGATTCAACCTTGAGCACTACACAACAATACTCACCATTGCCGTGAGAGTATTGAGGTTCCCTACTCCGTTAATGGCTGCCGGTAGCCATTAACCATGGTGATCTTCAACGAATCCGAACCAATGAGTCTTGGGTAGACGGCTGTGCAATCACCTTGAACACGAGGGTGATTAGAGGCATCCGATCTATAGGAAGGTGAAGAAGACGACAGCCCGTGGGTCTGACCGGTGTGCCTCTTCATCAAAGACATCTGGCGGAGCAACTATCGTAAGCTAAGTATCCTCCTTCTTCCTGGATCTTAGCGATAGTGGTTCTGGTTTTCCCCGATCTAGGAGATCAATGGGTAGGCCCCTCTTGCATTCAAAGATCCCTTCGTCTAACTGGAGAAGGTCTGCACGGTATCAAATAGGTGGGAAGGTTTCAACGAGGGAAACCAAGAGAAGCAAATTGGCACATTCAACAGCCTTGGGGTTATGGTCTAACACCGGTGGAGACTCGAGGTTTCCAGCGGCTAAACGAAGGAGCTTCACGTCCAGGAGGTGTACACGGAGTTGCTAAAATCTGGAAGTGAGGCGAGGAAGAGGAAAGGAAGAAAGAAGAAGGTTCGCGAAAGGAAAGAGAGAAATCACGGAAGGAAAGGAGGAGAAACGCGGAGGAGGCGATTCTCGGTTTTCTGTAGGGAGCGCCAGAATTGATCCCTGATAAAATAGCTATATATGAAGATTCACTGAGAGTTTCTCATCGATCTATAGCTCGTTGGAAAGATCTTGGTCTCATCTACAACATACTAAAATTTCAGGCCGATCGGACCATTAAAAAACAGTCAAAACTGCCGCGGAAGTTTATTGTTTTTGTCACCACCGCTCAGGCCCAGTCTGCTGCAGAACCGCCACTTGCAGAGGCTGTTTCCGGCGATTCCGATGAGTTTTCAGGCAAGCCATATACCGTTGGATTTGTAATAAAAAGATCTACAACATATCCAAAAATCAAGGTATTTGAAGTTGATTTGATTAATGAATCATTGTATACAAGTTCTGGAAGCCTGTTGGACTGTTCGTCGGTTTCCATTGTGTAACTCAGTTTTCCGGCCTTCACTCCGGCCAGATCCGGTGACTTCTGGCCAGATCAGACTATTGGGTGGTTAGTTCCCAGTTTGCCCTTGCTGTATCTTGGACTTAGGTGGATTAATTATTACTAAGCATGGGCAAAGTCGTTCGAGGCAGCTCGAGGAACCCTAGCGCATATGGGTGTTGAAAAGGAAGGTCTTGGTGCCGTCAACCCTTTCCAAAATCTTAGGCGACGCTTCTGGGCAAGCGAGACCCGCAGCTGATCTCTGGAGGCCTGGTGGCACCGTGTGGAGGAAGGAGCTGCCAGCTAGGGCGACACTTTTGGAAGGTGCCGCAAGGGGTGAGGGGTGCGCTCCAAAGGAAGGAGCGATCTCCTTTCCAAAACCGTTCCTAATCTTTTGGGAGGGAGATCTTCAACGTTGAAGATTTATTGCATCTGGACGCCACTCAAAGGAGAAGGAGCTACGTGGCAGCTGAGGGAAGGACACGTGGGCGAGGTCAACTCGTCCCCATCTTGGCGACATCCCCTTGCCTATTTCATCTCCAATGAAATAGGAAGGGGCTGGGTTCGTGGGAAAGGTACATTGTACCTAGACACTTTGCACTAAAGGCAAGAATCTCGCCTAATCTTGGGAGATCATTGGGAGATCTGATCCTACACGTGGCGAGGAGCAAGCTCACCTTCCGTCTTGCGAGAATTTCCTTTTCTATTTCCTCTCCAACGAAATAGGAAAGGTTTGGCTCATGTGCTAAATGTGTTGAATCTAGACGCAATTCCAGATAAGGCAAGTGCAATCACTCGGATTCTCACCAACTCTTGAAGATTCTTCGGAGGTCAATCACCAACAATCAAGGGAGACCTTCCACCAATCTAGGAGATTGATTCCCATCCACCTTGGAGGGCTCCTAGTCCTAACTTGCGTGAGGAGGAGGACGATCAATCTTGGAGAACCCGAGGAGCCGTGGAGAGCAAGGAGAGAGACATTCCGCCAGAGTCCGACTAGCATTCCTCACCGGAGCTCTCGACTTCGCTGAAGAAGAAGGAAGATATGCGTGTGTTGGCGCTACCAACACTTGCTTCCCCCTATCCACGTTACTTCATAGGGGTCCTTTGCGAATCTAGTGAAGTGCATCTAGATCTTGGCTCGCTTGTTTCATTTGATTGGTACTTGATTGCTATTTCTCCTGTTCGAATCGTACTAGTGGAGGTGGCTGGTCCGTAACTTAGGAGAGGTCGTGATAGAAGAAGAGGAGCGTAACTTGAGGATTGCCTCAACGTCCGCCGGCGCTCCAGCGATCGCATCCCCCTCTCATTACAAAAGACCGGGGTTAAATTGGTCTTACGGGTGAAGGCTTTCCTCTTCTAGAAGTTGATTCATTACTCGCTTCTATTTGTTGATACTTGCTGGTTTTGTCTCTCATATCTTGATTCTAGCAACCCGTGGAATATTGCAGCTCGAAGGAGAGCAGGAACCGCACCCACCAAGCGACATTGGCGATTGCTTCCCCCTACATCATCACCATTCAACTAGGGGTTAATCTATGATCGGGTGACTAGATTCACAACTCCTTCTCTCCCTTATTTACCCGAATAGAACTTGATCTCTCTTGTTCTAATTTTGTCCAAGGAAGAGCTTTGAACTCGGAGAAGGTGTATGTTGCTGGAAATACCAAAGGGAGCAGCCCTCTTGCTGCCGGTTATCACCTTTGGTGAAGCTCGAGGAATCCCCAAGCATGGCCTTGGGAGGTAACATCGGATCACCCTATAGATCCGTGGGAAGGGAGTTCTTGCTTTCTAAACCGCCATTGGCATTAACAACCGGCTGGAATCCCTCCGAGGCACCTTGCTAAGGACACGATTTTCGGGTTGTGGACCACCTAGGGATAAGAGTGTGGTTTGTTCCGAATAGGGATTGCATGACAGGGTGGTTTGCATGGTTTGATGAATATTGAGCGAGGAGAGTGTTTGATGTATCGCTACGTTTTGTATTAAGCCTCACAACTTTTCTAGCCAATTGTAGTAGGTTCAAGCCGGGTTGGGGAAGCCATACTTGTATTATCTTGACCTATTTTTAAGCTGGGGTGACTGTCCGGCTGGAACCACTGTTGTATTTAATATTTAAACCCTTTATCGGCAACCTCCTCCTAGATCTTGGAGAGGGTCTTCGACGGCACTTGGGAGATTTCGTAGCCGCATTTGGGCAGACCCTACCAAAGTTGAAGGCTTTTTGGCCCATGACTAAGATGGATGTTGGTGGCGACTGGTGCAGAGGCGATCGCCTTGAGTACATATGCACAGGAACCTCTCGCCGTCCAGATGTGGCTACAATGGAATCACTGACCTTGGACACACCATCGACTGGTACGTCTCGCTGTGGACCCGATGCGTCTGGCATATGACCAGTTTTCTATGTCTGCAGATTTGCTGAAGATTCAACTGTTCATGGTGGGGCAACATTGACGACTCGAGAGATGTTCCTATCATCGGGAAGGTCTAAAAGGTTTGCATTTTTACCTAAGCGATGAAGGAACTTATAAGGGCCACATTTACGAGGTTTTAACTTGTGATAGGTTCCAATAGACAAACGTTGTGGACACAAGTAAACAACCTAAACAAACTGGCCTACCTCAAAATTCACTTCATGCTTATTAATGGTTCAAAAGTTATACATGGTGAATGAAGTTTCCAAAATTTCCTTGAAGAAGGTGAGGATCATAATCAAACACTCTTGTAAAGTAAGAGTTATCTAGGCGGTCAAATAAATTTTTAGCATCCATACGTTGTTTTAGTTAGAAAATGAAAATCCAAATTTGTCCTTCGTTTTACAATAAAAAATGCCTGAAGAAAAATGCAATCAACTGTATAAGCATAGTTCTTTAAATGCAGGCTAAGCACAAGAATCATGCATGTTAAAAATCGTCAAACCGACATTACAAATGATTGAGAAGGTGGGATAAGTAAGTCATTATTCCGTGAAAATATCAGTTTAGGTTAAGCATTTTGGTTTTTTTCAGTGCATGCTGTTTTGATATTGACTGTTGATTATTTTTGTATTATATTTAATTGTTTAGGTAAATTTGACAATATAACATGAATGGCCATAACTAGGAACTGATAACCTCAATTCACCAGCAGTCAAAAAATTTTATAATTACATTTTAATGTTTTTCGGCGTACAATAAACTTGCAACTCGATCAATGCCTGATTTGCATTCTTAACCCACTTGATGGCACGTTTCCCAATGTTCAAATGGTCAGCTAGAAAATTGGAGCCGAGCGTCATAAACATTTACCACAGTCGTTGATATTGTATAACACAAGTAAACTGAAAAAGATTTTGCACGTTCAAGAAAGATTGGAAATTGGCTACTTTAATCCAAGCGTTCAGACTGGCAGTCCAGATTCTCGATGGAAAATTACGCAATGAAGCGTGACCAGTTTTAGCAATAAAAAATGAGTAGTTACTGGAAGGAATCTCGTTCGTAATTTGCAGGCGCCGACCTTGCCCACCCCGCCTCTTTGGCCTTCCAATGGGCTGCCTTCTCCAGTCCTCTCCTGTCAGAATCCAAGCAAAAGGCGTCGGCTATTCCTAGTATTGCTTCTTCAACCGCCCTCCTCTCGAGAGAGTTCTTGTAAATTCCTTTTAGTTCTTTTAAACACTTTGAAGAAATCCTAAGGAGAGAGTAGTCATGTCATCTCCAAGCAGACGTAGAGAGATGGACCTCATGAAATTGTACAGATTCTCTTCTTTTCATGGGTTTCCACATCTTTCTCTTCTCTTTCATCGTTTTGTTTCTTAACACTTTCTCTGTTGGTGACTTTTGTGTTTGACCGTAGAATGATGAGTGATTACAAAGTGGAGATGGTCAATGATAGCATGCGGGAGTTCAATGTGGAATTCCATGGACCGCGGCAGTGAGTATTCAGCACCTAAGAGTTCAATGTGGAATTCCATGGACCACGACAGTGAGTATTCAGCACTTAGGTGTTCTTTTTTTTTACAATTCCTTTGTTTTAAAGGAAGTTCAGCATCCATTGGTGGGTAATAGTTGTGTTAGCATAATGCTTTGTGCCACTTTTTGCTGTCTATTTATGGTCTCTTTGATTAGTTCGTCTGTTGCTTAAATGCTTTCTTTCATATCATGTTTGCCCTATTAAAAACAAAATCGTAGACCATCAGTCACTAAACTTTCCCAAACAGTCACGATTTTTACAAAAGGTTAGTCACTAAACTTCTCCAAACAATCACGATTTTTAGATAAAATCATTCACTTTTTATCCCCATACAGTCATGATTTTCTTCGCAAACAAACACATCTCATATGCTAAATAATCGTAGTAGCTGAACATAATATTTGGATGAAAAAGAACATATGCACAGAACCGGTATAGAAAGAGAAAAGCCAGAGAACGCAAGATAGAAAAAAAAAGGGTATAGCGCCAGTCGTGAACCAAAGAACCAGTCGCCGACCGCTCGTTGACAGAAAGCGACGTCTGCCAACACCGGACAAATGGAAAGAAGAGCGCATTGACAGGAAATAGAAAAAATCATGAAAACAGAAGCAAATACCGTCGTTGTTCATCGCTGGTCGTTGTCGTTCGTCCACCCAAGTCGTCGGTCGCCCCAGACACCGTTCGTCCAAGGAAGTCGTCACAGGGGTTTAGGGTTTTCAAGCATTTTAACGTTAGATGATGTTTAAAATGTTAAAACTTAAAATAGTTAAAATAAAAAACTGGACAACTTTGGACTCGATCAAAGTTGACCGAGTTAGAAAATGGATGAAATTGATCCTAGGTACGTTGATCATACCATGTGCCACGTTGACCTCACTATAGCCGCACCCAGGACCGTACTGGTGCCCGTACCAGTACCATGCAGAGTGCCTGTGTGACATAGAAGGTAGGTGACATGGTCAACAATCTGTCAACAATCCTTCACTGAAGCTACTACAACCTATCATGATTTCTCTTGGAATAATGAACATGCAGGTGCTCATTACTTGTTTAAAACTAATTTTATTTATCTTGAGTTTTGGTACTGAAGAATTGATTATCAGGCTTGTGAACAGTGATTTTTTTTTTTTATATATAGAAAAGAAAATTTAGTCCATTGACATACTTTCTTACTATATAGTAAATTGATTTCATTTCATCAAATGCATTGTAGGTGAACATTTAAAAGAACCTAATGCATCTTATGCTCTCTTGTAACCAAATCTGAATTCCTGAAAAGTTCATTTATCGCTCAAGTTTGACATCGTCCAAAGAAACATAAAACTTGTGTGTAGTCATTGGAGGTAAGAAATGCTTTTCATATGCTTCAAATGATGAACCGCTCGCTTGCACAATGTGCTGCTCAAAGTTGAGGTGAGCAACTGCCATTGACATAATTTCTATATGTGTTGCTTTACATGCAAGTTTCTTCCTCTTTTTTTAATAATTGTGCCTTGGTGTAGTATGTGCTCACAGGGATGCTTCAAACCTGCCTCTCTTCTACATTTACCAAAATTTGTTTACTACACTTCCTCCAGATGAATTTTCCTTTGCCCCATTGTTTTGAATTGCATGACTCATTTCCTTTTTAAATTGTTGGGTCGTCGCACCTCAATGTTTATTGTTTAAAAAAAAAATTCTGAGGGTCAAAGGGTTGGGGTGTGACACAGGTAGTATCTCATATACACCATATACATAAAATCTTTGGTGACACAAGTGACTGAATTCAAGGAGTGTATAGATTGATTTTACCATAGAGTTCAACATAAGCTGCATTAAAAGCAAAAAGAGGTTGTCAGTTAACAAACTACACAAGCAAAAACTACAAAAAGGGTCTGCACTTAGAGGATTAAAGTTGTAGGCATCCAGTACATCCCTATGGGTGATGAAGACCACATACTTTGAAGTTTTGCTGAACAAAGGGGTTGAGAATGTAGTGATTTGTAGAAGTTGTATAAGTTGTTACCAAGTACTCGCACACTTCTTGTATGGTGAGTTTTCCAACTCATCGACAGTCGCTCAGTTCAGTTTATAGTTGCTAAATTTCATAAGGCACATCTTCATTGGTGAAGCCATCTATACTGCTTAACGAGGAAATTGCTCATTAATGTATTAGGCATTTCATGGAAGGTTTGAGACTTGTGCTTAAACAATGTAGATGGCGGGAGATGATTAATTAGAAAATATATATAACAGGCAGTGATTAACTAGAAAATATAGATGGTGTCTGTTATGGACACAATAATGGTGATGTCATAAAAATTAATATTTCTATTTCAACTATAGTGAAGTTGTTAGCCATATGTAGGATTCAACATCCACTTAATGTCGGACCAAGAAATGAAGCAATTACACTGCTTTTTCGATGACGAGGACCAAGCTCCACCATCCCTGGCCATAAATGGGATAAGACATTCATCCCACGCCTGTCCACAGGATGCAGCAGTCACACTAGTATCCCTAAGCATGGGATAGTTCACCAATCCACTCCATGAGTCCAATAGAGCAATCTATGGCTCTGACACCTCACTTTTTACAATGACACCCTTCACTCAACCAAATTGTGTATCTACTGGAAGGTTGCATCAAAGTAGGTTAAATTTTGGTTTTACCTCACTGAAATCCAATAGCTTAGGTAGTTAAATGTTAAATCATAAAGCCTTGGACAAGTAACATGCACTCATAACCATTTTGTGAACCTACTATAAATTTATACCCAAATATGTGAAGTCTTCCTCATTCGATACTAACAACCTTGACTTGCACAATCGGTGTCAAATTTTAAAGCTATGTTGGTGTGTTTTTTTTCAATGCACTATTGATCTGATTGCATAGTGGATACATCCAAGACCATTCCTCCACCGAATCTGGGTGTGGGATGATGACAATTGATTCACTAGCTGTAAGCATGATCAGATGCATGCCCACGGATGCAGTAACCACAACAGGACCCCTAAAGATAGAAACCAAGAGCCCCCATCCACTCATTGAATCCAATGGAGTAATCAATGGCACCTACATCTCAACATTCACAATACCTTGCACTCAATCAAATTGTGTATATATTGAAATTCTACATCAAAGTAGGTTACTGAAATCCAATAGTTTATGATAGTGTTGAATTGTAAAGTCTTAGAGAGGTTGCATGCACTCAACCACTATGTGAACCTATTAAAATTTTATACCCAAATATATTAAAGTCCACCTCACTAGAAACCAATAACCTCAACGTTGAAACATAGCCATAGAGTGCTAGCTTGTTTCTCCTAGTGCCTTTGATCCGGTTTCATGGTGGAGACATCCAACAGCATTCAGCTACTCTTCTAAATGTGAGATTACAAAACATGTTATTAATCTAGGAACTGCAGTGCAGCTGGTTGGGTGTGGGCTGCTGTCGATATGATGCTCACAACACTTGGTTAATTATTAAAGTAGTATTGGTCTAGGACTTGAAATGATATCAATTTGATATAAGATTTTGGTTTGATGTTTGCAACACTTGGTTACTTATTGAAGTGGTCTCTCTACATGAAATGCTGTCCAATTGACGTGAGTTGCTATCGATTTAATGATCATGTCACTTGGTTAGTTATTCATGTAATGCCATAGTGATATGAAACTTTGTTGTTTTCAACTACAACTAAGGAAAACTACATTTGCTACCAATAATTGATATGACCATCTAGGTTCAACCATCGAGGGGAAGTTGAGTTTGGCCTTCCTTCTTAATTGCAAAGGAGTCTGGTCATAGATGTGGGCTGCCTATTCTGTACTGTCGAAAATCTCTAGCCAAACCTTGATCTCTATAGCAAACCTTCTCAATGGCTTGTGTCTTACCCCTGTTATTGCCTCGTTCGCTTTTCTTGCTCGTTCACTTTTCTTGAATGTTCATGCAATTTCTACCAAGCTTCGATTCTAAATGTGCTAAGAAACTCCTTGGCGGCAAATTATCACCATCTAGTGGGAGAAGGAGCTTTTGACATGGTATCTATAAATTGCAATCGGCAGATGGAACCTCTGATATGGCATCCATAAATTATGGCCTAATGTTGCAACCATAACTCAGCTAAAAGATCATTAATATCATTATCAAAACTGATTGTAAGGTTGAAATTTCTTTCCATCTTATGGATCATAGCGAAGTAGAATGGAGAGGGCAAAGGAGAGCATGTAGAAGAAGTGAGAAGTAGACAGTACCAAAAACATTGAAGATTGAGGAAGAATATGAGGAGTAGAGGAGCATAAATAGATGTCGAGGTGGGACAACGGTACACATTGGAAGAATGAGCTAGGTATGGGGAAATGACATCAAGTTGGGAAATTTATGTAAGTATTTAAAAATCATTGGGAAAACCTTGTAAGATCTAGGAAAAAGAGGTGCATGGGTTTTTTGGGAAAATTAAATTCTTGTGGTGAAACCATGACTCACATTTTGTTAAGAACAAGATGCCAATGTGATAACAACTGAAACTTGATCTATCACACACTTATCTATGGAAATAACAATCACAACAATGCTCTTATGCACATGAACCGAAATCCACCATCCACTTTTCACAGTCACTGTCAGATTATAAAACTGACATAATAGGAAGAAAAAAGAAGTGTATTTTCACTATTCCTTTGTCTCAAGAAGACATTATCAATCATAGATAAAAAATCGATAGGAAAAGCTAGCTATCAGATTCGAACTGATGGCCATCACATTACAAATGTGATGCTTTAACCTCTGAGCTAAGCAGACTCAACTCACATAGCATAAAAATAAAATAGTGAGTTAGTTCAGTAAGCTATTGGGATCTTAGCTTATTATAGCTAAGGTAGTCTATTTAGTTATAATTGATCTAGCCTAACTATGCACTTTGGATCTTAATGAGATTATACATTTCTCTGATTTTATTCGTAAAAATAGAAAAAAGAAGAAGAAGAATGACTATTCCACTACTTCAAATTGAACAAATATATGTGGGATATAGCTATCTATATTGAAAATAAGAGCAGACACTTTTTTAGTCAATAAATGCTTGATTTGAGCAAAAAATGGAACTATAACTTAACTATATATATTATTGCACAAACATTATTTTTCTATTCCAACCTCATCGATTCTATCGAACCTCTAAGTAACGACTTCTACAACAAAAGAAAACTGTTTTTTATTTATCTTCATGCCCTATTTCATCAAGTATCCTCAAAGACAGGGCATCTCAGCACTCTAATATTCACAATATCTTGATCGCACCTCATCTCCTTATTTGGCAAATTGGCTATTCCTATACAATAATCATAATGTAGCAGGTATAGTTCAGTGGTAAAAGTGTTAAGGGTTCTTTCCATTTGATACATTCATATTCTGATCAAAAACTTTATTTCTTATAAAAGTTGTTTACTAGTATATTTCCTCCAATGTAAGTGAGCCCTTGGCCATAACAGCAATCTGGCATCCACCCTACACCAGTCTGAAGGAAGGAACAATCATATTGGTACTCTCAGGGATGGAACCGAGTTCTATTGTTTGTGGTTATAAGTGCAATCTAATATCCAACCTATGTCTACCAGTTGTAAGGTGCAGTCATGCCAGTTTATACATTTAACAACATTTGAATTCAGTCTATTTCACTAAAAACAAAAAAAAAACATGTATATATTCAATGATGAATGGTCTGTGCAATAACATTTGAATGCAGTCAATTTGACATGACACCTATACAACCAACAACATTTGGATACAAAAAGATTCATAAGATGCATACTCTTGTGTTGACCACATTGTAGTTCCAACAAAATTTGAATACAAAATGTTTAACAAGAAACTAACAAAACTGGAGTATAGACTGTTTAAATTGATAAGAAACCTCTTATTATTTTGTATAGAATCCTACTCATAGTCTTCCATAAACTAATTGACCAACTCCTTGTGCATCAATAGTCGAATTGAGGAAAACATTCATGTTTGAAATCCATGGGCTCTTCTAACACTACCTTCTCCATGTATTTCTACATACACTTCATAGTCATGACTATTATCGTACACAGTCATGGTCAATCCTTTAAAAGTAAAAAGTTTTCATATCGAGCACTTGATACATAAAAGGGCCCTGATAGTAAATGTTCATCATGAAGTCAAAATCATCAAAATATTTTTATTTGTCAACTCTAGATGGTAATCTTGATGTGACCAATTTACCCTCTTTTGCAGTAGGTTTTGCAATAGCACCTGTAAAACCAAATCACATGGTGTAATGAGTGGTGTGTACAAGGCCCAATTTATCCAAAAATAAATCTTTACGATTATTTGAAGACAAGTATATTAGAAAATAATTTTGCATGTCTAGGCATGTCGTCAACTCACGTGTAAACACATTTGTGACTTTATGCCATACATTTTCTTCAATACCTTTAACAATATACTTATTTCAAAATCGTAGATCGTCTTCAACATAGTTTGCTACACATAATTAAACATAGTTAGTCTAGTATGTGATTTTTCTTGATCACTGATATAAATTAGTTATGGTACCTTAGATTTTTCTAGCGATTCAAAACTCTAAATAGCTCTTTAAAGAATCTTTCCAAAATCATCTAAAATATAAACTCATCTTGGTCATTTGAAATTCATTATTAGAAGAAGATACTTTAAATTCAACCTAATGTACTTATTAAAGGTCAATCTATCAACTGGTTTGGCAAGATATACAAAAGATGACTTTTTTTTGGACTCAAACTGTAACACCCCAGAAGTTTAGTTCCGTATCTTAGTCCCGTATCGAAGATTATGAGAGATCTTCAAGGACTTATAAAGGGACACCATTAATGAGATGATTGTCTTGGTTCCTAGCCTTTTTCAAGCTGGAGCCGAAACTGCTAGGGGGCGGGTTGGGATACGTCAAACCAGGAGAGGGTTGGGTTGTTACTCTGGTATTCAGAGCCGGTTCAACACTCGGACCTGGGGTCGCACACGCGCAGACGCGTGTGCCTTAAGGGAGGTGGATTGTAACACCCCAGAAGTTTAGTCTCGTATCGAAGATTATGAGGGATCTTCAAGGACTTATAAAGGGATGCCATTAATAAGATGATTGTCCTGGTTCCTAGCCTTTTTCAGGCTGAAGCCGAAACTACTAGGGGGCGGGTTGGGATCCGTCGAACCAGGAGCCCGAGCCCAGGAGAAGGTGGGGTTGTTACTCAAACTACTGATTGATTCTTTGATAAAACCTTCCTCCTTGATCTTCATCTTCGATATCTACAAATGTACTAGTTTTCTGATGTCTTCCTCTTTTCAAGTTCAAAAACATTTACATTTTAAGCAAAGCCAATAAGTGTTGGGTACTTTAGCTAAATATGAGTCGGGACATTTTATCCAAACAGAATAAGAGTTTCAAACTTCACTTTATTGGCAAAAAACATGATAACAATGGTTAGAAGGTCTCCTAGGGCCCCTTTTTATATGGTTTGGCTGAGGAGAGAATTATCCACATAAAAGTCATCTAAGCCCACTATCCTAATGCATTCATTTGAGATATTTTGGTCGCCAAGAATCACTATTAAAATTAAAAGGACATCTAATATTCAAAAGACAAAACACCACTATGCACCTATTGAATTTCTTCTCTAACATATCTGCATAATAGCATAATACAAATTGAATATATATTTTGTATAAAGGCATAATGGATATGAGCATCGACAAATGTGTCACTTTTATTAATTAATATTGTTGTTAGTTTTTACAACTCTCCCTCTCTAAGCCCAATGTCGCTATGCATTAAGAGCACTTTTGTAATTAATTATCTTAAAAAATAAATGAGCATTCTATGCTAACCTCCCACTTCTCAAAGAAGATGAAGTCTCAAACAGAATAACCCCCACACTTAAGTTACATAAAAAATCACAAGAAGGTTCATCCTCGTAGATGTCTTAGGATAGTAAAATGAAATTAGTAAAACTGTAGTTGTACATTGATTCAAAACTTACACCTTTTAAAACTTATTTCTTTCATTTCAAATCTAAGTGTAATGATTTGGATTCTTACCTAAATATGAAAAAGGTCAGTACATTAACCATGCATTCAACAATGCTCAATCATTCACTAATGGCATTGAGGCATGTCTTATCTTGAGAGAACATTGTGCCAAACATATGCTAATCTTACATAAGTACAAGCAGCATCTAAACTAACATAAGTAATTCCATTTTTTATTACCTTCCTTACCATCTCCGTCACTTCAGAAATGTGTAAGATTGCATAATGGCCATAGTCATGCATCGCAAGGCTCTCAATCTAAAAGTACCTACAACCACATCTATGCAATCTAACATAAGGGTAGGAACAGCAACATATCATTCTGTTTTATATTACAATTAAGTAATGTTTCTTTTGTTAGAGACCAGCGCTTTCCTATATGAAAGGACCCACTAATCACGTAGCTCAAGTGGGAGGCGATCTGGGCTACTTGCCCTTTAAAATGAACTAACATCTCACACTTGGCTATGTTGGCTTAAACACAATACATTAATTTCTTCCACTAATCTGGTTATTCAAATGTATTTCATTATTAATTATATGGCTATATTCTTGCTTAATATTATTTATCATAACTAAGCATGTTAATTCATATTTACCATGAACCATATGGGGGACGCATAAAAAAATGGTTCCCTAATATGCCTAGTGTTCTGCAATTATATTATTTTTACTAACTGTGAGTTCTTTTTTTATAATTATGTTATGACTATAATGGTACATATGATATTTGCTTATTTTGTTAGACCAGTTTGTAATTGTTGATTATTATCATAGTAAAAATTTGCATTGGCTTATTGACTATGTCTAACTTCTAATCTTTTACAAGTCATTCATTTAAATGGCAAGAATTGCATGTCATATTATAGGAATATACTTTGCTTCTTGTGTTACAAACCAAGAAACTATGCCGCCTTTAGACAAGAAAACAACCCAGGCGTTGATTTGTAATTTTAATCAAATTAACAAGTTGCTTTTTATTCATTTTCCTGATAAAATAATTTCAAGTTTTTATTTTTTTTAATATTTAAGTATTCTTTTCACTGCCTACTAATGTAGTTAACTAGGATTTTTTTTTATTCAACCTATTGCAAAACTTATACACAATATGAGACACTTCAAGTTCCAAGAGTTTGATCATAAGAGACATTCAATCTTTCTTGTCTTTTAACTGGATAATCATTTTTACTCAATGCAACACCTCTTGTCATTGGAGTATCAATTGTTTTATAGTTATAAGTTTTGAACTTTTTTAACCTATGTTCGACATATTTCTTGTTATTAAGACGTATAACTTTAAAGTTCTTGTCTAATTTAAATTTTATAATTAAGTCATAAGTTGTTTGTTTTGTATCATTTATCTCAAACTGAAAGGTTAACCATAACTAGATTTTGACATTCATATCATTAATATGTCCAATAAAAAGAATGTTACATAAAGAGTCAACATTGCAAAAATGCATTTAGTTTCCCAAACATAAAGACTATGCTCCAATGTTTGTGATTGTTTTATGAAAAATACCACAGTTGTGATGGCTGATTAAGTGTATACAAAAAATTTTTTAACTTTTGCAGTTTGTCTTCTTGATCCTTAGCTCCACAACCATCTTGCTGTCACGTGAAAAATGTTTTTCAATTCACCATTTAAAAATGCTTTTTTGTATTCCTTTGATGTCGTTTTCATAATACGCCATTTTGGCTATAGTAATGCACATAGAAGTAACATTTTTCAACTAAAGTGTATGTATCTACATCATTTCTCATTGCAATAATCTTTTAGCCACTAAACTGGCATTGAACTTGACATTGTCTCCATCAAACTTATATTTGTTTCTCATGATCCATTTATACCCAATGGATTTGCTTTTCTCATAAAGTACTCAATTTCCAACAGAGTTTTTTTTTCAATGGATTCAATTTCTTCCTCCATTGCTGCAATCATGCTCTTTTAATAACTCAAACTTGACTACATTAAAGCAAATGACAATAAGGAGAGCTGGTCCATGAACATGAGGAGGTTGTATCTAAATTAGTAAAAGATTAGCATTATTTTGAAAATATGGTTTAAGTTAGGTTGCTTTTTCTAAGTTTCTTTATGAATTAGGGTGTCCATTGATCAGATTATAAAGTGAATCAGATCTCCATCAGATGCCATCCCTTAAGGTACGGTATGGTACCACACAATTAGCTATAACTCTCTGAACTGGACCTACAATGCACAACTAATAATGGGCCGGTGTGGTGTTGGGAATATTTTTTTAGTGAATAGCCCAGATTGACTGTCCATAAGGACACAACGACTTTTCAGTGTGAAAAAGAAAAAAAAACCATGAAAACTGGGACTTTACTGGGTCTGGTCTAGACTTTCTTAGTGAAAGGGGGTCAGACTTTCCTTGTGAAGGACTTAATTTCATGGAACCTGGGACCTGAGCTCAGCACCTTCACATCCAACCAGGTACTAGCCAAGCTACCCACTTTTTCCGCAAGGTTTCAATCCATTATTACCCACACAAAAGTCACCCTACCCTTATATTCTTAAGATAAATCCACTGTTTTGTTACTTTAACCCTTAGAAGAACTTGCCATAACCACATAGTCAATAGTCATCAGAAAGGGTTTAGGCACTCCCAGTTCAACTTAATTAAGTTTTGTGTCTTCTTATTTTTTCCAAGATTACTTGTGTGTCTCTATCAAAGGGAAAACAAGGTACGCAGATATCAATGGCCCAAAGTAGAAACAGATATAAATATGGAAAAAAGCCAAAAAAATTCAAAGGCCGGTCATGTTTTTCTGGCAGTCAGCAAGATTGGTTGTCTAATTTGTTGAAGGCCGATAGGTAATGGCCCACTTGGTTCACCATCATAGAAGAAAGTGGGTAAGATCTTTCTCCCGCGTGAAGGAATTCAACCAAAGCATCCTTGTTTGAAAAGGAAGCAAAAAGACAAGCTTTAACCTCCTTATTCTTTTGTTTGGAGTTGAAACTTGAAAATGTTTGTAATGTTTGAGATACAGAAGAAAACAAATGCAGGAGGCTGTATTTTTAACAGATGTTTTTAAGTATTTTACTAACCAATGTTGATTACCAGAGTTCGACTGTTTGAATCAAATCGGTGGCAATTTGACTCAAGATTATTACGTGCCCTTTTCTAACCAATTTTTAAAATGCTTTCAAAGTTTTCTCATCTTTGATTAAAAATAGTAGTACTTGAATCAGTGAAATGGCCGATTCAATTCCAAAACTGATTTTGACAACAGTACTATTTGACTCAAGATTATTACGTGCCCTTTTCTAACCAATTTTTAAAATGCTTTCAAAGTTTTCTCATCTTTGATTAAAAATAGTAGTACTTGAATCAGTGAAATGGCCGATTCAATTCCAAAACTGATTTTGACAACAGTACTATTCCTGCAAACATTATTGTGGTAGCTTATGGGAGTAGAGCCGTCTGCTTCTGGGGAAGGTAACCAGGGACTGAGGTGCTCTCATCATAGTCAGCTTCCAGTACTGTTGAAACGGTGACCACTGATACATCTTTTTAAACCAATGCGGCCAGGTCTGCCGTCATGAGAGTGACTTCTCAATGGGAGAGTGACTTCTCAATGGAAGGCTAGCTTTGGTAGAAAAGATTGACAACAAAACATACAGGATATAAAATTGCCTGGAAGACAAATATGGTGCAAAGCATAGATAGCGCCAAGATTGATCTTTGGTAAATTGAATCTATACTGAGCTTAATCGGAAGCTCCTGAAAGCTAAGGTCTACAAGATCTTTACCCATTCAAGCATATACATGAAAATATGAAAAACCTTGATAGCTTTACAAGCTTGTTCTAAGACATTTTATGTTCCTTGCTTTGGATATTAGAGATGGACTGCATTTGGTTTAGATTTATGGTTTATGGAACTGATCACGTAATCAGATGTTTTGCTCAAGATTCAGATGGAATAACCTAGCTAATGTGACATCCGTATGTGACTAGATTAAAATGGTTAATTAATTATAATCTTATGTGAGAATGTTATATATATTTATATTCCAATATATTCAGAACCAACATATATTTAGGACTTAGGTTCTGCTTATGATATGACATAAGATTAATTTAAACTCAAATATCAACTGAAGTAGACTTTAACAGGACAGCTAAACAGACACTTGGGTTTATATGTTAACTAAACCCAAACCAAAGATGCCATAAGTTATCACGCCTCAGAGCAGCTTCTCTCCCTTTGAACAGTGATGGTAATTTCAAAATCAACGTAGCTGGGGAGCTTCTGGATGTTTTTTTGAGCTATTTTGTGCTTACACTAAGGTTGTGAATGGTTTGGGTTCGATTAAAACCTTGACTAGGGAGGTCCAAGTTTGGTGATGAAGATCAGGTCCCTCACCCAAGTTCTGGTCAGACGCTGTCTGCAAGTAGCAACCAATATCAGTAGCTACTGTGATTAATTTATCAAATTTTATACCAGCTGCATCTAATCAATCTGAGTTTAGTTTCCAATAAGAACTGCAGATTTTCAATGAAATTAAAAGCACAATAAGAGGTACTATATTTACTTGGTCTAGACCAGATCCGGATCATATTATCCATATTTTCTGAATATATTTCGTCCTATATATGCATGCCTGGTTAGTGCTAGAGATGGACCTGGCACCAGCACCTTGAGTCAAACATCCGTCGACACATGTACTGTGATCGAGTCCGATTCATCAGCGCCTCGTCTGTATCCTTACACAAATCCTGTGCGGCACTTTTTCCTATTCATCTCGTCAAACAATCTGCTCTAATTTGAATCTCTTGCTTTTCAAATGGCTAAATGGCTTGTTAAATCCTGGCCCTTGACCGGATAAGAACTTCATAACTTCGACAAAAAGAAGGAAACGGGTGAGTTTGTTTCCTGTTCTTTTCCCTGAAAACTGAATTTCATGTGTCATGTACCAGATCTCGAAGATAATTTTGAAAAGAATAATGCAATCGTGTTTTGAGATTCGTTGTCTAACTACGTAGACAAAGTTGTCAAAATACAGAAAATTTTTCGTCGCATTTGGAAAATTTACTATTAGAACAGTTCATCTTGAGAGAAAATACTAGAGAAGGAAAAGTCTCCATCAGGTTTTATCTCATAACAGTTGGATAATAGTATCACGTACGATACTGTTCAATGCTGATGGACAGAGAAGGAGAAAAGAAAGCAGCCATGGTTGAACGGGTGAAGTGCTTAACATGGCTGGGTTTTTAGAAGTCATGAGCATATGTGGTGGCAATATTTTGGAAGTTGCACAGGGTTTACATTACCGTAGGTTCATATATATATATATATATATATATATATATATATATATATATATATATATATATATATATATATATATATATATATATATATATATATATATATATATATATGACTATCACAGGTTAGTATAAGACTTTCAACTTGACTATTTGAGGAGCTCCAAGAGGGTTATTATAGTCTTTTCAGGCAACTAATAAAATATGTTTTTTAACAATGGTCGATAATTTTGATAACCGACAGTGCCTTACTGTTCTCATGTTTTTCTTTTATTTTAGTTGACTTATCTCTTTCCCTCATCCTGACTCGTTTTTCATTGATGGTTCTGCTTTTTTTATAGTTTTTCAACATGGTATCAGAGCAAGAGAAGAAGATCGAAGCTTAAAGATGGTTTGACGACCAAAGAGATTGTTACCTCTTTCATCAAAGCAAGGACTGTTAATGAGCAGGAGAAGAAGATCGAAGCCCAAAGATAGCTTGCAGACGACCAAAGAGATTGCTTCCTCCTTCATCTAAAGAGGGACTGTTAATGAGCAGGAGAAGAAGATCGAAGCCCAAAAATGGCCTGCAAACGACCAAAGAGATTGTTGCCTTCTTCATCAAAGCAAGGACTTGATCCTTTTGAAGCAAAACTTCATGAAGCATTTTTTTTGCTCGCCGAATCACCTCTACAGATATAAAATGATCAGCTTTTACAAAGTTCTGTAGCAAACTTGGACTTTTAGATTCATCGCCCAGTTTGAGGGAGGATGTTAATAGTAAGGTTGAAAGACAACTATTTCTAAAGAGATTCAAGGAAAGAATCCCAACAAGATAAATCAAAGTTAATGATAAAAGGAAAATAAAATCTTTCCACAAAATCAGATTTAGTTCCTATGCTTATTATTGCCAAAATTATAGTAATGTCACCTATTTAAGCTATTTCTATACATTGTGTAATTAAGGCTCATGACTGCCTTCCAGGGATAAAAACCATGCATGAAAACAAGTTTTTCATTGGTAGTTCTTATTTATTTTGCTTCTTTTATATTTTTTCAACAATAGTGTCCTTTTCATTAAAAAACAATCCAATAAATTCCAGAAAAACCATTCCCTCCATTCAAACAACACAATCTCACTTTCTTTGTTCCACTAATGTTAGTCAAAAGCCGCTAGGCAGGTCGTCTACTCATTGGCCCTCCACAAAAGGCCCACGCAGGCCAAAACAGTATATGAAGGGAGAAGAAGGACCATGAGAAAGAAGAGGAAGAAGATGAAGAGAAGAAGGCAAAGAAAAAGAAGGAAGAAAAGTACAAACCAATGAAAAGAAGACGGTAAGAAAAAAATAAAGCATACTTTTTTACTTAGGCCCAGTTAGGCACCCTAGGCCCTAGGCATGCTTTTGACCGTTAAGCCAACTAATTCAAGTAGCCATGATTAAAGACCTTATCAAACTAATATACAGCACATATAAAAGGCAAGGCATCGGAGAGGCCATCAAAGTCTAAGCACCGTGAACATCAGCTTTAAAGATAAAGATAAGACACTTATGCTTTGCTTGGATGAAGGGAAAGAGAGGGTGGAAAGGAAAGGAAAGGAAAGGGAGGAAAAGGAAATGGGAAATGAAAAGAAAGACAAGAAAAGAAGTGATTATAAAGAATGTTTTGGATAGAAATGAAAAAAATGCTAAAATCATGTTTGTTTGGACTATATAAAGTAATATATATATATATATAAAATTTATATTACTTTATAATAATACTCTTAACATTCAATTTTATAGGTGTACAGAGAACACAATGAATAGCGGCAACCCACTGTCCAACAGCGATGATGGTGACTCTGGCGATAGTCTGTATGGCCTGAATGGGGAAGATTACTGTCCAAGTCTCAAGTAGTAGCCCATCGGAGTCTTGACCAGTGGTGCAAATGAAATAAAGAGCCACACAAAGTCAAGGGTACACATGGTAGGAAGGGATAAACTTTTTGTTTCCTTCTGAATCCCTCTAATTTTGGAGAAATTGGAGGAATTGGATTTACATTAAAGCATCATTTCCATTCTCTCTCTTTCATTTTCTTTCCTTTACAACCAAACAAATCTTTTACTTTCCTTTTTTTTACTTTCGTTTTAATTAATCAACTGATTGATTGTTCAATCATTCCATTTCCCTCCATCCAAATAGGGTGTTAGAGTTTGGAGCTTATAGGCTTGTCAGCTCTAAGGTGTGGGCGTTTACTATGCCTGCACCAATAGGCAAGGCTCCTGCTACTCTTTCCATCCCACCGAAAATATATCTCCGCCGCCTCATCCTTGTAGGAAAGGAGACGCCTTCAGTGTTCAACTATAGTCCTACATCTTTAGAGACTTTAAGCTAACCACCAACCCAGCCACAAAGAACCCTAGAAAGCTTGTACCAGTGAAACCAAGAAAAAGCAGGAATCCGTTTGGCCCAAAACCATTTGTTAGATCTCTACGGTACCAGGTCGTTCATACTCAGAAATCAGGATTCAGCTGACATGCAGCAAGCCAGCTCTTACTTTAACACCCCATGATTTCCTCAAAATTTAGCTTCACTCAGCCCCAAAAGGAATCCCCACTTGAGCTGATTCTTTCAAGGCCAGAAGCCTCAGGTT
This sequence comes from Nymphaea thermarum, assembly GCA_011799765.1. Lineage (NCBI taxonomy): Eukaryota > Viridiplantae > Streptophyta > Magnoliopsida > Nymphaeales > Nymphaeaceae > Nymphaea > Nymphaea thermarum. Next base: position 262,893 of record JAANDH010000079.1, on the reverse strand, counting down.
TACCGGGCAACGCAAGCCTTCGCACTTCGCAATATACAAGCAACAGGTTTTTCTAAGAGAGTGAAAAATAGCAACACAGCACATACAGCACTTACAATCACTGAATGAAAGCATGAAACACTGTAAATATATAGCAAAATTGCAAAAGAAAAAGGTAGAGGCGGTGGGACGTCCAGGGATCATTTCTAAAAAATGAAACAAAAAATCAGATGGGCCACCAGCAGGATCCACCCAATGATTCCTTCAAATTGTTGCATATTGTTGCTTTGTTCAATCCCAAAAAGAACCCCAACTTAAGCTGGTTCCTGAATGACCAGGATCCACGGGCCACTGTTTAAGGTAAGGCTTCACAGACTTTATATAGTCAACAGATGTCATGAAAATAAAAACAAAGGGTGAGGCGGTGAGCTCTAGGATTCATTCCAAAAGTGAACAATGATATCTAAAATCAGTTGGCTCTCTGCCTTCTGGTTTATATAGCAAAAGCAGCAGATGGTTATTTCCTAACATCATGATCTTTTCCTTATTAACTATGCCAACTCAAGACCAATAATCAAAACACAACTACCGGTAGCAGTTGTAGAGTTGTAGTGATTACATCATAGTTAATATAAAAGGACCATCCTGACCAATTTTGGAGAGATGTGTTAAACCTGCATCAGGACAATCCACATATGCTGCTATATTGACAACTCTGTTACTATATTTCTATACATCAACTTAGTAAAGTGAAAAAAATCAAACAATTTACAAAATGAATGGAGTATGAAGCTGGTCCCATTCAGAAGATTATACAAGAGAGTGTTAACCAAAAAAACCACAGAAATCATGGCCCCAGCTCACCAACATTCTTCACGTGCTTCCTTCATCAGTAAGCAAACAAGCTGCAAGCCCGAAGAAATCAAGACAATACTGCAAAAGATAGAGTAGTCTCTGGAGGAATGATATTCCAAAACACTTGGATTATTACACAATGGAAATATCGCTACATCAGCCAGTAACTTTTCAAAAGCTTGAATGGTTGTGTTGGAGTCAGTCAATGACACCACGACCTGGACTATGTTTGCATGTATCTGCATCTCGTTGAACCTGTCCATATTTCTTTATGTTGTAAGACCAAGTGCAACTACTACAAGTTCGCTTGCTCCTTGAACATCATCGGCTGGCATCAGAAGCAAATGAAAATAGAGTAAAATGGGCTGGATATGTAGACAAACAAAACAGAAAATCAAAACTCAAGTTACCATCAATTCCAGGATATGGATTGTCACTATGAGAAACTCATCTCATCACCAAAATAAAAGCCAATATCTAGACCTTACAAGTTTGAAACTAGGTTTAAGTCGTGATTCCATAAGCAAAATTTTAGATTGGACATGAGATTGGCTCCTGAGAAATATTCTCCGTGGAGATACATGTCATTAACCTGTCAACGTCGCATAAAATCCTGAAGCACAATTAAGCCATAAGTTTCATTGTATCGACAAAGACGCAATACTCTTATTTTAGGGGGTGTTGATAGCCTGAAATAAACTTCAGGAAGAAGATTTTCATTTGTACGGCCAATGAAAAATCAGAAGTGAGGTTCTTCCTGAAATTTTAAATGTAGCAAACGTACAAGTGAAGTTCTTTTGAGAAATTCACCTTTTTTATTTCAAGAGTTATGAAGAGATGAAATTTCAAGCGTTCAATATGCCCTGAAATCCTCTTCAAGGTAACCAAATACCCCTTACCAAAACAAATTTGTGATGTACAATAGACATGCAATAAATATTCATGAAACAATATAAATACTGTCAACATGATTTCCAATGAACTAGTTAGATTGGCCACTAGGCCCATTACAAATGCATCTATAAAACCAGATGAGAATAGCAGTTATATTTTTCACAAGTTTCAGCAGATTTTTTCTTTCCTTTCACCTGTTCAAGAAGCCAATTAATAGAGTGTTTGCACTACGTACCTATGTCAACGGGTTCTCCTAAAGAGCTGCTGCACCCACATCGACACAAGTCGGGTGCCAGTGCAGCTCTGACATGGCACGTCCGCTGCAGACAGCAGAACTAGGCCAAAACTGACCATTTTAGATGAACACCTCACATAACTAGCCTAGTACAGATGTCTATAATTACTAAAATGTCAATACAGATGAAGACTATTAGATATATATATATATATATATATATATATATATATATATATATATATATATATATATATATCCTCGCAGCCCCTGCACCTTAATTTTTTCTAAAATTGCCGCATCCACCCATGTAACATACCTACATACTGAGACACTCATGCATAATTGCTAGACAACTGCCGTGATGAAGTAGGGAAGTGAATTATTTACTTGGTAAATAGGTTGAAAGAAAAAACCATGTAGACACATTCACCCTCCTGAAAATCAAATTTCCTTTATGAATCATGTTTGCGAAAAATATGAGAATTTTTTCAACTGAGAGGACTACGTGAGGAAACAAGCCTACTTAAAGTAGGAAAGTGCTTCATATTATCTCTACAATCAAGTTTCTATAATCTAAGTGAACTAAATGAGAATTCAAGTAATGGTCAATTTCACAAAAAATTTACCTAAAATTTCACTTAATTTTTAAATATGTATTAACTAGTTAAATCAAGCTATTTTTCTCCAACAGTATCTTCGATTTTCCTTTCAGTACTGAAAGTATCCCTAAATGAATTTGGAGGACAAATGAGGTTTGCATGTCACTATGAGACTGTCAGCCCCCAGATGAAAAAATTTGCGATGGAAAAAGCATCAGTTTGAATGGCAAACCTGACTGCAAACTGCACAATTGTCACTCCTTTCCATCCATTCCAGAATGCACGAAAGATGAAAATGGTGCCCACAGTTGGTTATTATCTTAGGATTCTCCTTGTCATATTCTGCATGATAAGGCATAGCAATGAGCAAACATTACAGAATGGGCATATACTATATATATATATATATATATATATATATATTATATATATATATATTCACAAAAAGAATAAATAATAACGAGATTTTTTTAACTCTTTGGTTTGCCATATTAGTTGGACATTCTAAACAACCAACATTTGCATTGCAAAGATAAATCAATTTTTGTTTCTTTTGGCAGAAACCTGGCCCCAGCTTGGTTCAATAAAAAATCAAACCAAACTCTGCCTTTACTTTGCAATCCAGATCAGGATAACAAGTCCGACCCATTTATGGATCTTGACCCAACAAACCTGTTTAAGCCAACTAAACTAGGTTATCTAATTAATTTCAGATTGCGCAAACTTAAAACTTTAATATTTCTTTGTGGATAAGATAATATGTCCTTTATATATAGGATAACATATTGCCTTTGTGATACCTATGTAAACAATAAAAGAATGCACCTTACATCTCAACATTTTATCAAAATTTCATTGCAAAGATTTGACCTCACTTTGTATAATAAAATTGAGAAGTTTGAATCAGTCATGTTGGATTTACTGGAGGTGGATGTCAGGCTGGGTTTGGTTACCCAGTACCACAGCTCCAAACCAAACTTGATCCAAGTCTTTTCAACCTGACTAGAGCTCGGGTCAAGCCCAGGCTAGCTGTTCTGTTCCAAGCCATGTTTGGACAAGCCACACCTGGTCCAAATGCTGTTTCTGTGTAGCCTTAGATAGAACAGTAGATTTTCCATTAGAAATTTTATTGGATCTTAAAAACTGGAAGAAAAAAATGCTTCAAAAGAAGAGAGAGAGAGTTCTAAAGAAAATGACGAAGAAATGCTTCATTAGTAGAAAATCAACTTGCAGTTTACCACAATAGAGAAAGCCAAACAAAATGAGATAGTCAACGCTGATAAGGACCTAGCCAGCTCAGTAAAATCGCACTCTTAATTGAAGAATCACAAACGTTACTCCATCCAATCTATTTAGTTCTATCATCAGCATGTGCTAAAAGGAGGATGCTACAGTACCTTCAAGGCAAGTAGGGCAAACATCCTCTTCATCCTTTTCCACAGAAATAGGTTCATTCAACTTAGAATTTTTCTCTCCACTAAATTTTGGGGATTCAGCGAAACATTGATCAAGACTTTTTATTTCTGCTTTTAAATCTTCATCCGCAACAGTAACAGCAACTCTCCCTGATTGATCCTCTAGCATGTGTCTTCCGACTGTATTGCCTGACGGGTGTAGGTCATCTTGCAATGTGTTTGGAAATCGTAAGCTAGGTGGTGGAGGTGCTTGAAATATCTCACTCTCTGATGCTTCCAAATGTGTATCAACCAATGCATCAGTAGATACTGCTGAAAATCTGCGTCGCAGAGAAAAAGGATCTTGTTCTACAGGAGCACATGGGCACTGCATGAAGGTGTATGCATTGCAAGTCAGTTTCAGGAGAAGAAAGAAACAACATTGTGACAAAATTTTTCATGTGACATTAACATGATAAAAATGCAACATATCTCACCAAACTAGATACATGAGACTTTGACCCTTACAATCAGAATCAAGCGGCTTATTCGAATTTGTAAATCAAGGGAAGAAAATGTTTTAATATATGCACTCAAATGGAATATCAAAGACAATACCAGTCTTTGTTTCTTGTGTCAATCTGCTACCTTCATACTTCATGGTGGGAAACAAGATGACAACCAGCGCCATCATTCTCAAAGCAAAAGGAAGTAGTTGAGCAGAAGAATATGACAACCAGCCATAATGCTGCTTGTAAGATTCTCGAAGAACCTAGGTCAACAACATTGGCAAAAGAACAATAGTGGAACCTCTATCAAATAATGTTTACTTTTCTCAATTTTTGAGAGCTGTGCTCACTTCAAAAGAAAAAATTCAGCATGGCAATCAAAGAAAAAAAGAATGTCAGCCACAGCTTTGGCATTGTTGCCTTTTTCCATTTGGAAAAAGGGAGAATGAGCAATGCATGTTGCATAGATAACTTCATGCATCATATAAATAAACTGGAAATGTACAAACATTTCATCATTCAGCACATCGATCCTATATGTTTTATCAGTTGAATGGAAAAAAAAAAAACATAAAAATAACTAGAGAAATACAGCATAATGATTTTCAACTGGAAGGAAGATTGAATTTCCCAATACAACGGCAATACTGACATGTTTCAAAGCATGTGAATTTTCAAGAACTAATAGTAGATGCATCATCAATATAATAAAATATACACTTCATGTAGATAAAACTTGTACAACATGCAGTCAGATTTGAGAGACAACCATCTAGCAACATCATATTCCTATAAGCAGGATCCAATATTTACAAGCATCATTGAATCTTGAGGACAACAGAAAAGCAGGAGCTTACAACCTGCAGACAGGCATTCTCTAATAGGAAAGTTCTGGCATCAAACAAGACTGTATGTGATGCAAAAGAAATATCAAGCATTGGTTTATCTGAAAACAGAGGAGAGAAAACTACACACATGCTGGTATCCAGCTCCCCCTCTGTTTAGTTCAGCCCTTCTGGAAGAGCAACAACAGCCACCCATTTGTCTACAGATATGCTTTAAATTTTGCCGATCAACAGTGTGATTAAACTTTTCCAGAACCTATTCCATAAGGTCGAAAAAGAAAATTAAAGGATCAGAATTTTCAATCAACGAAACCCAATGAAATTAAAATGATATCTATTTCTAAGACATGTCATTGTTGAAATTGCTAGGGTACACATTACTTCCAAAAAGATTCACATGTTGTGCACAAGGCATGCACATGAACTACAGTTAAGGGACAAACATTACAAGGAGAAGACAAACTGTTAACGTGGATTTCAATAAGTCACAGAGATACAGACATGGAAGAACTAACAAAAGCCAACCACAAAAAAAAAAAATTACCTGGACAAGACAATGCGACTCAGCTGATCCAATGGATGCATAAATTCAAAAAGTATGGAAAGTGAAATTGGCATTTCATATACTACATAATAAGTTACAGTCAAAATGAATGAAAAAATAAAAAAAAACATATCTTTAGAGGTTGAATAAACATGAAAGTGTTTCTGTGCATGTGTGTGTGTGTGTGTGTGTCTTCATGCATACATTGTGTTTGTTCGTCCTAGAGTAAGCTTTGGCTTAAATGTATTGCTACGTGATAGTTGATCCTTATGAGGGTTAAGCATATTGTAGTTACCAAATCATTAATTTGAAGCAGGTGATGGTAGCTAACTAAATTCATGAAGGCATCGTATCATCAGAGTATGAAGATTGATAACAGCAGGACTAGCAACCCTGTAATGATGTAAGTGTGTCGGTGACACAGCACATTTGGTTTATGAATATAGAATTTGTTATGAGCTCTTCTCAACCTAGCAACATGCACCATTTCATGGGACAGATTCAGTATATATTAGACAAAAATTAGGACAATGTCCACCAAGCTTGTAGAATGCCTGGAAAATTAAAAATCTATGAGAAATTAATGCAGATAGAAAAGAACTTATTGGTTTTTGAGAAACAACCATAGAGACAACGTGTCATGCAGTTAAAACATCACATAAACTCAATACCACGAGCATGCAAGTTGATTGCTTTTCATAAATGCCATAAGCCCAAAGGAGCACATCTATCTAATACCAGAGGAAGAAGGACAAGAAAAAATGAAGTGCTACCATTAACAGTCTCAGAATTTCTCAAGTCCCATTATTCCACTTGTACACACCCAACAGAAACCCCTCGGAAAACAACCAAAACTTTCAAAAAAAATGAAACGCTTCAACAGTGAAATGCTTAAAAATGCATAAATCTTCTCTGATGAGTAGTTAAAAACCTTCACCTCCGCACCGAAGAATTACAAATTATCAAAAATTTTAAAAAACAGACAACGGACGTGATCTCCAACATCACATGATGTAATTGAATTTCACATTTCCGTTTCAGACAGCACTCAAAATCCCAAAGGAACTCCATGATCACAAACCTGGAACTTTTGCAAATTCAATCAATATGTAACCGGAAGAAAGGAAAAGCCCACGAAATCTAAGCTCCACGTCCCTCGACGTGAAATTCACCAGTCCATAAAAGATTCATCTAGACAAAAATAGTGGAGGAAAAGCAATAAGAATTCAGAACCAACCTCACCAGAAGGAATACGACCCCAACCAAAAATAAAATTCAAAGGAAAAGAGAATATGAAACAGTACAATCGAGAGGAATTCACCAAGAAACCGTTACCTTTTCCCTGAGAGCAGGGAAGCAAACTCCTAAACGTGGGAGAGTCTTGGGGAGAATTGGGGAATTGGGTCTCAGTGTTTCCACGAAGAAGAGGCCTTCAGAAGAAGCCAGAAACGATGGCTTCCTCTGCCATCCTCCCCACCGAGTCCTCTTCCTCTCTCCCCGTCCTCTGTTCGTCTCCCTCTCCCCCTCTCAACAGAGCAGATGGGTTTTTACCAAAAAGGGCCCTATATTAGGAACCATGGTTTTTAATTTTGCCATTTTTTTTTACTTAATTACAGTTTTTTGTTTGGATTACCAGAATTAGGTGGAGCTGGTAAACGAGCTGAACGAAACGAACCAAATGTCCAAACCTTAGTTGGCGTTCACAGCGATGGTCAGCACATGAAGGACGTGGGAGTTTACTTGTAAAATGCAACTGCTATGGAAGAAGGATCATAGGTTAAACTGCTGAAATTGACTCGAGTAAAATTTCGCCTACACTTGCAATGTTCTGTGAAAACTTGATTCCTTAATCAATTTTGATCAGACAAAAATGGAAAACCTGAAGGATAGCTAAGTTGTTTAAGCCTTTTTGAAAACGTCGTAATTTTTTAAGTATTTGAAGCGTCGAGCTGTTTTTCTATTTTTATAAACTGTGAAAATAGCATCTTATTATAGAGCTCATACATGTTGAGCGAAGCCAATCACCCCATTGTGATATTAAGCTTGTTGTCGAGGTCAAGTCTTTGAGGATTTGAATCATCTTTTTACAAGTAGCCAAGCCGTTTCATTGAGTGCTATGTTGAGCTTCTAGGTGCAAGTCGGAGGCATGTGCTCAGGGGTTCTCGGTAACAAAGAAGCTTGTGAAATTATCAATCCCAGGATCGCACAGTGAGAGCGGGCAGCACTCATTTGGCCGACAGTCATTTCGACTTTCATGGTCATTGCCTCTTCGCGCAAGCCAAAGGCAGTGTATTCTTGGAGATTGAGTACACCCAAGGGATTTTTACTCACTCTTTTCACAAAAAGAGAGAGCTCAAAACTAAGTTTTCCTTTTCCAGTAGATTGCAATATATATATATATATATATATATATATATATATATATATATATATATATATATATATATATATATAAGCAACAAAATTTAGAAAAATAAATATGCTAGTATACATTATTATTATAAGCATGGAAGCGTAAACGTGCAAAAAGTACCATCCCGTTAACTTAGAATGTCACTTTCAAACTGCAAGGTATTTTTAAGAAAACGAATATATTCAATGATTATTTGCATGCGTTCTTAAACATCGGGCGTACGTTGGTAAGTGGCGAGCTTGAGTTTTTCCCATTTTGTGGTCGCAGGCGTGCGTTGATAAGTGTTGGCACACATGGAGTATGATTATTGATACGCAATATTTTAGTCCCTCAGGGTTTAGGGCATTGAGTGCGTCTCATATTTTCATGTCCAAGGAACACAAACCTCAAGGTCTACTTATCATGCCTCTCCGGTCATGAACCTTTTGGGTTTCTGTTCTCAATTTTCTTTTACAAATTCGGGGACAGAGGTCAAGATGAGGAATTAAGATATCACAAACTTTAAAATGGTGTTTGACAATCATGAACCTCAACAGCTAGAGGAAGGGGCGCAGGCAGGGGCCATGTTTCCCCCCTTCTCCCCTTGTTTTGAAAATTTAAATTTATGTATTAAATTTTTTTAAAATTTTTAGTTGGGCTTCTGTAAATTTTTTTTAAACAATAAAGGTTAGCACTTGCTAAAAAATTTCAAAAAATTTATTGTATAGTCATAGGGCCATTTGGCCACCTCTACATATGAAATTCTAGCTCTGCCCCCTAGATTTTAAATCCGAGGCTAATCTGAAATCTACACTACATGTATAACGTGTGTTTGGACTTCATCCCTAAAATGCTAGCTTATTAAAGGTCACATCATATCTAAAATCTAGAGCTGCCCAACATATATAGTTATGGATCACTTGAGTCAAAGAACAAGGTTATTAATATGGATGTCAATATGTCTGATTTCAATCGGATATCTGACCGAATCGATTCGAAAAAATCAGACATAGAAAAAAAAATAATATCCTATTAAGGAATTGGATCGGATTTGATTTAAGAAATGACGTCTGATCGGATTTGGATTACATAAATATCTGATCGGATTTGGACCCGGATTTATTTGAAATATCATATATCTAATGCTCTTACATTTTGAAAATTTGCAAATTTTAGTTCAAAATTCACACTCAGATTTGTATATGAATATAAAAATCAGATTCGGATTGGATTCATATTGTAAATCAGATTTCGGATTGGAATTCAGATATGACATTTTTTTTATTTGTATTCAAATCCGAATACGAATCTGAATATGTGAATATATGAAAAAAAACGATATGATTAAGGGTATATCCAATCTCAATCTAATACGTTGACACCCTAGCCCCCAGCCATGATCTCCTTGCAGAGTTCGGTAACTAAAAGAATGGAGCAGCTTGAGCTTGAGATGCGCCCAAATTAGTTTACTTTTTCCGTTCAAGTATTGCAAACCTGTTACGCGAAACTCATGTTCATTTAGATATGATTTATGGCTGCATAATTATATGATGGATTGAGTATTCAAACCTAAAAAATGTCAATCAAATATTGTTAGGTGGCTAAAAATTTAAAATTTGTTGCTAAAAACATTATATCTTGCTTTTAAAAGCATCATAATAGTTACTGCTCCATACATTCTCATTAATGCTTTTGCAGCGACTGTTTTTAAATAAAAAAATTGTAATTTTTAACAATCAAGCAACATCCGGCCCCACCCACTTAAGATGTTTTATTAAAAATACATTTAGCACTTGTTGATTATTACAAGAGGCAAGCACCTTTTTATTTTTCACATTTGGCTGGTCAATCACTTTTGCAAACCCAGACAAGGTGGGACCAACACGATGAGAGTGGGCTTGATTCAGCCTATCGGCTGATTCCATCTTAATCTGTGGCAAACTGATTCGATTCAATAGCCTTCGTGAGTGTCACATGTCATTTTTTTTTAATTATTTTTAAAACATTGTTAATAGCTTTCTTATTTTGCAATTATATTTTATATATTTATTGTTTTTCTAAAAACTTGTTGTTTTTATGCCAATTTACAAACAGTTCGGCGAAGACTAGACTAGTTGATGCATTCTGAGGACTGACGTTAGTTAGTATAGAACAGAGGCATGATGGACCAACTACTACGATCACATGCGCATCTTTGATCCACCGACCTGCATTTTGGTCGATACGTACGATTCTCTTTCCCGCTTTTACTACACTAACAAGTACAAACCAGCTGCCAGTTAATAGTTTCTATCAAAGGAGCCAGAATTTTTTTATGAGGAGAGTCAAATAAAAATTTCTAAATTTTGACATGAGCTAAAATATCTTTTTTCAAAATTTTTATATAGGATAAGTAAAATTTTCTAAAATTTACATGTAATTTTTTTTTTTTTAAAAAATTGAGCGAGGGCCAGGGCCCATGCAGGCCTCCCTTGACTCCGCCCTTGGTTCTTGTTATTTTGATCTCACAAGTCAGTAAATTAAGATTGATGGCTTATTCAGATCCATTGTGACTTAAGTTTTACATCTGTAATATTATGGTTTAGTCAAGGAGATGTTCTTTTAAAGGATGTCTCAATGCTGAATGCTTCTTTAAGAGAATAGTCAGCCAGTGGCGGAGCCATATGGTGATTGGTGTGGGCAGTTGTGCACACCAGTCTTTTAAATTTTTTTTTATTTTTAAACAGACATTTTGAAACATTTATCCTTATATATATATATAAGCGCTCCATCCAGTATGAGTATTTTATCCAATCAATTTTTCTCACTCCGCCACTATCGTCAGCTGCAATAGATCAAATGATTACAGTAAGGTCTAAATGTCAATTAGTATGTTGTTGTTCTTAGTTAAAGTCACATGGATACGAGTGCGGTTCAGGTATGGGTAAGAAGATACATGTATAGATATAATAACTTTAGAAATGTGGGAACCATGGTATAGTAGTATATACGTATGCATATATACAAAATAATACAAAAGAAATTGAAAGCAACGTTTATATTAAAACGTGATATATATAAGTTAAAAAAATGCATTTACTGAACAATAACTCTAAAAACAGAATGAAAATTGAGATAGAAAAAAACTAAATCAAGTAAAATTAAGCACTTTGAATCAGTTTCAAACTGATAAGTACCCAAGTGTGCTTAGGCGACCAATAGGCAATTGACATCAGCTCTTTTTGCGATTTGTGTATAGTGTCATTCTGTTCATTCTTTTATTCTTTAATACAAGGGGATACCCTACCATTCTGGGGTGAAAAAAAAAAAAAGATTTACAGCTGGATCCAAATCTGAATCTAAATCCGTATTTGGAACTCTCACTCGAAGATATCTGATTAAACCCTTGCACGTACATATAGTTTGCTCTTCTTTGATGGTATTTGTGGAGTGATTGCTAGGAATCAGACATTTCTGTCGTAAAAGAGGGTCTAATAATCCCAAATGGAATCTTAACTGGATCGCAATTAATATCAAGTAGCTGAGTCCGCAAAGTTGATAAACCTGTGTTTAAACTGGGTAGCTAAATTGCTAATAAGTTCTGTACGTTGGTGCATGGAGGTTTTCCTTTTTAGTCAAATTTTGATCATAGTACCTGGATTAGTAATTAATATCTAAGTTTGGTGAGAATGCTTGAGAACAAATGGGCATCATTTAGTGAAAGTGGCATGAAATACGAAATACATCTTTATATTCATATATAGGACAGATTCTTAAATGCCATCATGAAGAAAAAAAAACCCATGTTTTTTCAGAGAAGAGAATGAATGGGAAATAAAAGTAAATAATATAGTGGTGGTAATTTAAGAGAAAAGAGTCCAAGGAACAAGTACTGCCTTTTAGGTAGGGATGTCAGCAGAACATATTCAAATTGGATGTACCTTTTGCCAACGTTCACATAATACTCAAATTTGAAGATAAATGAAGAAAAAACTGTACAATGTGTGGCTCTGATGTTAAATTTTAAACGCGAATACATTCCAAATCCAGTTTTTAAATACACCATTGAAAGTAAACTGAATTATAATATGCTAAAATCAACTTTTAAAATATATGAACATTGACGATAAGATATTTGTTTAAAACTGAATCCGACTCGAAAACTACATCTGTATCCAATTGAATATTTATTTTGAGAAGGAATATGAAGATCAGGCATTAACTTTGAATGCTGAATTCGACCTGATTTCTTAATCAAATGTTAAAATTTTTACATACCTAATTTTTTTGAAACAATTGAATCTGATATGGGCTTGTTCAGCATCTACCGGTAAAAAAGCGGGCTCATTAATGGTGTGGCATTTGGAAGATTCCTCATTATCTAAAAGAAGAACAGGTCAAATGGTATCATTTGAATGGGACATGCATTATGTAGTAGGAGGAAAAGGTTTGGGCAATCAATTTGTTTTATATACCAAAGTTGTTCGCTTTTTCTTTCTTTTGGTTGTTCGTGGAGCCAAATGTTTTCTCTGTGTGTAAAAAGAATGGACAGCCTTGGCTATGAAGGAATTGGATGTGGGTATAAATGTTGGATACACAAATGACTAGTGCCTACTACTTTTTTTAAATCTTTTAAGATGCTGATATTACTTAATCATAGTGGAATGCTTAGATGTTGGATGTGGGTGTAAATGTTATATACACACACTATTGCTATTTTGAATAAGAAAGTCATATTTTAGAAGAAAACATCTTCAAGCAACAAAAATAGTACATCTACTACTCGAGGGAGGACCAAAGCTTTCTTCTTTCCTTTTTTTAGGGTCCAAGACTGTGGGGATACTTAGTAGAAGCTAAGAGTGCCCAATATGTAACTTTCTTCTTTCCTTTTTTTAGGGTCCAAGACTGCGGGGATGCTTAGTAGAAGCTAAGAGTGCCCGATATGTAACGACTTATAGCAGGAAGTAAAAACTTATTTATCTTAGTTACTTGGTGTTTTTCCTTTTTCTCTAAGTAGTAGGGCGATACGACAAAATCCCAATGAGTATTTTGTAAAAGAAAATGATTAAATTTTGAATGAACACAAGACGCACCAAGATGTTTGAATGTGACACATGCATGGCCCTCATGGAGAAACATTTTTTTATTTATATTTCAAAGTCTTACAAACAATTTGAATTGAGGGAGCAAGTAGTAAGAGGAGCATTGTTATGTGTCTTTGAGACAGAAAACCTAGATCAAGATGCGCATGACCTTGCTACTTAATTTGCTATAAAACTCTTCCATGTGTTCTCTTCATAATGCAAAATCAATACCATATAGAAGAAAAGCGGCATAGATTTGTAAGCTAAAAATGATACCATCTTAATCTCTATCCCTAAGATCCATTTCAATCAATGTTGTTCTAGATAAGTTTCATAAGCTTTAACTTGTACAAATATATATTTAAAAGATGAATAATAATGCGAAAGAAAATAGTTTTTTTTTTTTTGGGGCGGGGGGGGGGGGGGGGGGGGGGGGGGGGTGGCGTGTTGTGCATGTGGACGCGCTTTGGGCTGAACCACATGTTATTTTTTCTCTCTATTTTTCCTTTCTTGTATACCATTATTCCTTTTTCAATTTTTATTATTTGTTTTTCAATTTCTATTTTTCATGCGGGCGTATGCCCCACAGAGCCCACTCTAAAACTGTATTTTTAATGACTGGATCTGAGTATATTTGAGTCGAATTATATGGATCATCCCCATGAGACCTAGGGCCCTGTCCCAAGGCCAATTGAAAAGGTAAAAATTTCTGGATCCATCCCTGCATTATATCACAGGTAGCAGGCCCCTTATTTGTGACTTCCAACATTTTCTGACCTACATTAGCTCTCAGACATTGCCAGTATTTATACACTTGATACTGCAATTTTATCTTCATCAGCGCTTTTCAGTCTAACCATGAAATTCTGGATTTTTGCTACAAATTGAAAACTCTACTTGGTTTCCCTTCAAATTAAGAAAGGAAGATATTTAGGGCGCGTTTGGGAAGGTAATGTTCTTGAACACCGTTTCAAAGGCAAAATGTTGATTCGCTTGTGAAAGTTGTGTTTAAGACGTCCTTAACTGATGAAGTAAACTAGGTCTGTGAAAGATCCAGTTTTGATAAAAAGCCACTTTTGAAAGGAAGTGAATAACCCCTCCGCAACACCGGAACGGGGTTATTTACCAAAAATAATTCAGAAGAAAAAGTATTCTCAAGATGCGTGAATGGGTCAGTCTAAGATCAATCGTTTACCATTTACCTACTAGACCTGATCCATTTGGTCAAATTTGGTTAAAAAAAGGATCCAATTGTAAACGGACTTGATTAATTCAGGTATCCATTAATTAATTTGAACGCAAGTCTAAAATCTGATAAGAGTCGGACCCCATTAAACATAAAATTTGGATCTTCCTCCTGATCCAGGTGAATTCAATTTTAAATAGCTTGAATCCAGATCGTTATTGGAAAAAAAAAACGATTAAAATTAAATCATATATGGCGCTCTAGAATGGATCCAACCTTAGCTTGTAAGAAGAAGACATATGAGACGTCTAGGTAGAACAGCATTAGAACACAATAGGGCTGTGCATTATTCGATTAGGGCCTGAGAACGGGACGACTGCAGCTCAATATCTAAAAATCTAAACATCAAATTAGTCAGTGTTAGGTTCAGGACTGAACCTGGACTAGTTAATATATATATATATATATATATATATATATATATATATATATATATATATATATATATATATATATATATATACCAAACTTTCATATACCAGACTTTTAAAAGAATCATCTGCACCACAGATTCCAAGATGATCAGAGGACAAATATTAAGTTGTAAATATAGAAGATAAACAGATTTTTCGAGGGTCTCAACTCTCAAATAGCCTTCAAAAGAGAGAGAGAGAGAGAGAGAAAGAGAGGAACCATCTGATCTTCTTGGAATGAATGGTCGATATTGTTCATATCAAGTCTGATATACGAGAGATTAACAGCTGCCCAATTTTCTTTTTATAATTTTCTTTAAAAAAATAATTATTATACAGATTAGGAAGGGTACTAGTTCAGATTGGATCACCAACATATGCTTTTAACGGGCTGAGTTGGGCTCGGTTTCTTTTAGGACAAGCACCAGAACAACCAGATTCAGTTGGTCCTATCATGATCGGTCCCAGTTCCCAAGTTATTTTTAAATTCAAAACTTACTGACTTCTTTTAGGAATTAAAGAGCAAAGATTATCCTGTAAACGAACGAGCTTTAGAAACTAGTTTCTATTTAAAATTTCTCCAGCTTCAAATTGTTGCTTACATGGAACCTTATAAATCACCATAAATAGGAATTATTATTGGAAATTCACCACCAGGGCTCGAATTCTTAGTGGCAACTAAATTTCTTTGGAACTAAAGTATAATACTTTGATTTCAAATCTTCAACTAATTCTAAAGAATTTACTTAAAGCAGTAGTGTTTGATTGCACACGTATGTGCATCCTAGGGTGCATCAATTATATGTGGTTCCAATATGAAGCTTTGCGAAGTAATTAAACGAGGTTATACGCATTTATCGAGGTATACAGTTACTTTACATCTTAAAAAATTTGCGTAACAATATATTGGAAGCTCATGTTGCCGTTGGATCAATGCTGTGCTTGATTCCTGTCAATTAGTTAGAACGCTTTCTTTATCCGATCAGCTTCGATCCTCTTCTATTGCTATAAGCCTATAACTTGAAGTTGAAGCTTTACCTAGCATTTACAACAAAAGAATGTATTGCATTGGGAAAAGTAGCAAGTATAAGAGATTCTTTTCAAGATTATGACCAAACAACAGGCACCCAAATGAAAAATTCTCTAAGAAAACTGGGGCAGGACGTTCGACCAACTTGCCACTATTCAAATTGAGCGTTGGGAATTAGTTGGCTTTATTTTAATATGAGGTAATCAGGAAGATCAACCGATGCATCGGTTGTTTGGTAGCAGTGAATGTATTGGTGCTAACAAACTGTTAAAAAATTATGAAGTTCATATTTAAATATAAAAAAAATCATTTTTAAATATAATGATGTGAAATAGGCTGCCCTATTTTAAGGCAAGCCCACATGGTTCACACATGGGCCTCCATAATTCCATGAGGAAAACACGGAGAACCACCCAAAAACCGGTAACACGCAATTCAGCACATTCACACTTGGGCCAGTTTTAAAGCAAGCGGTCAGGCGTAGGCTACGTGTGGGCAAATGCTGACACGGACCCAAAAAAATTGTTTATTTTTATACAGATGTTTTTGAAAAAAATTTTTGATTTACATATTGGTGCCCTTAAGATTTTAAAATTTTATACTTATTGCCCTTTAAACAAAATTTTATGGCTTTGCCCCTGGTTCTGTTGCATTGAATAAAAAACAAAGAAAAAGAAAAAAAGATAGATAGCATTTTTTCTTAGCATGAAAACATATATAAGAGAAAACTTTTTTTTTTTTTTCTTAGTATGATAATAGATTGAAACTCGTTTTCGTTCTTACTAAGTATTGGCTTATACAGTATGAGTTCTGTTTCCTGTGAGGGCCGTCACCAGATAGGGGTGGCGCCGGACTTCACCGGATTCAGGACTGCGGTGATCTTTCACGGGGAAATCCAAAAATACAGCCGGTGATAAGGATTACAATACTCGTTTCCATAGATGTTATGTAAAAATGGTAAGGATTAAAATAATTGCATAGATGTTATGTATCTTTTTAGCAATACATACAAAATAAATAAATAAATAAATAAATAAATACTTTTTTCGCTAAACATAAACCGATCTTAGATCTCCTGATCATGACACATGTTAATTGGATAGAGGTTAGGTCGAGATATTATTGCATATTTTCTAATTAAGTGGCGACTTTTGGTTTGGTATCTTCCCTCAAACAATGATTATGGTTGAATATAGTGTACCGGCCAAACTCGTCTTCTGATGGTTTAAAATTTTAAATCGTAGGGTGTCTGCCAGGTATGACGGTTAAATCATCACCACATCCACCTCATCCAGGTACGAACTTGACCACTCATTCTATAGGATGTGTTTGATTGCCTTGGAAAAACTTTTCCAAGTGCGTTCATCTTGGGAAACAATTCAAGATTTATAGTCGGCAAGTCGCACAGGCTGTGCGTCAAACTTTAGTATATTTATTTAAAATTGAATATGAATGCGATCAAATTTTAAACTCACTCTGAATCAATCTAGTCGGATGTCAACTCTTAAATCTGAACATGATAATACGATCTTTTAATAGAATATCAGAACTTTTTCATATCCAACTTTTTGAAAAAGAAAAGGCAATTGTTTTGTCATTTTCTTTTACAGAGACTATTGCTTTTCCAATCTATTTTCGTAGAGCTATTATACGAATCTCAATCAGTAGTACCTCCAGTTCCCTGTGTGGAATCAACAGCCAACATTTGATTGAATTTATTTTGAATGTGGAAACAATATAAGTCGGTTTTGCAAACAATAATATATTGCCTACTTATGTCAAGCACTCTCAGAATTTTCGCTATATAAATTTACAAAACACAAATTTCTCCATATACATATTTTTAATGTCGTAAGGCCTTTTTTAAAGATCATCATATATTTTAAAATTCTGAAATTAAAACTCGATTCAACCTTTTTACTTACGCAGCAAGAAGATGTTGAAATATGATACAGGAATTAATTAAGAAGTTACATCCACAACAAGTTAACTATGTGGTACTGTTTGGATCTGAAATAACTGACCAAAGCTAAGTGAGGCTCTTCTACACATTTGTTCTTCAAGACTGCCAATTAAGGAGATGGAGACGACTCCCTCATTGATCTCTGTCTGTTTCTCAACAACTTTATTTCGTGGTTAAAATTTGAAGATATCGTTACAAAATTTAGGAAGAGCTTAACAACATTTAATGAAAACTTGAAATATGGCAGGACAAATGTTTTTTTCTTTAAATCAGTTGTTTCTAAATATTTTCAAAATTTAGGACGGCATCTGCCCTTGTGTTATGAAAACATGACATGAAATTATAATTATCCTTTTGATTCAATAACCTTTTATACGGCTTCTCTTTCATTAGCACTTGCCATAAAGCTGCCCCTCACAATTCGAATGATCACTTAAAGGGCGTTTGGTATCGGTTACACATTGTTCTAAGGACACCCTGTTCTTGAAAAGAAGTGATATCCTTTAAACCCAGGACAAAATTTCGGGAGACAAATGTCTTTCTGTCTCGTAAGAATGAAAAAAGTCATTCCAACTTGAAACTGTTGGGATTTTCCCATCTGGATAGTCCTGCATCGATACGGGTCCATATCTGTTTCGAACCCTTAAGTATAAATACACGTGTTTTGTGATGGTGTGAGATACATCAAGTTATTTCGGTCTGGGTAATCGGTCCCCTTAGCCATACGTGAATTGCATGTCCCCATCGCTGGGCTGCTATGGCTGAGGAAAGAAACTCATTGCCGCCACCGCCGCCGCCAATGCAGCTGCAGAACGACTCTATGGGGACTGTAGCCGTTCTTCCCACAGCCGCCGACATTCAGTCGGCGGTCACCTCTACAGGTTTTTCTTCCGCCCTATGAAACGCATGAATCATGAATGTCTTTTTCGGTTTCTGCATTTTCGTTTTATACGCTATCTAGATTCCTAGCAAAGCTCCAACAATGGGTTATGGGCCCACATCACGTTTTCCACCGCGCGCTTCCCTTTGCATTTTGTTTTCACGCAAAGAGAATAGGGGAGAAACAGGGGTTCCGTTGCCATTGCGCCTGAGGAATCGAATGGTCGGTTTTAGGCGGCGTCTAACGCCGGAAGGCGACAGACGGCTTCCATCTGTCCTGGCGCGACCCACAGGCGGGGCCACCCATGCTGTTGGGTGGCCTGCAGGTGAACCCTTTCGTCTGTCGCAGGCTCACAGGCTCACAGCCATTAAGAGGGACAGAAGAATAGGGACGGCAGGGATGGGCGACGGGCGGCGAAGGGTGACCGCCGGTGACTTAACTGTCGCCGGACGGAGCCGTTCGACCTTCCAGCATCTACCCAAATCCATTGGAGGCTTGCCGGTGGCTTCCCCCGCCGCCATTGCAACCGCCCTAATATGAAGAAAGGGGAAAACAATAAACGGGAAGGGGTAGGCCGTTTCCGGCCGGTTTTCGGTGGGGGACGGCCGGACATCGCGGCGGGCGACGGCCAGCCGCCCTGTCGGCACCCGCCGGCGGCCACCCACGGAGTTGGGTGGCCTGTCGGTGGCACACCACCGCCCGCCTGCCGTTTGGCAGGCGAGCGGTGGAGACGAAGCTCGAAACCGCTCGCGCGGTCGAGCGAGTGGGTCGGACCCGGATCGGGTCAGTCATGACCTGATTTGGATCCATAAAGTTTAAAAAAAAAAAGATTCCGTTAACGCCCGCCTTAGTTCCGCCCGTGTTTTTGAAATTTCGGATTGGGTCGGGTCCTGTCGAACCCGAACCGTATCCATACGGTCTGAATTTAAACAGAACCGATTCGGTCCGTTTCAGAACCGATTCGGCCCGTTTCAGGACCGATTCAGGTCATTTACAGACCGTTTCAGTTGTTTTAAAACCGGTTCTTTCGCTCTCGGGACCGGTTCATCCGTTTTCAGACTGGTTCTGGACTGGTTCTTAGATTATAAGATCGCTTCATTCAGTTTTAGAACCAATTCAGGCTTTTTCGAACCGATTCAGAGTTGTTTGAGACTGGTTCTTTCTCTTTTCGGACCGGTTCATCTAGTTTTCCACCGGTTCAGTCCATTTATGACTGATACGGGACCGGTTCTAAGCTAGAGGATGTTGGTTTATGTGGTTTTATGCCCATTTAAGGTGATTAATGGATTTGTTCGATCATTTTAGATCGATACGGGACCGATTCATTATGTTTTATGGAGATTTAATGAATAACTTAGATAGCATTAAGTTGATTATGCAGAAATGATTCATGTGATTCGTGTGTTTCATTTTATATGTGATTTTATAACATACTTTTGTATCATGTTTTTGTTTAGGATTATGCTAAGGTTAATTTTTATTGCATGATCATAAAGTTGTACGATAACGCTAAAGTAAAGAGCCTATGATTAGTTAAATCATGTTATACCTCACCAAAGTGACTACACATGATTTAAGGGCACATTAGTGTTTCATGTTGTACTTACTCTCATTTAAAGTAACATAATTAACCAAAGATAGTGTGTTATGTTCAAGAGAATAAGTAAAGTAAAATAGGAAACTAGATCCTTACATAGTTCTGTTATTTTATACCCAAAGGTGTTATGTTTAACTATAGTTTGGATTTACATTTCCTAGTTTTACTAGATAAAGTTAAGACGGAATACATGTGCGTATTAGGTATATTACCAAAGTAGTATCCTAATGACCTTTGGTATTTGTCTTGAAAAATAATAGACATAAAGAGCCTTTTTTAATTAGTTTACTGTTCCATATGGTTTGTCTCATATAATGCATGTCAACCTATCGATGTCTTTTGTCATCTGCAGTGTCTGGTTCAATTTATTTTAATGGCTCAAATTCTATCTCATTACTTGATGATTCGAATTATGCTGAATGTAAAGAAAATGTTGTGTTTACATTGGGGTATATGGATCTGGATATGGCTTTGAGGCGACCTGAGCCACCACCTTTTACACCAGAAAGTACACATAAATAGTGTATTTTGACAAGTGGGAGCGTTCTAACCGACTAAGCTTGTTGCTTTTGCAATCAAGGGTCGCTAAGAACATACTTTGTGCTATCCCACCTTGTAGATCGGTGAGAGAGTTCTTGGATGCGGTTGAGGCTCAGTTTGTCAGTTCTCATAAAACCAGAGCCTGCACCCTAATGTCGAAGTTAATATCTATGAAATATCAAGGAGGGGGTAACATTCGCCAGCATATGTTAGAAATGAGGAACATTGCTTCTCAATTGAATGACATGAAGTTGAATATTTCTGAATCATTCTTGGTATTCTTTACTTTGACCTCTTTACCAGCTGAATACACTCCTTTTAATATCAGTTACAACACACATAATACTAAATGAACATTCAATGAGTTCATGTCTAAGTGTGCTGAAGAGGAGGAAAGAATGAAGAGTGAGAAGTTGCAAAGTGCACATATGGTTTCTCACTCTGGGGTTGGTAAAGTTGGCATAAAGAAAAGTTCAATGAAAAAGAGTGCTAAGAAGAAGTCAACAACTCAAGCTAATTCTCAAACTGCGCAGACTAGCTTAGCTCCTATAAAGTGTTTCTTTTGCAAGAAAAAGGGGCATAAGAAGTCAGACTGCATCAAGTACAAGAATTAGTTAGAGAAGAAAGGTAATATGTCATTTGTTTCACTTGAAAGTAATATGTTACATGTTCCTATTAATAGCTGGTGGATTGACTCTGGTACTAATAAAAGATGTTTCGTACATGCTATAGCACCGCCGTTTGGGTCATTTCTCTGAAAAGAGAATAAAGAGATTCATAAGTGAAGGGATCTTACAATCTCTTGACTTTACAGATAACGGCATATGTGTAGATTGCATAAAGGCAAAGCAAACTAACATATATAAAGAAGGTGTCGAGCGATGTGCTGAAAGTTAGGAATTGTTCACACAAATGTTTGTGGACCTTTCCCTCCTTGTTACACAGGCGAAAAGTATTTTGTCACCTTTATAGATGACTATTCTCGGTATTTGTATCTCTACTTAATCTTTGAAAAATCCGATGTGTGTCAAGTTTTCAAGGACTATAAGAAAGAAGTAGAGAAACAAACCGGTGAGGTTATCAAGATAGTCAGGTCAGATAGAAGTGGTGAATATTATGGTAGGTTTACTGAGATGGGACAAAAGGAGGGACCATTAGCGCGATTTCTAAAAGAAAAAGACATTGTGCCTCAATACACTATGTCAAGCAGCGCCTACCAAAATGGTGTTGCTGAAAGAAGAAATCGTACGCTTAAAGAAATGGTTAGAGTTATGTTAAATTACTCTACTCTCCATCTAACCTTGTGGGGTGAAGCTCTCAGGACAGCAGTGCATATCCAAAATAGGGTTCCTACTAAGGCTGTTTCCACTACTCCTTACAAGTTGTGGACAAGTAGGAAACCTTCCCTCTCATATATGCACATATAGGGATGTCCTGCTGAAGCTAAATTGTATAACTCCTACATAAAAGTTTTTGATCTTAGAACAACCAGTGGTTTCTTTATTGGTTATCCAGAAAGATCGAAAGACTATAGGTCTTATTGTCTATCTCATACACCACATATAGTGGAAACAGATAAGGCTAAGTTCTTGAAAGATGGCTCATTTGGTTTAGATGTATTACAAAACCTCACTTTTGAAGAAATACAGGATACTAAATGTAGACCTGATAAAGAGAATATTGATGTGTATGATTATGTTGTCTCTCGTGATGACATGAATGCAAATCATACAGGTAATGCATCAGATTCAGATGAGTTAAATGTAGATCATACTGAAGAACACGAACAGGATGAAGACATACAAATTGAAAATGATCAATTACATGTTTGTAGATCTACAAGGGCCAGGAGATCTGCCATATCAATAGATTATGTGGTATACCTACAAGAGCCTAGTGATTTCATAGATGTTGATGATGATCCTTTCACATTCATTGAAGTCATTGAAAGCAAACAATACAGGTTCTGGATTAATGCCATGAAAGAAAAACTTGACTCTATGGCTAAAAACCACACATGGAGCCTTGTGTCGTTGCCTGAAGGAGTAAAACCCGTAGGGTGTAAATGGGTCTATAAGACCAAGAGAGACTCTAAAGGCAACATAGAAAGATACAAGGCAAGATTGGTTGCTAAAAGATTCACACAAATGGAGGGCATTGACTATAATGAGACATATTCACATGTCTCTCCTAAGGAGTCAATGAGGATTGCCCTTGCACTTGTAGCTCATTTTGATTTAGAGCTACATCAGATGGATGTGAATACGGCTTTCTTGAATGGCGATTTGGATGAAGAGGTATATATGGATCAACCTCAAAGGTTTTCTGAGAGTGGTAAAGATCATTTGGTTTGCAAGCTTAATAAAGCGATTTATGAACTTAAACAGGCCTTACGTCAATGGTACATTAAGTTTTTCGAAGTCATTACGACTTTTGGGTTTACAGAAGACATCATTGATCGATGTGTGTATCTTAAGACATGTGGGAGTAAGTTCATAATTTTGACTTTATATGTGGATGACATTTTGCTTGCTTCAAATGATCTTCAATTGCTAACAAAGACCAAACATTTTCTTGCATCTCATTTTGAGATGCAAGGACATGGGTGTAGCTTCATTTGTTCTCGGCATTGAGATTCGTCGAGACAGATCTAAATGTGTTTTAAGTCTTTCTCAATCAGCATACATCAATAAAGTACTTAAAAGATATGAGATGGAGAATTGTTCTCCTATTTCGGCACCCATAGCTAAAGGAAATAAATTGAGCCTAAATGATTGTCCTAAGAACGAATTTGAAAAGACACAAATGATCAACATTCCATATGCATCAGCGGTTGACAGCTTGCAGTATGCGCAGATTTGCATTAGGCCTGACATTTCCTTTGCTGTTGGCATGCTTGGTAGATTTCAGTCTAATCCAAGCATGGCACATTGAAAGGCCGTAAAAAGAGTCATGCGGTACTTGTAAGGGACAAAAGATTACATGTTGACATATCGCAAGGTGGACCATTTAGAAGTGATTGGCTATTCTGATGCCGATTTTGGAGGATGTACCGATAGTAGAAAGTCTACTACTGGTTTTGTTTTCCTTCTATCAGGAGGTGCCATCTCATGGGGGAGCAAAAAGCAGACTGTGACTGCTGCTCACACCATGAAAGCAGAATTCATTGCATTATATGAGACTACCTCGCAGGCAATTTGGATAAAGAATTTCATTTCACAGCTCAAGATAGTGAAATCTATTGAGAGACCACTTAAGGTTCACTGTGATAATGAAGCTGCAGTGTCATTTTCTAATAACAACAAAAGTACTACTTCATGTAAGCATATGAAACTTAAGTATTTTGTTGTTAAGGAAAGAACAGAGAATCAACTAGTGTGTATTCAACACATTGGAACTACAGATATGGTTGCAGATCCTCTTACTAAAGCGCTAGCATCTGGTATGTTCTTTGAACATGTTAAGAGGATGAGTTTGTGTAGTTCAATGTAAGCACACTATTATGCAAACATTTTTTGAATGTGATCACATACAGTTTGTTGATTCTCATTAAGTTTGTTGTCTATTTTGTATTCTCATTTGTTTGTTGAGAAGTTTTGTAAGACAACAAGGTGGGACCTTGGAATGGATTTTAAGGCTAATTCATTCATTTTGTTTACCCTTGATATCGACTTGGACTAGTGGGAGATTGTTGGGATTTCTCCATTTGGATAGTCCTGCGTCGATACGGGTCCATATCCGTTTCGGACTCTTAAGTATAAATACACGTATCTTGTGATGGTGTGAGATACATCAAGTTATTCTGGTCTGGGTAATCGGTCCCCTTAGCCATACGTGAATTGTCTGTCCCCATCACTGGGCTGCTATGACTGAGGAGAGAAACCCATTGCCGCCACCGCCGCCGCCAATGCCGCTGGGAAACGACTCTATGGAGACTGTAGCCGTTCTTCCCACAGCCGCCGACATTCAGTCGTCGGTCGCCTCTACAGGTTCTTCTTCCGCCCTATGAAACGCATGAAAAATGAATGTCTTTTTCGATTTCTGCATTTTCGTTTTATGTGCTATCTAGATTCTTAGCAAAACTCCAACAGAAACATCCTCCCCCATGGAACACAAAGGTGTTTCTCCCTTCTAAAACCCCCGTTCCCCCAACACTCCTTCCTTGCAAGGCCTCCATTCGAAGCCTTCACTCCTCGACACTCTCCTTTTGCAAGGTTTGCTACAGATGCTGCACGCTTCACTAGGTAATCCATCCTCTTTCTCTTGCTCTGTCAAGATATGAGCGTTACACATGACCTCTATACTCGATCATGTTATGATGATAGTTACCACTCTCATTTATTTGTAGACGTCAAAATCAAGCATATATATTATTTTGTAAGCATTTCAAAACAGTGAACAATATAGAAAATTATCCTTTTCATTTTTCACCGTAACTCTCGTTCCTCCTTGGGGCTTGACTTGTAACATGGTATTAGAGCTTGAAGCATGGACGTTGATGCCTAATCCTTATTACACTCACCATTCATATAATCCTAGAAAAATGTTGGTGTCGCAACCCCTCAATGAGGAGAACTATGGTACGCAGAGTAGGGCCAAGCACTACAATGCCATTAGAAGGCAAATCCTTCTTCTAGACCCTTGCCCTTCTTCTAGAGACTTTGCCAAATGTGATCAAAGTTTATGCATTAATTCTGCAAAAAGAAAAACAACAAGAAGCCAGGATCTTTAGCATACCAAATGAAGGGACAACTCCATAGCCGTCTCACACAAATTTGCCAACCGTGACTCTACCAACTTTAGATTTCAAAAAGGACCAAGAAGTCGGCAATCTAAACCTATATGTAGTCATTGTAGTGGCATAAGACATGTCAAAGAAAAATGCTTTAAGATCATTTGATATCCACCAAGACATTAGTTTTATGATCCAAACTTTAAACCTATGGTGTCAGCCAATGTGACATCAAAACAAGCCACGTCAAATCTGAGAGTGGCATCCAATGACGGCACAAATGAGCCTAACAACAATGGGCAAAACTCTAAAGATACAGCCCCACTTTTTTACAATGGAGGAGTACCACAAACTGTTATCTCTTGTCAAAATCAAACAACAAATGTCAACTTTGTAGGTACACCTCAAAACTTGAGTATTCTCCTTGGATAATTGACCCAAGGGCAAGTTATGTGCCGATCAATATGTTCTTCAAGACATAAAGCCATGTGATACACCAGTGACATTGCTAAATGGTAAGGCTTTCTTGTTTGTCATATTGGGTAAGGTGTCTCTACCTATTTTTGATATTGATTATGTATGAAATATTACATCATTCAAAGTTAATCTTTTATCTGGTAGTGAGCTAACTAAAACCATGAATTGCTCTATCACCTTTTTTCCTAATTACATGTTATGCAGTGTCAAAGACAATGATTGGTAGATGTGATGTAAGGGGAGTGTTGAGAGACTACAATAAAACAAACT
Source organism: Nymphaea thermarum (assembly GCA_011799765.1). Taxonomy (NCBI): domain Eukaryota; kingdom Viridiplantae; phylum Streptophyta; class Magnoliopsida; order Nymphaeales; family Nymphaeaceae; genus Nymphaea; species Nymphaea thermarum. The sequence goes on along the minus strand of JAANDH010000079.1, from coordinate 236,433 downwards.
TGTTTTGTTGTTTGCCACGAGCTTTGGCACAAAAGGCTTGAACATCTCTCTCTCTCTGTTGCTCTTAAAATCATTTAGTGATAATCTAGATTTGAACCTTGAGTTGAATAAACATTTTTTGTGTGATGCATGTCATCATGTTAAACAGGCCCAATTAAAGTTTGATTTAAGTGCGACCTCTTCTACTCAGTCCTTTGATTTAATTCATTTGTGATATTTGAGAGCCGCATGCCCAAAATTCACTATTCGGTGCACATTATTTTTTAAGCATTGTAGATGATTTCTCTCATGCAACATAAGCTTTTCTTATGAGAGATAAATATGAAACTTTGTATATTATTAATTTTTTTTTACTATGATCAAAACTCAATTCAATTATCAAATCAAAGTTTTGCATTTAGATAATGGAACTGAATTTTTGTCTCAAGAAATGAAGAATTTTCTTTGTCAACAAGGAACCATTCATCAACATAATTGCGTCACGACAACACAACAAAATGGAAAAACACCAGCATTTACTTGAGGTGGCTAGGGCATTACGATTTGAATCAAATCTTTCTCTTCGACTTTGAGGGAACGCGTATTGACTACAACTTACTTAATTAATCGTATTTCAACATCAAACACAAATGGAAAAATGCCTTTTGAAATACTTTTTGGAAAAAAACCTTTTATCAAACATCATCGTATATTTGTCTCTCTATGTTATGCTACCAAAACAAGTTCCAACAAAGATAAAATTGAGCCAAGACCATGTAAATGTATTTTTATAGGATATCTAGATAGACAAAAGGCTACAAAGTTTATGACTTAGAATCTCATAAAATTTTTACTAGTAGTAGTAGGGATGTTGTATTTTACAAAAAGATATTTTCATTTCGAAAGGAAAAGTAATGTAAAAAAGAAGTCGTCTTCCCTATGCCATGTGATTTAGAAGAAGATGCATATGACCAACTTTCAAATTTAAGAGGCAACTATAATAAACCATTGGATATTGACCAAGCCGAACCACAAGATCCAGATAACCATCAAAATGACAATCTAGATAATAGACCAACTTTAGTTGACAATACCTCTCCTCGACTGGTTCATGATGTTTGAACGAAATAAGACACAAACCACTACACTAGAATCAAATATTACCAATATTCAACCGGTCAGGAGATCCTCTCATATTCGAAAATATGTTCCATGGCTAAACCTGCAAGGTATTTAGTGTGGTCGTGTCTGCTTGCTTTGCCCCTCCATCTTGACTCCCACCAACACCTTTTTTGTCGATTGCGTTTTTTGTTGTTCCCTATTCACTACCTAGCTCGCCCTTTCTGGTCCATAGCCACGCCTTCAACCGCCCGTAGCTTCTCCTTTTTTGTCCCATGGTGTTCTATGTCCAACCTTTGGCCTTTTGAGTGGTGGCCATCACTCATCTCATGCTGGTGGTGGATCTGGGAAGAGTGTAATAAGGCATTCAGGGATGTCAATGGCCTTTTACCTAGTTTTGTTACAATTTACAAGCTGTGGCCTGACATTTACATTGCCATTTGCATCAGCTGTGACTAATCATGTTCCACTCTCTACTCTTTTTTTGTATTTACAAACTACAAGCTTTCTTTTGATAAAGACACTTATATCCTAAACATTTTTACAAGAGAGTTGTGTCCTATGTAAAGCAATTGTCCTATTCACACCCAATAATGAAAGTTATAGCTTTGATCTACGTGAATAAGTAGTCAATGAATGAGATCTAATAATATTTTACATACTTCACATTTCATGAACCCTCTTTCTCTCACCCAAAAATTATTCATTCATCCATATAGATATGATTTTATATAAATCAAAGGCAAGTCTTTGATGATTTAATTCCAGCATAAATATGAGTATCTTAATACCTTGAAAATCAGTAGCCACAATTTGCCAACTTTGAAGACTTTAAATGCATGATGTTCTTATGTTCAAAGGATGAGATCTAAAACATTAATTCTAAAAATAAATGTTAAAGTCTGACTGCAACTATGAGTGTCAGGTCCCTCCCTCAGATTTGCCGTGTCTAGGAGGGGCATCGTCTCCCCAGCCTCGGCCGTCTGCTAGCAAGAGGAAGGCAAGGGATTCCACCAGAGAGGGGGAGGCAACAGCCTCCCCCATCCGAAGAGAGATAGAGATTGGGAGAGAGAGAGAGAGGCATCAACCTTCCCCATCAACCCCAAAAAAAAAAAATCATCACTTTTTCTAACCTTACATGAATGTTATGTATCTGGACAAAGAGATGTAAAATTTAAAAAAAAGAGACACAATTATTGCAGTGGAGCAGCTTCTGAAGACAAGCATATATATGCATAGACTATTGTTGTATCTTTCTACTCTATGACTGTCTATGCTAAAATCCTCTAGGAGATAGGAGCAGGTTATCGCTCCTAGGACCAAGGCTCAACTAACAAATCATCAAAGTAAAAGCTCAGAAGGCTTTTGGATTTTATTCTCATAACTAGGATTGTCCAATTCATATGAGCCAAATACATGTTGTATCCGATTGAGGTCAAGTATATTTGCAACTGAAAATGGCAAAGCCAACATACCACAATATGGAAATTATGGTGGGCAAGGAATCAGGTGGTGCACAGGACGGGTTCTAATGTGTCAATCTCCTCCATTAGAGAGCTGGTCAAAGGCATGGTGCGAGAGGGGAGTGGTGTGCTCACCTAGTTCTACGATCCACAAGGATGCCAACCGGATTCAGATGATCACAAAAAGGAAAGAGAAGACGAGGGTCACTTCAGCCACATGTTGAGCAGAGGGGAAGAAGCTTGTCAATCAGAGGAGAGAATAGCGAACGAGGGAGGGGATGAAGCTGAGACGACCCTTCGTGAGAGACGACTCACAATAAAAAAGGGATCAGGATCAGGATCAGTCACTTACTGCCATCTTTATCCGCAAAGGATGGCTGAGAAAGATGAAGGGAATGGTGAAGGCCGAAGAACAATTTGACTAGATGGAATGAATGTGTTCAGAAGACGGCCACAGAACAGTTTTTTCCAGTGATTTTCCATCAGTTAAAGCCGGCAAATTTCCGTGCAGAAATGGGGGGCGTGATGGGAGGGATGATGGTAGCCACTGGAACTCTCAGTTCCTCTGCTACCAAGGCACTCTCAGCAGATATAGAGGTACTGACTTTGTGGTGGACTGTAATGCTTTGTTCTGCTCCAAGCTTTAGGGCTGTTAGGTGATACGTGCCTGTCTTTGCAGTTGGAGAAGCTATGCTTCCATTTTTTTGTGGCTAGTGACTTTGTACACAATTTTTCATTATGCGTCTTAACATTTTGCATGTATTTGGACTTAATTTTTGCATGGATATTGCGTGCAAGAAAACATAAAGGCTCAGAGTGTGCCATGTGCCATTGGTGAAAACTAAAGTACAATTACATGGGAGCCACGCTTTCTTTCAAATACTTGCATGACTTGGCGTGGCCTACAATTCATCTGCACTTGACCTCAGCTCGGTGCCCGAATTTTGCACTTACTGTTCTCTTCATCGCCTTGGATGGATATGTTGCACTCTGACTCAGGTGCATCCTGCTCATCTTTGAATGGTGGAGGTTCCGGAGAATACAGGAAGAAATAAAATAAAAAATATCTCTGGAAGAGAACTGCATGCCGCGGAGATCCAGATGGTGCGAAATACGGTTACCTCAGCCTGAACTCAGGCTCGAGCTATTGAACTTGTCTGCCATTATGTCGACGTGGATAATTTTCAGGTGTTCCGACTCCTCCTCACCACCTGATTTGAGAAAATTCCAGCTTTTTTCGAAAGACTCTCTAAACCAACCTGCATCCTATATAAATACTCCGCCGGGTGCTTTAGCCATTTTATTTAGTTAAATTCAACCATTCTGAAACATAACTAGTTTAGATTGACGAGGCTCTCATGCACTCGCACACATAAAACACATTATTTTGCAAAGATAACTGTAAACCTCTTAACTTAGGTCTCCGCTCATAGCTAATCAAGATAATAATGACAAGACAGATCAACAGACAAATGAAACATCAAAGCGGTTAAATCAGACTCTGTGTGGCCCGCACAAAATTGACAGTCAAAACAAGGCCCCTTGTAATAATTACGAGATTGAAAGCTTGACAATCTAACCTACCCAATTCAATACTAACAGTGAAGCAGGATAATACAACTTGGGAAAAATACAGGCAAAGAAGTCTACTTAGGTCGATTGCAAGGAAAAAGTTCTCATGTTAAATATGGACTGATGCTTCTGCATGCCGAATCAAATTTAGAGAAGTTGACAATGAAATGAGAACTGCCAGCTTAAAAGAACTACATGGTATACTTGGCCTTGAGTTCGAATGCTTGACCTGCAGAAATTCATGAGTTCCTCTCCTAACATTGGACTGTAGAAGGACGACCAACTCTAAGTCATGGGAAGAGTGGAAGAAAACCACCTCTACCATTAGAGTAGGTTAAGGGTTAAAAAGGGCACTGTTAATAGGATAAAATTCGAATATGAGCTTAATAAAGTTATACTTGTGAGCTGATTGAAAGTGCAAAGGAAGCACAGTTTGGCTGCAGCACAAGAAAGGGGAGCCTGCCACAATGGCTCAATGACAGAATCAAGCCATTGTTAGATGATACATATGAACGGCAGAAAGAAAAGGCTATCGTACATAACACATAATCTTCAAATAGAAAATTGTAGGTATGAAACAATAAAATGTTGCCAAATTAGGAAAAAAGGGGGAAAACAAGTTTTACTAATGTTTCCAGTGTATCCAAAGATTCCAAAACATTAGATACCACATCCAGGATGCACATACATGGTCGTTTTAAACAGTTTTCCTAGCTGTGTAGGATTTGCAGGAAAACAAGGCAGGTGAACATCTAAAACATCCTTATTTTTCTTCCAGTAACCACAAGAAGATGCTTAGGGTCGCCAAACGCCAAACGTTGAACCATTAAATCTAATGATTCCAGTTGTTACATTCAAGTCATAGTGGATAAAAAGGAAAGGAATATTCAGTAAAAGGAAAAAAAGAAAAAAGAACCAGCCTCATTTCAACTAACATCCCAAGCTTTCAAGTGAGTCCTAAGGAGATCTACAGAAAACAAATGGAAATAAATCACAAACTACAAAGATATATCTCCACACAAAAGGAACACAGTACAACCAATAAGATTTTGAACAAGTACTAAAAGCAGGTACAGCCATCTGCTGAGCTATAAAAATGAGAGCAGCTGCTGCAATGATGTAGACGGCACCAACCAAGAGGAATCAAATCACAAATTGGCCCCCGTGAAACTTGGATAAGCATTCAGGACAATGATGACAACAATTACTGCACCTTCCCTTGGGAATTAGCTGGTCTCTCTCTCTCTCTCTTTATCTCTCTCTCTCTTTATATATATATATATATATATATGAAAATTGAACAGTGACTTTTAGCTTTTTAGAGTCACCCTGCCATCTAACCAGGACCTTCCGATCCAGCATGATGGACAGTTAAGAGAAAAACAAGGAGAGACAAGTAGTAATATAAACTTTTAACGAGAACAATCTTCACAAGGACTTACTCAGACAAAACCAATTTAGAACAAAATGAAGTGGCAACAAAGTGCATAAAAATGTCCAAGTCAAGGTGCAATAACTGCACACATTTCTATCAACATAACAAAAAATATAATAGGTCGTCTGGAGTTCATACACTGCGATCATATCGTATGGCCATGTATCGGATATGCAGCAAAAAATAAAGCTATATTTATCCTGCTTGTTTCAGAGTTCCAAGACCATTGCCCGGTCATAGGACATGTCAGTTTATCATTGACGAAAAGAATTACATAGGAATCAGTCCATGATATATTGCTCTCTATGCGCGAGTAGCACAGAGAGTTCACAAATGCATAAGAAGAATTACCTTAAGCATATTATGAATAGATGTGTCAGGGAGATGGAATATTAAAAAGTGGATGTGGTTGTTATAGCTAAAATTTATGTGGCAGCACCTAAAAGAAATGTCAGTGCGGCTGTTTCTGCACTGGCGAGTGCATAACAGTTCCGCAATGGAAGATATGCTGGGTCTCAGTAACAGGTATATATTCACTTCTTCTGGTAAGGATCTCAGAATACCTTGTTTTATAATGTTACCAACAAACATTATAAAAAGAAAACATGATTTCAAGTCCTTGATTTATGAGATCCCTTTGTGAAAGAAGTTCATGTCTGAGCAAAGAGTCAGTTTCTTTGGCATGCTGAAAGCCTTTTCATGTATTTAAGAAGATGAAAACATGGAAATGTCACTCAATGCATTCTGAATAGATGGTTCGTTCTCAGGGAACATAATTTAGTCTACCACTTCACAGTAGACAGGAAACACTTTCTTTCTTTCCCTGAAAGCATCTATCTATCCACCAGACACAGTCACCTGATGTCCAATTACTGGTACTCTCAAGATTCTTCATACCCATGCATTCCCACATATTTCTTGCTAAGTTGATAGCTCATATAGTATCTAGAAAAAATCAGATTCTATATAATATCAAAGATAGGTTGGCATTTGTGATCACGATATGAACATGAAGATCATAGCAAAAGTTGGATTTTTCTCGGCTGAATTTCATGTACATTCTCATAAAATGGAACTAGGAAACAGAGGAAAAAATGGACTAAATCATGGTTGCTTCTCCATTATTGTTTATTAAATGAGAATCCAAACATTCAGAAGGCTTCAGGAAGGTATACATGTCATACCTCAGAAGCTATTAATATGATAAACTAGTAAAATAATCTGGATGCTAATCTATGTTACATGAACATCGAAAAGTACCGGCAAGGCAAGCACCTAGGTACATCTTTATCTATCTCCAAGATCATATATGAAAGTCAGTAAGAAGAACAGGATGATGGTTCTATTATTATATCAAAGCCATCCATGTTCTTTTACGAAACGAGAGAACTCCACCTCTAGCAAAGGCTCAACACATGGGCAATATCCACCTACCAAAGATGGCGTAGATTCCTTCTTGACTTTCTGTTTGTCAACCTTCTATTGTACCTCATTGGCGTCAAGTAAAAGCGAAGAAGCCCATTGTCTAGGTTACTGGGAGAAGAATAGTGGATGCTTCGGCTATGACCAAGCACACCATAGCTTTTCTTCTTGTTCCAAACAGAATGAAAACCATGGAGATCGGCATTGATGGTGCTCAAACTGCTGCATGAAGTCTCTCGGTGCTGCTCCTGAGATTTATCAATGCTCCTTAAGCTCACACTGCTGTTCCTGTGAAACCCCACCCTGTTGAAAAATTCTGCAGCGTCTCTGTTCCTTTCCCTTCGAGATTCATGCCAACATTCTGAAAGAGAGCGATCGAGGACATTCTCACTCTTCTGAACAAAGCCCCAAAAAGGGCTGGCAATAACCCGACTCCAGATTTTACCGCACCCATGGAACTTCCCCCTACAGCTCCAATCTTCTAACAAGTTTCCACAAAATCTCTCCCTCCCAGAATCCCCAGCATATCCTATATCGGATGTTAATATGTTGTCATCCTCCACTACTGCAGGAATTATCTTGTTCATGTCCTTCATATCAGGTGACCACTCAAAGTCGACTGAGCCAACCTTCTTTGTCATTCTTCTTACGTGTGGAACAGACTCGGAATAGCAGTCTCCGTTTTCCAGAGAACCAGGTTGACGAAGCATTTCCTTATGCCCCTCAACAGGTTTCACGGATCCAGCATTTGCTTCTTCTTTGACTGATAAAGAACGAGTAAGTGCTTTGCCAATCAACAGCCCGTCCCAAGAACATGTCTCGTTTGAATCAATAGACTCCCTTCTACAGCAGGGGGTGCCGTTATCAGCGATTCTTTGTAGCTGCAAGTCATGAAACCCAACACCTAAATCTGCCTCAGCGATAGATGCTTTCTTCTGCGAGGTTTTCATGTTCCATCTCAGAATTTTCTTCACGAATCCTTGCCCTAGCAGCACGGGTGGCCTTTTCTTAAAGTTTTGATCGTCCTTGCAATCACCAAACGTGCTTCCACGACCAATATCACCAGCAGGAAAACTCCCTCCATTGTCATCCATCACAGCCTCAAGCTGAGTATATTTATTAGCAACAGATTTGGCACCCCTGCTTTCCGAGACGAAATAAATTCTCTCCCCGTCGTTACCAGTCTCATCTAATTGCATATCCGCCATAGTTTTTTCTGCAGAACTTGAGCGGGCTTCTGAATAGCTTCCAAAATCCCATCCGCTATTTGTTGTTTCAGCTGTACCAATAAACTTCTTGCCGCTCGCTTTCGAGGAGAAACCTTCTTTCAACTGATTTTCCACCGACCCATTTGGGTTTGGACGAAATCCAACACATACATCATCATGGAAGCGAATACCAACAAGAGAAGTATCTCTTTTACCAATCAAAGATCTCACTTTAGTTCTTCTTCTTGTAGCATTATCTTCATTACCACCTTCATTGTCAGAATAAAAGAGAGACCGCAAAGTTTGTCTTACTCTAACCTTACACGATTCACTTTCAATACCAGGCAGGACAGAAGAGCAATTTACTACTTTCTCTACAGCAGTTACCTCCATTTCAGGAACGTTAGCGGAAGCACCGATTCCATCTTCGCAATTCACAGATGGCCCACCTTCAGGACAAGAGGGAGCCTTTCTTTGACCTGGATCAACAGCTGATAACCTCTCAACCAGGCAATGCGCGCAAAAGCCAGTAAATGTCTGTGATGGGTGTTTCCCACACCTCAAGGAGCTGCAACTTTCCGGGTCCATGGAACTAGAAAAGCGCAAAATGCATTCTCAGGCCATCAATCAGCTCCTGAACTCCATTCACCAGCCAACACGCCACAAAAGCCTGATGGAAATCAAAACCCAAGTTCTGAAATCTCTCCCACCCTCAAACAACGGTCTGGTATCACAAAAATGGTGCTTTCATACACCGAAAGCTCTTGGGTTTTTAGGAACAGATTTACCAACTTAAACTACGACTTGAATCTAAAGCCCCAGGAAACATATACAACAGAAGAATGGGAGAAGGTTAGAACTTTTAGCACAGTTACAAGAGTACCAAGATACTGCGATAGAAACTTGGTTTGCTGAACTGAAGGACCAGCTCGCATCTACGGAGGACCCGCTTTTTCACCTGGAATCCCAAAAACACGAACACCCGACCAGAACAGCATCAGAAAGTGCAGAAAGCCAAGATAAAAAAGAAAACTCTATTTCTAACAGCCTTAAAAATTTCTAAGGTCCAGAACCCACAACCCTAGAATCTTAGCCCTCCTTTTGCTCTCCTCTCTTTACAAGACGGGAGGATCAGAAAAAAGCGTCAAACTCTAGAAACTATGCATTGTTCTTGACAAAACTTCAGGCCACAGTGCCCCTCCGTCCACATCCTCGTAAAGGAAAGAAAGACTGACAAAACTGAAGAGAGACCGAAGATCCTCAGACCTTTCTGAGCACAAGAAGCAGAGAAATGGCGCTTCACAACGCGCCTCTAGTCTCTATGTCTCCCTCTCTCTCCCTTGAGTGTCTCTCTATGGTAGAACCATGGTAGAAGAAGAAAACTAACGGTTAGCTTCTCACCATAAGAAGCAAAACCAGATTCTAATTTCTCTTCAGCAGCTAAGAAGAGCCCGACTGCCTCCTACCTATGTCACCGCGGTACCGGTACGGGTGCTGGTACGGGTACGGGAAAACGGGTACTGGTACGGCGTTTTTGAAATTCATGGGTACGGCGTACATTTTATGCAATAAAATGAAATTTTTAATTAAAATTATAAATTTTGAAGAAACAATATTGTTAATTAACAACTATCTCATAAAGAAAACATACCATCAACATATCATCTCATAAAAAACAACCATCTCATAAAAAAAACATACTATTTCATAAAAAAAACATAAAATTATCCTTACATACCATCTCATAAAAAAACATCAAATGTTTCTTTCATAGTTCTTACATATAATTTCATAAAAAAGAAACATAACAAAANCTGTCGCCGGTTGCCGTCCGTCGCCGGTCGCCTGTCGTGATCAAGAGGAAGAAAGAGGGGCGGAGAAGAAGACGGCGTCGAGCGATTTTAGGTTTTACCTTGCGTTGCGTTTTACATTTTGGATATGATATTGGTTTGGATCTGGTTCTGACCCGGAACCAGATCCAAACGTACCGCTGCGTACCGCCGTACCGGTATCACCGTACCGGCGTACTGGTACCGGTACGCGCGCCAAAATGGCGTACCGCGGTGACATAGCCTCCTACCCACCAAGAATGACCAACGTTTCCCTTGGGGGTCCCACCTCTCCTTGGATGCTTCTGTAGGGCTTTCTACATGATGAATGGGCGGAAGAGACGCATAGAACTTAGTTGGCGTCACACCACTCCACGACGTTTCATGGCGCCGTATCAGATAGGTCGCCATCTACAGAGAACCACACTCATTCAAGTGAAAGCCACAGCCGTCCGACCCTTACCCCAAACGTTATCATGTTCCAGTGTGGCGAAAATTTTCACCTAACAGCCTACAGCGTTGTGCACTCCGCTATCTAAGCTTTTTCCGTGGCCACGAGTAGTAAAACTTGGTGGGTTTGCTTTTGCAGTTTACATTGAGTTTTTCATCTTCAAACGTAGAGTTATTCCATCTAAAGGCTTTGATCGATGTTGTACGATGTCTTTGAAAGGCAATGAACGGCAAATCAATTCCACTACATGTTTATTATTGTCTTTTTTATAATGTCCTTTCTAAAATGTATAGTAATAGTTTTGTTAATTTACAAAATCACTGCTAAATCTGCCGGCCGATTCACTAAACCAACTCAACCGATCCAACTTGATTGCATCTCCGGTTTTTACAGCAGTGGCTTTCATTATAAAGAAACCAAAAACAACAATGTCGTAGCTTTTGGTTCAGGTAGCAGGCAAAATAGGTTAGGCGGTTGGACTGGAAACGTACAATTAAAGAAAAACAAATCCAAGGGATCAACGTTAACTGGACGGAAACAACAAGGAGGGTCAATAAATTGCTTTGGATTGGTGCAAGTTCAATATCTCTAGATCTGGATTAATCAAAAAATTGCTAGTACATCCTTAAGCATATACAAAATATGCTCCTCCAGCAGGGTTTTTTCGGCCATATCTCTAGATTTGGCAACTGCTTGCGTGAAGGCGACTCAAATCATCAGCATGCAATGGTATGTAATTTGCACTCGTGCTTGTTAATTTGTCAACTTAAGCTCCGGTCTCTAAGTAATGAGGCACTGATAACCTATATTATATCTGAAGGAAGGTCGCTTGGCAGGGGCCATGGCCCCCTGAGATTTTAGGGAAAAAAAATATGAGTTTTACTTTTTTATTTTTTTATTTTCAAATATCATTTGTCCCATGCAAAAATTCTGAAAATATATATAGCCCCCCACCCCAAAGAAAACTTTTTAGCGATACCACATCTTAGTAAACAAATGACTGGAGGAACTCTTATTAAGTTCTTGGGGTCCGATAACTAAGTTGTGCGATATGCATTTTCCTTTTAGGCACCAACCTCTCTTTAGCCTGTGGAATTGGTGATGTGTTACATACGCTACGATAATGGATGAATTATACACAAAATGTGGGGGTAGAAAAGGAAAAAGGACAATGCTTCTTTTTTCCCTCACAAATTGTTCTCCTCCCATGAAGTGTACAAATTTATCTACTGGAATTTTATGAATTGTGCTCGACAAACATGTGGTTACAGAAGATTTCTTAAAAGAAAATGCCATTACAAAAATATCATAGAAAAACTATTTTGAAAGCAATTATTTGTTTCAATTGAGATATTTGATGGACCGTTTTTTGACAAGACTCCTTCCTCATAGGTGTCGCTCTCATGGCCATATTCATGGAAACAAAAAGAAATAATCAAATCTCTAGGCATGTACAATAGCATGCACTGGCAGATACATAGCGGCTGGTGTGGGCCATCTGCCAGCCCACAAGAAAATTTTATTGGAACTGCTTATAATCAATCACACTGTGATGACTGAAAAATTAGATATAATGCCAAAAATTCCTGGCTTCATCACTAATAGTATGTAACTATTGCTTTTCTCTAGCTCTCTTATGGTGTTGTCATTTAAGCCTTTATGATTAGGGGTTGATACAGGCCTTACCAGGGGCCATTAGCGATTCCCCCGAGACGACACTTGAAACGCAAGACCCCATCCCAATGGCCAACCAACCTATACTGTCTCGAGTATCATCTTAGACCGGCATGACCATTGGTCATGGTCGAAATAACTCCTCAATAAACGGTTTCTAGACCTCTTGGCCCACAGATAGCCCTAGATTTTAGGTCTGGTTTTGTCCACCCTGCATATCAATATCGGCAACATCAGTCTGTGCCCAAATCTCGTCACTCGATCTTCAATACTTGAAGACCAGTTTGATCACATTTGGCTGCCAACTTCAACCTTTTGACTAGGGCATAAACAGGCACATTACATCATTTGCAGCACAGGACTACCCTTCCGATGTATGGGTTCCATTCTTTTAAAACCATCGACATTGCCTTGGCCTGTTGGACACTCATAAAACTCTGGGACCACCCTTCATACTGTCTCTGTGCTCGGCTCTACCTGCCCTGACCAATTATGGTTCATTTGCTTCAGGCCGTGGATGCTTGGTCACCATGGCACCTACGCAAAAGATCGGTTGCTGCCTTGTTGGACGAACATACCTTAGTTTCATCACATAAAAGCAGGTAAATAGTTTTCTGTGCTTGGTATCTAAAACTAAGTAAGGTGCTTCTTCTTGCCACTAGGTTTACCATCTCCTACATCAATTTCTTTTTTTAATCCATTTGGAAATTCAATCTAATAGCATACATCTTGATAATGACTTTCTTGTTGCAAGAAGCTCCTTCCATATCATTCCTTAATTACTAAGTTGAGCAAGACATTCGCAAGTAAAGACCTAGTAACTTGCACTTCTTGTTGGCATTGAAGATAATAATACATCTCAAGGTATTCCCTTGTGGAAGTATGTTTTTGACATTCTCAAATGAGCTTCTATGATGGGAAGCAAGCTTGTACCCACACATATGTCTCCATGAATTGCTCTCACTCTAGACCTTGGGTTGAAATTTCATAATCGTACCTTGAATTGAAGCATTGTAGTTGCAACGTGCCACTCTTACTCATGGTTCTACCTTCCTGGTTAATAGAGCATACCAATTATATTCAGACATCTACTTACAAATTACCATTGGACGATAGTAGAAAACATTCCGTGATTTGTCAAATACATAATATACTTCAGTTCACTTATTCAGCCCTGTAAGCCTATGAACTACTTCATAGCACTTCCTGATGATGATTGGGCTATGTGTCAATTGGATAGAAAATCAACTGGGTATATGCAATCTTCCTGGCCCCAATATCATGCCTTGGAGTTCTAAGGAGCAAAACATGGTTGCCAAAGCCATTTGAACTCCTTTAGGTCTATTATCTCCTCCAAGAGTTGGGATTTCTCACATTTCCCCTCCTAATCCATGGTCTGACAGTCTCTTAGCCATGTATGCATCCAGTCAGCTAGTTTTTCATCAACACAACAAACACATCGAAATTGATGTTCAGTGTTTTATTAGAGAAGTAGCTTTTTCTTCACCACATTCCTATTTCTCATCACCTGGTTGATCTATTTACCAAGGCTTTGCCTGTGCATTAGTTTGAAGTTCTATTGTCCAAACTTAATAGTCAATCCACCACCATTGAGTTTGCAGAGGGATGTTAAAGCACCTGATACAAATTCAATACATCAAACATATGACACCAATTCAGTAAATCTAGCATATCCAAGTCCTATCTCACCAAATGTAGCAACACCAGATGTGTAAATATAGCTTCTCAAAGGAAATCATGCTCAACAACCATATCCATTGATATGTAATCCAAAACAAATGTAACTATTTCTAATTCTAAAGAGAATCATGTAAACGCATTATTATTAAATGGAAATGTCTGGTCTTAGAGATAAAAAGAAAAATAAGGGATCATGGATGTAGGCTTCATCAACCAAACCATGTAAGTATGAAAACTTGTGTCCTTATTGTTTGCTTGATTACAAGGTTTACTTCATTTATCAGATTTTTTGTTCAGATATCATCCCAATATAGAAAAATCACAATCATATTCTCATAACTAGGTCATTAGATCCATGTTATTTAGTAATGTCATGCTTCCATATTTACATTTCCAAAATGTTGACTTTTTGTGCTCCAACAATAGCATGGAACGATAGACTCATAAGACCAACAAGTAACATTTATATGTTAGAAATATAACTTGTCAATCCATGCCTTACAAGTCCTCAGTTAGACTTGCCAAAGGCCAGTCTAACTTGTCGGTTACCTAGATGAAGGCATTTGAACTATTTAGAACTATCAATCAACATTTCTCAGCTGGTCATGTTTGTCGGATGGCTCTTCTTCATGACTAGCATACACCAAATTTTGAAGTCCCTATTTTCTATTTGTTTTAAAGGAGGGTCTGATGTCTCTCCATGCTGATGGACCAGGCACAACTCATTCTACATGAGAGCATATAAACTCAGTCCAATCTAATTAAAAAGTATAACTTAGGGCTCCTGTATTTTACAATGTGCATGTTTCATCATGAATAAGATATGAAATGTTTATTCTAGTTCTACTCAATTATGGCTAAACTACTTGTGTAAAATAAAAAAAGGAAAGCATTACAAAACATCTCCAACAAAGGAGCAATCAACGAAGCTCCACAATTGAAGCACAAAAAACAGCTGCTTGTTTGACAAATAATTCACAAATGATCGTCTTCGTTACGGTCTTGGACACAAATCGATAAATGATTCATGCACGTACCAAACAACCATTTCTATGTTAAGTACCATACTAAATTGCCTTCTTCAATTGTTCCAACGAGCTCTCTTCCAATTGAGGCCTCTGATCTATGTCACCTTCCAACATTAAAACTCTATCGAAGCATCCAGGGAAGAAAGCTTTTCTTCCTCACTAAAACTACTAGTTTTTAATCCAGCTCCCAACGATTGAAATAGACAAGGTTCTTTCTCCAAAGAGAAGTCAACTTTTGTTCATAACTAAAACAACCAAATTTTAATATGGCTCATGGCAATTGAAGCTGAAAATCTCTTCCTATACCTTTGCAGTGCCAATTGATGGATTTGATGGACAAGGCATTACAAAAATCTCTAATCGACCCTTGCCCGTAGGTTACCACTTAACTCTTGCTATTTATTTGATCAAAAATTACACATTTTCCCCATGTTTCTTAGCAAATTAAACATGGAGGCAAAACAATGTTTATTTTGGTTGATCATATACCCTAACTCTAATTAGGTGATGGCACATTTTTATGGGTCATTCAAAATCTTTCACAATCTAGTCAATAGAACACACTCAAAAGATGAACAAGACAAAAAAAAGTTGGCAAATTTCAGTTTTCTGTCCTACAGTTTCGCATCCCTCATTCAATAGAAACAAAAGCAAAAGAACTAGGATGTCAGACACCTGATGTTTTTCTCCATTCTCTGCACAACTAGAGTTGCAGAACATAGATGCACACTCAGATATTCCTGGTCAATAGTTAATGACATATCGTGGACTTTAAATATCAACTTGGATTTGGCTTTTGTGCCTTATTTGATGGGGGCTTTTGTTGGGATGCCATTTCATCTAGTTTTTGTATGCCTTATGAAGATCATAGTCCTAGTTATTCCTGCAAGAACAATAGTACCTCTTCCTTGTCCCTTTAGTGGCTGCTTTCTACTCTTGTAAACACTAAACCTTGGCAACAAGAGCTAGGTGAAAAATGAACTTTTCCTGTTAGTTTCATTGTCTTTTCTCCTATCTTGTTTAATATTTTGTTAAAATCAATAGTTGATTTGATAACCCTGCTTCTTATCATGTTGTAATGCATAGATAGAATCATTTTTTGCCCGAGCTTGGTGGGATGCAAGGTTAGGTGCAAACTATTATATCATTTTTTTGTTCTACATAGTCAAAATTTATGAACCATTTCTCAAACACGGGTTTTGTAGATTGAACTAATGCAAAAATTTTAGTCCAATTTTATATTAATTTTAAAATAATGGACCAGTAGACATGGAAAGCAACACCTTGTGATCCAGTTTCCATAAAATAATCTTTCAATGACAAAGGTGGATTTCCCATGAATGCTGACTATTAGGAGTTGTTGAACCAATAGATGTTGATGATTAACCTTGTCCATGGAATAATCTTTGCAAAGGAAACATGTATTCATATGCATTAGATTGAATGGAAACCTGAAATATGTAGTTGCAAAATCTTGTGCCTAAAGCATCATCCCTTGCCTTTTATGAGTTGAGACTCCACTGCATTTGGTTTGTGCATGTTTGAGATACTTAGCAAAATTGAAACGGTTTAATCATAGGAATAAACTATACTATAAAGCGTTTAACATCAAAATCAAATACAAACAAAATGATGAATACCAAAATCATGCAATGAAAACAATGTTTACGTGAATGAGGTGAGAAAACTATGAGTTTGACTCATGTATTTCTTCATCAATATCATGAAGTCTTAGAGCAATGGAGGACAAATTCATTTGATACAGATGTCAATCACTCCCTTATAGACTTGGCTTAACCTAGAGAGATAGTGTATGTCTGGTACATGTGTTTGAATGCAATGAGAGTGAAGTTCCATCTCTCTCTTCATTTTCTAGATATGACATCCGAAAATAGTGTCAAAATATTCAAGAAAAATAGCGAGTCTAAAGATGCATTTGAAAACAAGTTTCATTGTCATTTTCAGATGATAGTTTAAATGATGATTATAATCAGGATGTAGATGTGTTTTGATAATGTTCAAAATAAATTAACATCCTTACTTAAGAAGATTTAAATAGTACAGCTTTTTGAATCAAGAGAGGAGTTTAGAAGGTGTCTTTCAAATAGTCTAGATAGATGATGTGGGCTACTATATATAAAAAATGATGCAATCAGATTACCGCAAAGTAGTGTAAGCCTATTCATATGAGAAATCATGTTTGCAAGTTGCACATTCATACTCATGTTTGTAAGGTCAAACATATTGTTAATGACCTCCAATCTAAACATGTTGAAGTGCAATATATGAAAGTATGATTGGCATGGTTAAGAGCGTTGACTCAAGTTTTTGGTGATTATGATGAATCTTTTCGACATGCACAAAGTTTTTGTAGAGCTTTATATCAAACTAATTAAAATAGTGTGACCATGTGAAGCATGATTGATAATAATAGTTGTAAAAACATGCTTGTATGTTATGATGTATGCATTTAGGGCTATAAAGATGCTCTACAGAAATTGATTTATATAGATGAATTTTCTTTTATGGAAAATGTAGAGGACAATTATTAGTGGTTGTTGCTCAAGATGGGAATAGAGGAAGTTTTCTATTGGCATATGGTATTGTGGGAGAAGAAACATGTGAAAGTTGGAGGTGGGTTTTATGTCATTTAGATGTAGCATGTCAAATTAATAATGAAAATATCATTGTTATGAATGATCACTAGAAAGGTTTCGTACCTGCTATAAGTGAAGTTGTTCAACTTGTGCAACAAAGGTATTATGTACTCGAAATTTAGATTAAATTGAGTGATGTGTTTATAGCAACAACAAAGTGACTTTGGATGCTGGTTTTATGTCCTTCATTGTGAACTTCCTAGAGTTCAGCTATATAAACTTTTCAAAATTACAGCAAATACATAAAAAATTGTACACAAAATCAAGCAATAGACAACATTAAAAGAATCAATGTTCATGCTTGGAATTGGTTGGATATAACTGAGAGACAATTTTGGAAAAAGAGCTATTTTTGAAAAGGATATTACATTGAAGTGAACACCAATAAGGCTAGTAATTTTTTCATAACATGATGACAAAATATAGGTCACTTCAAATTGTTGATATGATGGATCAAATTAGAATTTTTCATATGACAATGTTGGCAAGAATGAGGTGAAGTGCTTGGAATGGTGGAATTGTACCTAAAATAAAAGCAAAATTGATGAGTGGTATATTCCTGGTGGAATTATGTTTTGTTATACTACTGGTTAGTGATTGTGTGTATATGCAAAAAATAATAAATACAAGTGAGAGAAGATAATTTTGTGTATACAATGCGTTTAGAGGTTGTTTGATGGCCACAGAAGGCGTAGAATGAAATATGTGGATTCCATTAATCTTTTTTTTTTTCTGAACAAAGGTTATCTATTGTATAGAGCAGACAAGGCAGATGGCTGGATGGGGGTACAAATTACCTCTTATTCCATTCTATTCCGAGGTAATCTAGTCTTCAAAACATATGCAATAGGATGGTTGAGAGCATCTCCTTCCCCTTGCTCAAACCACCCTCGAGCCCTCTTCTTCCTCCTCCTCCTCCATATCTCCCTTCCTCTCTTGCTTACTTTCTCCCCCCCCCCCCCTCTTTCCCACTGCTCCATATGCCTTCTCCCCAACTCTTTTTATTTCTCACTATCTCCCTCCATTCCTGCTATTGGTGTTGTGATCATCTTCATTGCCCAAGGAGCTCCATTCATCTTCTTCATCCCCGTGAAAAGCTCTTTCCAGGTAAGATCCTATTCCCATCTCTTTCAGTTTCTCTCATAGCATTGTTTGACCCTCTTTCTCTCTAGTTTTCTACCTCTCCATCTTCTTCTTTTCTATCAATTGTGTCGCCTGCAGTCATTGACACCAGCAGCATTCTTGGAGGTATCTTTTATTGTCTATTCATGATTGTTGTACCTCTTTTGCCTTCATCTTATTTTCTATTTCCTTTCTTCAAAAAGAAAAGAATGTGATTCACTTATATGACTAACTGAATATTTGCCTTATATGTTTAGTATATTATGTGTGCTTCAATTAGTGAGATTGATTTTTTAACTCTTAGTGGTTGCTGAAGTCAGCAGCGACTACTAATGTTTGACCAGGGTGTGGCCATTGGTGTTTTGTTTCCTTTTTTCTTGTTTTTATTTTTTTTACGAAGTTTTCATTATTTTCTATTTATTTCAATGTTAAGAAGAAGATTAAAGTGCATATTGTGTTTCCTTTTCTATTCAGGTTATTTATTGAACCCCTCTCTCATTCTTATGCTCAAGACTCTTTTAATGCCTTCACAACTTAAAAACTATACGTATAAATTTTCTCTTACAATAACTTAGAAGTGGTAACTGGCTTTTTGTTTTTTTGTTGTGGTATTTTATACTTTTTTTTAATCCAAATCATTTGACATTGATAAAGAAATTTGTATGTATTAAGAAATTTCACTAATTGACCTTGCTTGGTGAAGTTTAAGAAAATGAGAATAAATAAGCATAGATTTAACCATTTCTTTATACAGCTAAAGTTCCAGATTGGACTTCATTTGGACCATTTTCATATCTAATTTTAAATTGTCAAAGCTTCTATGAAGAACCATGTCAATGAAACAAATATTTATATCTTTTGTGTTGTGTATGTGAGTGTGTGTGTGTGGGTCTCATTGATTAATTGTACAATTTTAACATTTGTCATTCTTTTGCTATGCCATTTCATGAAAGAAAGCAAAAGCATTAACTATGGTCACGCTCCTTAGTTTCAGGTTGTAGTCGAGTTTTGTTATTGAGAACAAGGTTGGAATGGTTTTTGATTCCTTGGGTTTAGTTGGCACAATGTTTATGGTTATATGTTAAATTTTCAATCGATACATTTAATTTTCTAGGTTCTAAATGTATGTGAACTATGTACTGGATAGGTGGAGGAGTCAAAGTCATACAAGGTGTCATATTTCCAATGAATAAAATATAGGAATCAATCAACTTGTGGAAACAAAACAAAAAAAATAAGTTTTCTATGGCTGCTTATTGTTGTTTTTATGAAAGACACCAAGAAATGGAAGGGTAATGGAGACTTCCATCCCCTACACACATTGTTAATAGATAAATTAAGATGATTGTTTAGTGTAGTAGTTTGGATATGAATATAATTCTTCAATCTATTTTAAATCTCTATTCACATCAAAAAATCAAAAAAGATGATGTAATATGCACCACTTATATTTTTTTCAGATTTCACAAATGGCGATTCTGGGTCAAACTCTAGGAACAACTATTTGAAACTCAATTTAGATGATCATAACCTAGCAACTTCAAGTCAAACCAAGATTGAACAAGGGTTGCAATACACAAATGAACACTTCTATTTCGCAAAATTAATGTGTGACAAACATATGTAATAGTGTTTCATAGGTGCTTAACTTATACAAGATGCATTTATCAAAAACTACAAAAAAAAAAAGAAAAGTCTAAATCTAGATGTGGCAACATTTTAAAGACACTACAACTCCTTGATCTTCAGTGGCACGTCGATCTTCTCCAATGTGTATGGCTTTCAATTTTCTTGTCATTGTTTCACTTTCCTCTCAAGCAGGTTGTGAATTGTCCAAGAGCATTCAACTACATAATACATTAAAAAATAAATTGACAACTATACAATGTTGTCTGTACATATAAAACAAGACGTTCTATGATAAGTTAGTATATGTGTGTGCTAGGCCTTTGTTAATATAGAATGCAAACCAATGTTTAGTGTCTTAGGTGACAAAAGTGTTTAAGACTTGGTGAATGCCCGCTAACGCACGCCTAGACTAATTTACTTGTTTTCTCTTGCATGAACTCAAAATATGCAACCACTATCATAGGTTGTTAGAATACAAAATGACCCTAAACGAAGCAACTAAACGGTACAAACAATAATTTTAAAGAAGTAACAATTTAAACTACCAAACTATAGTAAGAAATGCACAACCATCACAAGCATTCAAGTAAACATGTACTTTATCTTTCTAGAACAGTTTGCAATTGTAAAATTAAGTATATATACTAATTAACACTAAATTTTCATCTAAAATTATTTTTTAACAAAATATAATCATATTTCCTGCTAAAGTACAACATAAATTATGGAAAAATGCAGTAAAAACTAAAGCATAATACTAATTTTGGACATTCTCTATCTAGAACAAAGAAAATTAATAAATATCAGTCAGTACTCTTGCACTAGCTATATATAATAATTAACAATTAGTTTCCACAAAAGAAATTAGTTCAAACACAAAATAACTATGAAATATACTAAACTACAATGGAAATTACAGTAAAAATTGCAATGAAGAAAACAAATAGCATTCACAGTCTATCCATAGAACAGGAAAATGCAGCAAAAAGCAATTTAAACACTATGATGAAGTACAAATTGTAATTAATGCCTCTTTTCATGTTAAAACTATCTTAACCAAGTAGATAACTATCTAATAGATCAAATTACAAGAAAAATTACTATAAAATGAAGGGAAAACCAAAGTAAAACATCTATGGACTACACTGAGAACCTGAAAATAGTAAAAAACAGTTTGAACTATTAAATTAGCTATATCTAAAGATTAACAGCTACTTTTTTTCTTAAAAACTGATCCACATGAAGGATAATCATTAATCACATCTAGAAAAACAAGAATTAACCTGGAAAACTAGAGTTAACTACTGTAAATTAAGTATATATTAACTGGCAGACCTGTAAGTGCTCGTTGATGACTCTACACTCTACCAACTACCATAAACTAGGTAAACTACAATTATATTAAACTACGTTTGACAGCAGTAACAAAAAAAACACAAATAGAACCTGCCATAGCAGAAAACCACAAAGAAACATGATATAATGTAACATAACAAGCTGTAAACATCAGTAAAAATCCTATGCGAAAACTATGGACTTATTAGAAACCAATTTGCAATTTAAAATTGACTTCAAAACAGGATTTAATACATAATTTACAAAATCTAAGGAATTAAACAACAAAATAATTATTAAACCTATATAAAGAACCTATGACAACACCTAAAGTATCAAAAAATCTACAAGATGTTGGAGCATACCCAACTTTCGAAAGTGAAGACCAAAATTAAAAAGAAACTGCTATGAAGGAGGTAGAATGAAGGATGATCAAAGTATTGGGTTTTCATTTGAGCTTGACAAAATTAAAAAGAAACTTAAAAGAGTCAAACCAAATTTGACAGTGATGAACAAAATGCTCAACACAAGTAGATTTGGATGAGACACTGAAAAAATTATAGTAGCAAATGATGAAGTGTGGAAAGAGTATATAAAGAAGTACTAAGACAAGAAAAAATATGGGTTGCCAGCATCATGGAAGTTTTATGAACATGTAGTTGAAATGTGGAAACTTCGACTACATTTGGAGATAGTAGGAGTTGTGCTGATGATATGCCTCCAACTAATGCACAGGTAGGACATGATAATGTTGTTATGACCTTCCTTAACTCACCACGAAATAGTCGTAGTCCTGGTCTTAGTCAAGCAAAACCATCTTACAACACTAAAGCAAGCAAGAGAGATTGAATGCAAACTTCAAATAAAGAAGTATTAGAAACAGTTAATTGTACTGAGGAGTAGTGACATGTTAAAGGATCTATATGGAAGAGGGGAAATAGACTATGAGCTATTTCTTACTTCAATATACATACTTAGTAATGTTGACAATGCAAACAATTTTATCTTGGTTCCATGTGAATTGTAGGTGAACTAGCTGTTTATGTAGATCAGCTAACAATAAGTAATGTTTTTTATTCTCATGTTCTATGTTAATATTTACTATACACATGCTTAAGATAGCAATCTTTCATGTTCTATTTGTATAACTTTGTCAAACTTCTGTTTCAATCTTTAGTTGTTGTATATCATCTGTGTTCGATGATATTATTATATATGTCTTTTGTATATTGTTTTGATATATATGTTTGTCTAATTAGCACAATGGATGAAATAGATGAAGTTATATTTGTGATTTATGCATATTTACTCATGAAATATTTGAAAGGTGAAGGTGAACCTACTAGAAATATAGTAGACATCAATACACTATGTGGGTGCTCTATTTTTGCATGAGTTGTGCATGGACATCCGAAAAACTGTCTATATCTATTGATAGTGGACCAAAAAACATATGCATTATTATGCGAGATGTTGAAAAGTAGAGGGTTGTTTCATGATGCATGAGAAATCACTATTGAATAATAAATAGCAGTGTTTCTTGTTATTTTGGAACATGGTCATCAAAATTGTAAGACTCTTATGATTTCCAACATCATGACAGACAATTAGTAAGTACATGAATTAAGGCTTGAAAGTAATTCTTTGCATTGCTCATGAATACTTGGGATGTAGAAATCTCGACACACCACCCAAAATAAGAGATCCATGATTCTTCCCATATTTTACGGTAAATAACTATAACTAAGTGTAAACAACTAGTTACTTATTTGTAGTATGTCAAATGTTAATAAAACATTATCTATTTGTATGATTGTTTAGGGGCAATAGACGACACACATATTCCAGTGTGTCCCAAAGAGATGGACAAAATCTTTGGCAAAATCAAAAGGGGTTCTTGTTGCAAAACATTTTAGCTTTGTGAGTTTGATATGTGGTTTCACTACATATTAGTTGTATGGGAGGGAAGTTCTACCGATGTAGAAGTATTCTACAATGCACTAGAGGATAATGATCATCCGCTAGAGATTCCCTAAGGTATGACACTAAACATTATTATTATAAATTTACCATGCATGCAATTATTTGGCTAACAAAACAAAATTTGGATATAATGAAATAGGTAAATATTATCTTGTAAATGCTAGAAACTCAAACATTATCAGTCATTTCACTCCATACAAAAAATGTCGGTACAACTTATCTGAATTTGATATTATTAGAGCTAGACAAATCAAGATGAAGAAAAAATTATACGACCACAAGCACTCATTACCCACCACAATAGAGAGAGTGTTTGGTTTGCTTAAGGCAAGGTTTCCTTTTTAAAAAATCATGTCTCATATCCAATATTCACTCAGGCTAAAATTGTACAAGCAACATATGTTCTTTGCAATTTCATAATCCATCGCAATACAAACATTGAATAGTTTACTATTAACAAAATGAATGATGATAAAATAAATGGAAATGTATTGATCCTACAAACACAGACATGTAGTAGTATCATTAAACTTCGTGAGCACATTACTTAAACAATGTAGGATGGTTATGACTCAAGTAAGATATTCTCATGGTGTAATTGTTTGTTTGTCCTTTTAATGTTAATAACGTGCATGAACTAGACAATGATGTCTCGTCCTAAGTTATTATGTAGTTTACAAGGGAAGGACTAGAGACATATACATCACGTGAGAAGAAAGTCATCTACACCTTATTGGTTACATTGGACTAGAAGGCTAGTTGCTGGTGAGTTGTCATAGTTATCTATGTTTATATTAGGTCTAGCCTCGTTATATTAGGTTTATAAACTTTTGTAGCCATTTCTATGTCAATGTACACCAACATGTAGCCCCCGATAGTTTGTATTTTGTTGTGCTATGGTTTTATTTGATAATGTTGACTATTTGAACCTTGTGAACATCTAATATTGATGATGTTTTTTTGTGAAGTATAAACATGAATATGTTGATTTTACTATATTTATGCTTAATATCTTCATTTTAATAGGATCTTGTTATTGAATGTATTGATTTTAATTTAACATGTTTCTGTTATGAATCTTGTAATAGTACTAATATAACATGTTCTTGTTCTATCAAACATAGATATGATGAACGCTTTTTATGGCATGAGCTTTTATGATATCATTGAAAGCAATTCACAGAACAAGCAAAACCAACAAACAAAGTATTCATGTTGTCAAACAAAAGACAAAATGAATTGCTCAAGATAGAAACACACAAAACATACATAGCGGGCATAACAAAAATCAAATGTTAGATAGAATGGACATGACAAAGAGAACAAACAACAAAGAAAACAAATGCCAAACAAAAGGGATGTGGTGTTTTGGTCCTAAAACCATCAAATAGTGGACCAAGAACACCATTGACAGGAGAGATAGAATATTGGTGTGGTCGATAGGGCATCCTGTCTTTTTAGTCTAGCAAAACATCTATCAAACAACCTCTTAAGGAAACATGACTATATATGTTATACTTGGCAACTTAGTATAATACCATGCAAGCATGTACTACTTGTTAACGAAGATTATGGTGGTGATCCTGAGGCATACGTAGATGATTGTGATTCATTTAAAGACATATGGTAGGATAATATATGTTCTACTCGATTTTCAATTTTGACCTTATCAAGATTCATTGCTTTTATCTCTTGAAAGAAAACGTAGTATTGGGTAACCTAAGAAAAGAAGAAATAAATCGAAGAGTGAAGACACTTTGAAAGAAGAGTGTGTTTCACTTGCATAGCATCAAGTATAGAAGATGTGGAGATTTTGGGCATAACTCAAGCACATGCAAAGAGCCTTTAAACATTCGCCTTCAATCTTCAAAAGGTAGTTTCGCTATTGGTTACTAAAAGAAGAAGGCTCACCCTCTAACAGGTTGGATGTAGAATCTTTGAAAGGTAATCCATCAACAGTAGATGGTTGATAAACAAATTATCAATTAGTGTTTGCAAGTGCAACATCTTACTTTCCATCATTACTAGACATTGGTCATAGTATGGATGAATACATATTTTCAAATTCATACATACATATATATATTAGTATTTAATATTTATTGACAATTAATAAGGGAATGCAACACCTATAAATGAAGATGTCACCCTCTATACTTCAAATACACAACTATGTTAAACACAACACTTAGGTATGTAACACTGGTAATAATTCATGAAATGTATTAATGTGCTAATATTGGTTCAGTATTATCAAGTCTTGCATTTGACAATGATTCAATTTTAACATGCAGGGAAATAGATCATACACTTATTTGGCAACATTATTTTACATAATGATGGTGAATTAATGTATGAAGC
Organism: Nymphaea thermarum; assembly: GCA_011799765.1. Taxonomy (NCBI): domain Eukaryota; kingdom Viridiplantae; phylum Streptophyta; class Magnoliopsida; order Nymphaeales; family Nymphaeaceae; genus Nymphaea; species Nymphaea thermarum. The sequence continues at coordinate 210,465 of JAANDH010000079.1, read as the reverse complement.
TAGTAAAACCTGTATTTTATTTGTTTTATGCATAATTTTGTTGAGACATACTTTTATATGATAGTGACTAGCAAGTTGAATTCAATGATGTAGCCACACAAAATTAACCACGCAAAGGGATGGCAAAACGCGAAGTAGCAGAGGAGCTAGATCTTGTGGCACCCAGCTTGGCGACCCTAGTGCTATGTCTGAGTAGTAAATTGTGGAACATAGTCAACTATTGTGTACATTTTTCTTAAATATGATGACATTAAATGCATCCTCTTGTAGTTGAGTCAACATGTTATATGTATGGAATTTTGGGGAGCAAATTTTCACAACTTTTTTAAGAGAAACAACAACAGTGAATGTGAATTTTTTATGATCTTTTTGAAAAGTTTGTAGATGTGATGATTTTTAGGATGAGTGTATACAAAGAAAACTATATACCACTTGCATGAGACTGCAAGTTGATTGAATTGGTTTGATATTCCAATTCATCATGGTATAAATTTTGGTATTAAATGAACATTAATTTTGCATTTATAGTATAGATAAAATGATAAAAAATTATCTATTCATATCCTTGGATACTGGTTATTGGATCTTGTCAGTCTAACATAGCAGCATAGCTTCATAATGCTAAGTAATACGACCTGCTCCATAATCCTTATATAGTCGATCCCCCTTTTCATTTTTATGTAGTTCCAACAAATGATTATTGCCACACATGGCCATTTTCTAGGTAGGGATATATCAAATCTAATACAAGATTTTCATCTTAAACATAAGAAACTTGACGTCCATCAGTGTTTCTAATTTTACAAAACAAATTATTAGGAGGAGTGTATACAAAGAAAACTATATACCACTTGCATGAGACTGCAAGTTGATTGAATTGGTTTGATATTCCAATTCATCATGGTATAAATTTTGGTATTAAATGAACATTAATTTTGCATTTATAGTATAGATAAAATGATAAAAAATTATCTATTCATATCCTTAGACATATTGCTTATTGGATCTTGTCAGTGTAACATAGCAGCATAGCTTCACAATGCTAAGTAATACGACCTGCTCCATAATCCTTATATAGTCGATCCCCCTTTTCATTTTTATGTAGTTCCAACAAATGATTATTGCCACACATGGCCATTTTCTAGGTAGGGATATATCAAATCTAATACAAGATTTTCATCTTAAACATAAGAAACTTGACATCCATCAGTGTTTCTAATTTTACAAAACAAATTGTTTATACGTACTTTAAGGGAAAAAAATAAACAACTATGAAAAGAGGAATGGAGTACCAGATCATGTTACACTTTTAACTTCATAACCAGGTAGTTAAATTCAAGTAATCATAATAAGTCGAGTGAATCCAAGTCTTCACTAACCTAATTAACCAGCATAATATAATAATTACCTTAGAAAAACTTGATAATACTGTTATTACTTTCTTGATACCAACTTGTAGAAACCCCACATGGATGTTCAGTAACAGCCTGATGGGAGGCGATGGTTGAGCCCTCCTAGGCCCATAGTCACCTATCTATCAAGGCCATGGGAAGAAGGGCCATTGGGCCTTTCTTGGTCCAATGTACATGGAGTCGATGCAAGAGGACCCCCGTCATTACTGGGCCAACGAGGGAGGGCCTTGTCTTGCCGATGGAGGCTGGCCTGACCAAGGAGGCCCCCACTAGGTGAGGAAGGTCCTCGTTGGAGCAGGAAGGCAGATAGGTAGCGGTTCCATATCGACGGCTACCAGCCAAGCGAGGGAGGGGCTCGTCGGCCTTTTCCATCAGCTTGTCCAAGCTCGATGACAGAGGGCTCGTTCGGGACATTCCTGACCTGATGAGGGAGGGCTCAGTTGGGGCCAGAAACAATCTAAATAGGAAGGTGTCTATCCAGATCACGTCCCTGTCCAAGGTGTTCATGGCCTTCCTTACATGATGAGAGAGGGCCAGAAGAGGAGGGGTTGCTAACCACTTTCTTGGCTTGCCAGAGAGGTCAAGTGAACATGCCGAGTGCTAATTATGATCGATAGAAAGATAGCTGGTGCGGTGGAACATGTCCAGATTTGCCACATTTCAATACATTGTATTCCACTTTGTAGGTGGAACTTTGATTCAACATGAAAGTTCCAGCAAGAAACAAATCTGGAACAAATGAGTCGGGACTTTTGAATAGGCTCTAAAACTTTGGTTTTAGAAATAGAGTGTAGAAAATAAATCAAATAGAAGAAGACACGATTTTACATGTTTTGGTCATTCAGACCAACGTCCACGAGAGAACACACCACATCTAGTGTGATTTTTTCTATTATCTTTTGCATAGAAAGATAACACATAATAAATGGAACGAATAGAGCAAAGGCTCTTTACAAGGTAACGTATGTCATTAAGGAAGCTATCCAAGGCAAATGGTAAGTTTCCAAAGAGGGTCTTCTCCAACGTTCATCCTCTAACGTTTCCTCTCCCAACGTCAATAATTCAACGGTAGGGAGATAAGCAAGGCAACTTTTATTTTTAACATCCCCCCTCAAGTGGGGTGTAGATATTCATACACCCCCACTTGATCAATATTTTTTGATGTAACTCTCGAGTCAAGCCCTTCGTAAGTCCGTCGGCTAGTTGTTCTGAGCTTCTGATGTAGAGGGTAGATATTTCGCCTTTTTGTACTTTCTTGCGAACATAGCGACAATCTATTTCTATATGTTTGGTTCTTTCATGAAAAACTGAGTTCGCTGAAATATGATTAGCAGCTTGTTTGTCACAATGCAGAGGCATAGGGAGATAAACCTGTAGCCCAATTTCTGATATAAGGGTTTTAATCCATGTAAGTTCACTAGCTGTTATAGCCATAGCTCTATATTCTGCTTCAGCGCTGGATCTGGACACAACACTCTGTTTTTTGCTTTTCCAAGACACAATATTTCCTCCGACAAACACACAGTAACCAGTTGTAGATTTTCTGTCTGAACTTCCCGCCCAATCTGCATCGGTGAATCCTTGAATTTGATGATGACCATTCCTTTTGTACTATATGCCTTGTCCTGGAGTTTCTTTTAAGTATTGCAGAATGCGATGAATAATTTTCCAATGATGTCCTATGGGTGCATGCATACACTGGCTAGCGACACTGACTGCATAGGTTATGTCCGGTCTAGTGATGGTCAAGTATATAAGTTTTCCTACTAGTCGTTGGTAGCCTTCGTTACAGACTCGATCATCTTGAGTAATTTCAATTTTTTGTCCAACTTCAATTGGTGTCTCTGCTAGCTTGCACCCAATTTTTCCAACTTCTTTAAGCAAGTCTAAAGTATATTTTCGTTGAGAGAGCAACAAACCCTTGCTTGAGTGAGTAATTTCAATGCCTAAAAAATAACGAAGCTTTCCCAGATCCTTTATGTCAAAAACATTGCGAAGCAATTCTTTAGTTTTCAAGATCTTTACTTCATTAGTTCCTGTCACAATAATGTCATCCACATATACAAGTATGATAACCAACTCACCATCCTTCTGTTTGATAAATAACGAGTTGTCAGCATTGCTTCTTACAAAATCATGTTCTTCCAAAAAATTACTCAACTGGTAGTGTCATGCCCTTGGAGATTGTTTCAAGCCATAGATTGCCTTCATAATCTAAGCATTGAGTCTGTGTATACCACTTTGCGACAAGTCTGGCCTTATATCTTTCAATACTCCCATCACTTTTGTATTTTAATTTATACACCCATCGACACCCAACAGCCTTTCTTCCTATAGGTAGCGTAACAATGTCCCAAGTTTTGTTTTAATGTAAGGCACTGAGTTCTTCATCCATGGCTTTTAACCACATCGAGTCTCTTTTGGCTTCTTCATATGTAGTTGGCTCTGAACAATTTGAGACTCTTGATATAGATGCTCTATGCAGGTGGTTAATCTTCTCGTACCCAATATAATTTTCTATAGGATAACTTGTAGAAGTATAAGTGACGTAACTTGATAACCGAGTAGGTGGCTTGATTTGTCACTCTGATCTTCTCATAGTGATTTGGGTGTTATTTTTTGTTGGCAGCCAATGCAGTAGTTTGAGTATCATTCTGATGATCTGGAGCTGCAATTTCAGTATTGGCTACTTTGAATCCTTCTGGTGAATTTCGGATTCTTCTTATGACAGTAAACTCATTGTAAGGATCCATAGTTGGTCGCACGATCTCCCCCTGAAGGCAAGTCTCATCAAGAATGTTAGATGTAGAAGGAAACATTTCTTTCATAATATGATTTTCTGGTATTGGGTGATGAAAGTAAGGTGTGTTTTCATCAAACACAACATCTCTAGATATAAAAAGTCGCTTTTCTTCTATACTATAGCATCGGTATCCTTTTTGTGAGATAGAATACCCTAGAAAAATACATTTAAGAGCACGACTACTAAGTTTGTCTATGTTTTGTCGCTGCCTAGAGACAAAAGCAACACAACCAAAGGTTCGCATGTGATTTAAATTGAGCTTATGTCCCTTTAAAATTTCAAGGGGTGCACGATCCTGAAGATTTTTGCTAGGCAATCGGTTAATAATATAACAAGCATTCATGATGGCATCACTCCAATAAATCTTAGGGACATTCATTTGAAATAACAAGGCACGAGTAACTTCAAGAAGATGTCGATTTTTTCTTTCGGCGACTCCGTTTTGTTGAGGAGTGCCCACACAAGTGAATTGATGATCAATGCCACATTGTTTTTCAAAAATTTCAAATTTAAAATTTTTATATTCAGTACCATTATCAGTCCTTAATATTTTGATTTGTTTTCCATGTTGATTTTTCACCATATTATAAAATGTTTGAAATTTATCAAAAACTTCATCTTTAGATTTGAGCAAATAAATCCATGTAACCTTTGAAAAATTGTCTATAAATGTAACATAATACCGAAAAATAGAATATGAAACCACAGGGGCTGGGCCCCATACATCAGAATGAACCAAATCAAATGAATTTTCAGCATTAGTATCAGACTTTGGAAAAGGAGGTCTACTCATTTTAGTATGGCGACACACATCACATGTTTGACAATCATAATAATATGTTGGAAATAAACAATTCAATTTGTAGCTAGAAGGGTGGCCTAATCTTTTTTGTGCCACAATGAGCTATCAAATCTAGCAACCATAGCCTTGCTTTCTTGTTCCAACACATATAAACCCTTAGCTAATCTTCCTTTACCAATCATCTTCTTCGACAATCTGTCCTGAAAAACCACATCATGAGGTGAGAATATAACATCACAATTCAATTCCTTAGTGAGTCTAGAAACAAATAATAAATTTGTAGATAGACTAGGGACTACTAGAGCATTAATATTTTGTTCACAATCAAGAAGACGAACATTACTAATACCTTCTACTTTTACCTTTGATCCATCGGCAATACTCACATAGTCATTTCCATGTACATGTTTAATATTTGATTGATCTATAACTGAGGTGCACATGTGTTCGCTTGCTCCACAATCAATAACCCAATCAAAGTGAGTAGAAAACGTACCTGAAGTAGTTGCACTGGCTGCCGAAGCCACCATAGCAGTTGTTTCTTTTTGTTTGCAGACACTATGTAAAAGTGCTGTAATAGTTTTCAGCTGAGCAGCCACGGCAACATCTCATGTAGCAGCGGAATTGGCAGTTGCAGCAGATTCATTTGATCGACGAGTCAAAGGTTGGTCTGGCTTCCCATGCAATGTCCAGCACCTCTCACGGGTATGTCCGTCCTTCTTACAATAGGTACAGGTGAACTTGCTGTGATTTTTGTTTTCTTGGTTTATTTCCAATGAAACTGTGGCTGTCTTTCTTCCCCATGGTGGCAGCAAAGGCAGTGGTATTAGTAGTAGTATACGCTGCCCTATCCGAGCCATCAATTGATGGAATAATTTGGGGCTTGTGCTGATCTGAGTTCATGACACGTCTACGAGTTTCTTCTCTCATAAGCATAGATACGATACTGTTGACTGAGGGTAATTCCAGCGAGAGAAGGATTTGACTTCAAAGATGCTCAAAGTCATTTCCAAGACCAGCAAGAAGTTGAAAAGCTTTCTCATGTTCTCTAAGCTTCTTTGATGGAGCATTATCCGAGTAAGTCATGGTGCATAGATCATATTCATCCCATAGACGTCTCATTTTACCATAGTAATCAGCAATGCAAAGATCATCTTTCTTAAGACTATGGATTAAGCAAGACAATTGATACATCTGAGCCACATTATTTTATTCACCAAACATTTCTTTGGCATTAATCCATATGTCATGGGCAGTAGTAGCAAGCATAAAATTTTCAGCAATTTTTTATTCCATGGAATTTAAAAGCCAAGACATAATCATATCATTGACCGATTTCCATTCCTTATACTTAGCATCTTGAATTTCTGGTTTAATAATCTCCATCAACATATCCGAGTTTTGATCTACCGCTAAGATATAAGGAAACGGATTTCGACCAAGACAGATAATTTCTTCCATCTAGCAGGATAGAGGTGATTTTAGAATTTGGTACCTGCTCTTGAACGAGTATTCGTTCAACCGAATAATCTGACACCATGTTTGTTGCAGCCATAGAAAAAACACCAGATTAGAGCACCCGCTCTGATACCATGTAGAAAATAAATCAAATAGAAGAAGACACGATTTTACGTGGTTCGGTCATTCAGACCTACGTCCATGAGAGAACACACCACACCTCATGTGATTTTTTCTATTATCTTTTGCATAGAAAGATAACACATAATAAATGGAACGAATAGAGCAAAGGCTCTTTACAAGGTAACGTATGCCATTAAGGAAGCTATCCAAGGCAAATGGTAAGTTTCCAAAGAGGGTCTTCTCCAACGTTCATCCTCTAACGTTTCCTCTCCCAACGTCAATAATTCAATGGTAGGGAGATCAGCAAGGCAACTTTTATTTTTAACATAGAGCTTCACCTAAATAAGTGAAACTTTAAGCCCAAGTAAAATACTATTACTTTTGAACCTTGTTTGTGCATCAAGAAAACTTTCATGCAAATGAATGTTCAACCAAAGGTTTGTTACTGCCAAAGGACATGTCCATTCACCAGATTGGACATTGTTTGGTGATCGAACCCCTATCAAAAGAGATAGAGCGATAGGGAGAGAGATAAAACTTCATCTGCTAAGCATGAGAAAAAGAAAAAGGTCAGCTGCTGCTGGAGGAGCTACAGGAACACTAGATGGCGGCTGATTCATTCAAGGAACAGCAAGTTTCTCGATGGTCGTCGAACGTGGGAGGAGGAGATAGTGAATAGTGGAGGAAAAGGGGAAATGAAGGGAGAAAATGGGCAGGGTTCACAGCATTAGTTCATGAACTTCACTGACAGGTAGAATTGCTGTCAGAAAGATGAAGTTTTTTTCTTACATTCAGAAAAAATCAATAAAAAATCCATGCTTCTCTGGTGTCCAAATCAATGTCCAACGAACATTCTCTAATGACAGATAACAGTGTCAGTATAGATTATGGAAAAAATGTCTGATGCAAAAGTCTAGACGTTTGTAAAAGCCACACCTTTATTGCATTTCTTGTTAACGTCAGTAAAAGTTGGAACAAATAAAACTCATTAGATGATCATTACCGATGATGGCAAAACAACACAAAAAAAAAGACGTAAAGTACAAGACTTTAGAGAAGAGAGTTATCGTGCCAATTTTTTTTCTTTGACGTTGATGGTCCATGCATTAGTAAATCTAGATGTTTCATTGACGTTAAGACAGAAACATTAGTGAAACATAGGTTTACTATCGCAGAATTCTTCCTATTAGTGAATATGATGACTTACTGACGTTTTTTTTTTCCTAATGCCAGTGAATGTAGACTTTACTGATGTTTGATTTACTTTGCCTCAATAAAAGTGCTATGTTTACAATGTTTGTGCCAGATTCTATAGCTCCAAAAAGAGCTTTACTTTTTATTGTGATTTAGAAAAGAACATTGTATATTCTTATTGAAGTAACTTCTTTTGTTTTTCTTTTTTTTCCCAATTTTATGTGCTTTAGTTTCTTAGTAGGGAAGCCACACCTCTGTCAAGAGACTTTATTGCTTGTTTGGCAATGCATAACTCCATTGGTACTATGCGCACCTCTAGGGCTTGTGGTCTGATTTGCTTTCTGTAAGAGCATAACAACCATTAGGTTCAAAGTGGTGATGTGAGATATTACTTCCTGCCAAACCACATGCTAAGCCCCACCAAGCTGATTTTGTAAAATTTCACCCAGTGTTTTGTTTAACAAAATAAACTTTTATAGGCATATCTTTTTGCACCTGTGATTACTTTTTAGACTTTAAACTTTTCACCTTCTTGCATGACCACTTCTATCCATTTTTTATTAATGTGACATTGACACAATAAAAGAGGAAGATAATTTAAAACTATGGTTCGCAAGATTTGATCAAAAGTTTGTTTATGTGCATCAAACATGTAGAGTATTATTTTATTTCCATTTGCTTTTAAGTCCTTCAACCTTTTCATCTAATGGAATAATTACTAATGCCAATAATGCACTTTACACTACAAGAAATATAATATATGGCAATGGTGAAAACTGTCACAAGGGATCTTTAACATCGCTATTTCATTATAGTGATGGCCAAAATTCCGCTGCTGCATGTCCCATTGCCTAAAGGTCACCAACAAATTCTAATATTAGATTTGATGATGATACATGATGATGATAACATTGTTGAAACACATTATCCATTTTCTTAATCATCTTCAAGATATCTACATGTCCTTTTAATTTGTCATTTTGTTGATCTTATGACTAGAACATTTCTAACTTATACACACTCAACTTGAGAGTCCAACACATGGATACAAGGTAGCTATAGGATGAATCCAACCATCCAACCTTTGAAACAAAGCTGACAACAACCTAAGCTCACATATAACAAAATCTCTTTATAGGAAATGAACTAGCGTGCCATTTGCAGAAATATTTTTGTAGGTAAAATGTATAATGACCTTATTTTGACAATTGAAACACAAGAGTTGGCAATAGATTAGTCTTGCCCTTGTGCTAAAAGAAATGTATACCACTATGGGCAAGAGAGAACATCCAAGAGGATTGACCAACACAATACTGATAAAGTTAAGGTCTTAAAACTCATTTACCAAAATGAACAGTTTGGTGATCTATATCCAAAATGAAATTGGGAAATAAAAACTTAGGTAGGTCACTTTGTACATAACAACACTACATTACATCATGGCTCAAGCCCCACTCATTCAAATGCATGCAAGATCAACGTGCCAACTTCTTGTTGTAAATTAACTGATTCCTGAACCTATTGTGTACAATATCTCATTTTATTCTATCACTTTAATGTTTAATTTCAACAATTTCAAAACCACTGACTAATATGTTTAATCTAGACAATGGTTATTTGTCACTAAATGTTGTACGTTTAGCATGTTTCCTCATATTTTGAAGCCATCGAACATAATGTTTCTTAAGAAGAATGCCAAGTGTGATTCTAGAAATATCCAGATATCTGGTGATTAAACCAAGCTCGTGACTTGGACTCAAATTAGTCAGCAATTTAACTTGGCGACTCAGCTTAGTTTGGCCATCAAAATTTTATAGTCTGCTGTTACTATAGATAGATGAAGAAGTAATAAGTAGGCATGTCAGGACATGACGTTTGCTTTTTTTTCTTAGCTAAAACTGAATAACATGTAATATTGAGTTTTTGTATATACATTTAATGAAGTTCGTGATTGAAGGTTTAACAAGGCAATAAGGCAATGACTTGTAAACAAAATAGCCACAGTGTGCACCTATATATATATATATATATATATATATATATATATATATATATATATATATATATATATA